>ML685785.1:13097778-13163448 GCA_007922175.1 Pelusios castaneus | reverse complement strand
CACTCCTCTAACAGACCCAAATCTATGACAGTGTTATTGAAATCCTCAAGTCTTAGTTTAAAGACTTCAAGGTACAAAGAATCCACCAGAGCTGGAAAATCTGCCAGCAAATTTACAGACTGTAAAAGGCCCCTTTTAGTATTTTAGTAGTATAGTATCCATTTTTGGATTTGACTGTATGCTGCATTTTCTCCCACAGACCTAGTGTATCTGTTCTTTTTAAAACACTGCCCCCATTCTGTTAACATCAGCCTAGATCTGTATCTCCATAATCCATATTAATGAAATAAATAATAATTATCTAACTGCTGTTGGTACAACCTCCTCTGGAGCAGCTACTGCCAATTTTGCAGCAGTGAGTTCCTCCATCTTTTTTTGAAATATGTCTGAAAAAGGTTTACTTCTCCATACCCTAGCCCTCTTAATATCTGCCACTTTATAACTCGGTAAATAATTTTGAAATAAAGATTTTATGAAAGACATTATACCAAATGAAGCAGTGTTGTATTTTATTTTGCTTTCTCACTCTCTCTCCCCCATCTTATTTCATCCTGTCTGATTGTGTGTGTCCTATCACGTTGCGAACAATGTCAAGAGAACCAATGACAAAGAATTGGCTGCCTGCCAAATGTGAAAAAAACCAGCACCACTCTCAGCAAAATCAGCTATACTGATAATTCAGGTAGTTGCTCTTCTCAGTGGAAAAAAGCCCCCCAAACCTAGCAGCATTGCAAGAAGATTATAAACATGAGATTACTTGTGGGGGAAGGGAAAAACAGTCTATATCAGATGAATTCAACCAGCTTTTACATGCAGTATAGGCACAATAAATTTAAAAAAACAGCAATTTTATATTGGTCACAATAAGTGATATAACAGCTGCACACTGTTGTGGATAAAGATATGACAAGATACGTATTTAGACAAACAAGAGAGATGGATTTACAAATAGGAAGTTTTACCATTGAAGAGACTCCAATAAAACAAGGGAGTAGCTCTTTACAGCTGCTGCATTTAAGCATTTTCCAGGAGCTCCTGGAACAAAGGATAGATACCTCTTATTGAGTCTAAGTCTAAATAAATAAATAACTTTAATTAAAATATATTGGACACTGAAGAAAGCTGCAGTAGAATACAATGGTGACCTCCTCCTGATCTCCCTGCCCCCCCAATGCAGCTGGAAGCACTGGAAAACCACTACAATGAATTATCATCATCCACTAAAATGAATTATTAACTGTGCTTTTAAGAGTTCAGTTCTAGAAAGCTGCCTAATGGGGGAGCCAAGTCCAGAACAGGTGTACTGATATGAGAGAAACAATGATATAGTGACAGATAAGCAGATTGCTTGTAGTTCTTAAATCTTGGTAAGATGGATTTCCTGAAAACAACTGGGGCCTCGAGACTAAACCAGCTGAGAAACTGCAACATTCTAGACGGCTGGCAAAGGGACTGAAATCCCCCTTGTTTTATAACTACTATACAGATACATTCCATTACAGGGGCAGCTGCTCTTCAGCTCTTCCTATATGTCATTTAAATTACCACGTTCTCAGTTTCCCTAATTTTATATGGAGAGGCTTGACATTTGAGGCTTTTTTCTTAAATAGGTGCCTATTACCCCACACACATTGTCCTGATTTTCTCACTTGCTATCTGGCCACCCTCGTTTCCCCATCTGTTAACTAGAGCGAATATCCTAATCCTGTAGGGGTACTGTAACATCATGTTTCCAAAATGCTTGGAGACACTTGGAGAAAAGGCACTATGGAAGGACAAACTGTTATTTACTTTATCAAATAACAAGTTCATTTAACTAATGAGGCAGAACAAATTTGCTTAGGGAAGCACTTCATTGTTTATATTAGATTGACTGGTTAGAATCCCTACTACTAGCAAAATGTCTTATAACCATCTTGTGTGTCAGAATTTTATGCCCCTAATCTGATTGGGCTATGTCCTCAAAAGACAAAATCTAAATTTACTTATGTCAGTGAAAAGAAAAAGATATCTAAAAGTTAATGTTGTGAGTACCATTTCTCAGTTAATTCTTTTTTAATAGCTTACAATATTATTTTCCTGTTCAAAGTCATCATCTGAACTCATATTCTGCAGTGTCTTTGAAATAATCACCATTTCCTCTGTCCTCCAACTATGTTATTCAATAAATGATTTATCTTCTAGTTTTTCCTAGGTTCATTGGGTAGTGTGACTGGTGATTTTTGTTACCTCTATTGTTGCATATGTAACTTCAGATGTCTTAAAGGGGTCTGATTTTCAAAAAAGTTTTAATAATCAGATCCCTTTAAAATGTCTCTAGATAGGCACTGCAAAAAATGGAGACACCAAAATTCACAAATCACTTTTGAAAGATGTGGTCAGTGTATTTTTATTACAAAACAGACCTAGTAGTGGGGAAGAATGCTAGGAGTTCTGCAAGTGGCTGTGGGGGCTGCTAGCTGTGGGGGAGAGCCGAGCAATGCCCGCCGCAGCTGGGGCGATCCACAGGAAGGGCCCGGCTCACACCCAGCCCCGCTTTGTGCCCCAGCCCGACCGACCCAGACCTTAGAACCAATCCTTATCCCGATGTTACGGATCCGGCTTGCCGACTTCCCTTACCTACATTGTTCTAACATGCCAGAGGCTGGTGGAGATAGGCCCTAACTCCCAAATTCAGACTGGGATTTGAATTTCCAAGCTTAAGGCATTCAGAACAAGAGGTTTGGGCTCATGCAGATTTAGTTTTTCAAACCACTGCCCCTACAGACATTCCAAAATGTGGGTATATTGGGATTAAAATTTGATTATTGATCTAGATTTTGTTTCTGGTTGTTTCTTTCTAACGACTTTTCCTAGATGAAAGGAGGTAAGATGTCTCAATGCACAAGTCTACATCACAAAAAACACCAGTAAAGTAGGCTTTAATTGGGCTCCTGTTAGCTGCCTCAATAGATAGGCCCAAAATATCTCGGACACAAGTGCTGTTCATTATGGACACAATGGAATCCAGCATGGTTATGGCCATAAGTTACTACCATAATATAAATGTTAAATAAACTAATAACAAGAAGGCTAAATTACCATCAAACCCCTAGAGGTGGTGGTTCTACTCTACTGAATCCTCTGATATATATTTTTTGTTTTAAAGCAGTTGTAATTTCATGTAGCAAAATACCCAGTGGATAGCTTTATTGGGGAAAGCTTCGGGCATGTGTTTATATGTATAATTTTTGCTAGTGATTTATAACATATAAAGAACTTCTCTACTTATGTCCACTAGATAGTATAAAAAACATTTACCCTTTAGTAGCTGTTTGCATGCCCCTGCAATTTGGTATTCTCCAGTCAAATCAAGGGTTTATTATTTTAACATCTCTTGTATTGAAAAAAAGACCAAAGGCTCTAATCAGAGGGGCCTTTATGCAAACACACAGGAAGATACCATCTATATCCCTCCAAAACCTGCAATCTTCCTGTAAGCGTTATAATATCGGAGAGAAGCAGGCAACAAATGCGCCATTCTACACATATAATAAATTGTATAATTCAGTAGTATCGGTCATACTGCTGCATTTCATAGCCACATTCACACATTCTTTATAGCTTAGAACTAGATGAATAATGAAAACAATGGTGAAACTTTATTCAAAATTGTCACAAGATTTGTATATAATCACAGTTTATTCAACCTACTATCTTTATAATCCTAATTTTGAATGATTTAAATATTTTGCAATGGGCTAATTTTGAAATTAAAGTTTTTAAGTCACAATGATTTTATTAAAACAATTTTCAAAACGAAAACTGTTTAAAAATTATACATACTTTTTTTTTATTTTTAAAAAGGGTCAGAATACAGCATGAATACAGTATTTCTACCTGAATGGATTGATTTGATACATTTAAATAAAAAATAAAATTAAAAAAAAAAACCTGGATGATATTTAAGCTGGTTTTCAAATATATTTTAGACATCCCCAAATGACAATGTATGACATTTTCATCTACAGTCTGATCTGGTGAGTCGTGTGGCACCCTAATCCCTCACAATTGGAGCCCATTTTATCCCACTTTGCTGTTGGAACTTCCATACCTGGGCAGCTCATGCACAGCCTATAAAATATAAATTGCTTTCAATTCAATCACTCATGGGATTGTGCAATGGTATAATCCCAGTCAATATCCCTAGTCCCAGATGCAACTCTAACACTGCCGCCTTACGAGTTCACTGTCACCCACGGAACACTGCAAGCTCATACGTTTATTTTATCAAATTTATCAATTTATCAAAGAAATTGATATGCACTAGACTTGTTACTTTAAATGGAGTCATTAACACATCTTAAAGCAAATGCACTGCTTTAGATAAAACAAAAAAATGTATTAAGTGCAGAAAGATTTTAATTTATTATAAGTCAGAGGAAAGCAAGTCAGATTTGGTTAAGAGAAAATAAAAGGCAAACTGCTTTCTAAACTAAGCTTAACACTTTTAGCAACCTTCCAAATGCAGATGGTTCTCATCACAGGTTGGTTGGTCTGCCTTCAGCCAGGCCTTCCCTTTATGATCAGTACTTCAGTTGCTTGGTAGTGTTTGTAGATGGAGATGAGAGAGAGAGAGAGAGATTGCAAAATGTTTCTCCTCGTAAAATACAGCTTCTTCCCTCTGGGGCTTCTCCCCCAGCCCCTGCAGGGTCAGATGATAAACTATGTCCTTATATGGCTACAACCAAGTCCTGAGTTAGTGAGCATTACCTTATCGTGTTTCTAAGCTGGCAAATGAAAACGGGCTGTCTCACTTGAGAGTCCCTTTGATTTTTTGTTGATACCTAGGCCAGCCTTTTGGTAATGGAATGCTGAGCTGAGTTATTCTACTCAAGTCCTAATGAGGTGTGAATTGCTCCTCAGCTCTGTAGAATTTTGCCTAGATCTGTCTTAAGTCCAGGATACACATACTTGGGAACATTACATAGTGAAACCTCATAACTGTACACATGACATTGCAGCAAACATTACTATAATAACAATGTTCAATATTCCACGAGCATTCCCAAAACATCTTATATGACATTCTTTGCATTAAACAATATAAAATTACACCATAAGGGTATACATGGTGGTGCAGTGTATCTGAAAAAGGCTTTGCACAGACTTATATTGTACACTAACAAGTTGGCAAAGGATTTTATTTGCTGTCAGGCTATTAATCCAGTCTTTAATATCTAACACTACTGACTTACTGTGACCTTTGTCAAATCACTGAACTTTTATATTTTGATTTTCTAATTTGAAAATGAGAAGATGTTATTAATGGTTAGCTACCTTTATAAGTGACACTGAGATCTTTAGACAGACCCCTTTACATGCAAAAAAGCTATTATTTTTCATATAGGTTGTACAATAAACACACCTTCCTCTGTCTATCAGATATGCGTATTTCAGTACCACTGTGATTCAATACATGTCATCTTCGGTCCTCACCTTTGACAATACTGAACAGTATCAAGTGACCAAAGTTTTTAGGCTGCTATTTGTAACAGGTTGGCTTCATGGAGAAATGAATCAACAACCTAAGTCCGATTCAAAACAACGATTTTCCCTCTTGTCGATGATAAACTTTCTCTGCCCTCTACTATCCAATTCAGGTTAAGTTTGTAGTAGAGCAGATGATACAATAATGATTGTAGCAAAACACAAACAACTCAAAAAAAAAATTGTATGGTAGTACTATATAGGAGGCCCACCCACAGACCAGGACCCAGCACTATAAAACACAGAACAAAATTACCGTCCCTGACTCAAACAGCTTAGAAGTATATTACACACACAATTGAGAAGCCTCTCTTTCTCACTCCTTCCAAAAAAGAAATGTTGAATAATTATGCTAAGACTAGAGGATAAAGTATATTTGTTCCAATTACTTACTCTGAGTCAGTTCTAGAAGGATTTTACCCAAAAACTAAATAGCTCCTGTTAGAGACATTTTTGTTTTGTCTTTTAGTCATGCTATTTCATCTATATATATTTTTTTCTTTTGGGTCCAAATAAATCTCATTGAAATTAATCCTACTATAGAAATTATTTTTCTCTGATGTGGTTATGCCTAACATGTTTTGCCTAAATGTATTCTGTGTTGGACTATTTACTCTGTGAATCCTTTCCATTGTTTTATTTCATTTAGAGACTTTAATGCCTTACATTGATTAACCTTCATAATGTTCTCTCCTTGTCCCCCACTCTTCAATATGCCAATTCCAGGCAATAAACAAAATGCTACTTGTTCAATAAATCTTTTCACAAGCCCAGTAATGCTTCACATAATTAAAACTACGAGTTCCATTTTCAAATCGTTATTCACCTGAGCAGTCCTGGCTTACATTAGGGAATTGCACCGATATCAATGGAGATACTTGTAGGTAAGAACAAGACTAGATCCCAACCAAGAAGTTTTGGCCTTTGTGTTACTTTCCCTCGATAGGTCATCTTCTGACTGCATAGCATTCCTTACCACCATGTTGGACAAACAAGATTGTTAAGTTATGTAGTTGGTCAACAGCTTTAGAACTAACAGCTTTTTCGTTGAAATACAGACATTCAAAAAAAATAAAAAATAAAAATCAACATTGTTGGTAGTTGTTTGGCAAACAGAGTGCCATCTCTTACTATTTTCCCTGAGATTGTTATCCACATTATCAAAATTGTTATTGAAAATTTCCATTCACAGAAAAATCTAGCTTTAGGTAAAGAAAAAATTAATATCATGATGTTGTTTTAAGTTTATTTTTTGCTGAATATTAAAATATGGGGGGAATTGTGAATGTTTAAAGAAAAAGAGAGAAAATTGTGTTCATTTTTGGATCCTTCAAAAGTTGAATGTTTTTGTGAAACTACTTGACTTTTTAACAATTCTATTCAGCAAGTTTTAATTTCTTATACTTAGAATCTAATGCCTCATTCAAAATGTCCCAGAAGAGCTGCAAATGTTGTACATGTAATTTGAAGCAAATCCAAAACTCCCGGCACTGATTATTCGTGGCAGAGACCATATGTAATGTTTAATGTATATATCATATTTGAAATGAAGATGGGATATGGCTATTAAAGAAATTCTATTTTATAATTACTCCAACCTTAAAGTAAGTGTCAGCTCAAAGCCAGTCCCTGGAAAGACCAGATGTAAATCATTTAACACACTACCAAAAAGAGCACTTAGATAGTGGCCTAGCCAGCTCTGTTATTGTACTTTTTACCTCTCGTTTCCCCGTAATGACCAAGCACGTTTTTAGCATCTAATGAGTTTTTGAAGGTTCTTAAATGAAATGAGTTGGTTGGTCTCAGAATTAGAGCTTGTCAAAAAAATTTAGTGAAACAATTTTTGACAAAAATATAATTTCTCCTATACTGATTTTGGGTTGTGAAACTGTATTGACTTGAATGAAATTTTATATTAAAAATTAGGAAAACATGTTTTGTAACCAATATCACATTTCGATATTTTTGAAATGGAACATTTCAATTTTCATTTCAAAATGACTTTTCATTTCAAAATTTATTTTATATAAAATAAAAATTAGTCAAAACTGAAACAAAATGCTTTGAATGTATAGGGGGGGAAAACACATTTTGATTGATCTGATTTTTCCCCCCAGAGTTTTGTTTTGAAAAAATAAATAAATAAATAGTTTTTATTGATTCTATTTCAAGATTCTTCTCCTCATCCCACTCCACCACAAAAAAAACTGTCAACATTTTTATGGGACAGAAAAATCTGTTTTTGTCCAGCTCTACCCAGTATACTTCCTAGCTATTGTCCTCATCATGAACCATCCAGCAAAGAAACCAAGGAGACTGAAACACCTTTGCCCTCCAAAAGAGGGTTTTTTTGCCTATGCTGCACCTGGTCTCTAGATAAATGGAAGGTGTTAGTCTGTAGGGTTGTTAGCCAAGGAACTTTCACTAGCACACAAGTCATATAGGAGAATAAGAGAGAAAATTAATTAAGAACTGAAGATGGTAGAAGGAAGAAAATAGAATGATGTAGTTGGTGAGAAGAAAAAGGGTGTCTCAGTAGTATTCACAAAGGAGACCATTTATTCTAAATACACCTTGTTATGCTCTGGTGGAATTTCAAAAATAATGCTTTTTCACCATTCCCATTATGAATTATATATTTACTAAGAAAACCTTTTTGTCTGAAACATCTATAATACACAAAAGGATTTTTTGGGGTTTCTGTCTTCCCCAGCGAACAAGAAGAATAGTTTGAAAAGAATGTAACAATACTGTTTTGAAGATACTTCAGTTCTTTCCCAGGGCACTTTCCACAGATTACATGAACAGCTGTAAGGCAGAAACTCATTTGTGGATGAAAAGTTGATACACATATATATATAGTTTTGGCTATGTAAAATACCCCTGTATTTCAAGAAAGGAGCATTTTGATGGTGGTGGGGAAAGGAAGTGTGTTTATTTTTGGCAAGAATTCTGCTGAACTTAAAAGACCGAAGGTCGTGTGAGACAAAGAGATCAAAATATTAATTAAAAAGGGAACCTCCAGTGATTTTTGTGTTGTGTTCACATAAGCACTGATAAATCAAGATAATTCAGATGAGCATCTAATGTTCTTTGATCTTTACAACTGATCTGAAAAGGTGAGGAAAAGAAGTCCCCTCATGACATCTCTGGTATTTCCTGGTCCAGTTGGGCTTGAACTATGAGAGCAGATTCTCTTTAGAGACAAACGCCCAAAATGTTAAATTTGATTGAGTTTGGGGCCTGTCTCAATTTTACAGCATCTGTGACAGGGGAAAACAAAAGACTATGTAAATCTAGAAACACTTGGAACCAGATGTAAATGTCACACACGGCAAATCTTGAACTATTTCAGCAATTTAGCCCAGAACTCCAGATAGTTTTTAATAGTGTGTCATTCAGACTGTTTTGAACTAGAAAGAAAGATAGGGTTTGAAAGGTGGGTACAGAATCAGGTATCTTCTTTTATCCTTACCACTTCAAGCACCTAACAATTTAAAATGTCAGGTATTTGATGTGCTCTTTAAGTTGGGAATCTTAAGTAATATCATCTACAGCTGCAGTTTCCAGTCTCCAACTGCAAGGAGAAGGGTTTAAGCAGCCCTTTCCTTAATTCACTGAAATACTGTATGAAATTCTTGCGAGAAGTTTTTTTTTCTTGTTAACTACTTTTTGTCACACTTGATATGACTGTACACTACCCCCTTGACATTTGTTTTCATGTTCAATTAAGAAGGCAAAATCCTGATCTGCATGTAATCAATATAGTTGGTATACAGAGCCAAAGTATTATTATACAAAACTGAACACACAGTTTGCATTACTAATCCTGAGCCAGCTACATATGAAATAGGAAACTAAACATCACCATTAACTGTGATTCCATAATTATTTCCAAATCTATGCAACTACTTTTTAATGGTAACCATTGTACATAATGGAAATTAAGATAATACTTGAAAAACGTACATCTGCAATCCAATAATTAGTCGTATCTTTTACAAATGTTGAACCAATGTCAGACCACAACAAAATTAAGCTGATCATGTTGTTTGTTTGTTTGTTCTTGGTGTGTGGTGATGGTGTTGTTTTGTTTTTTTGTTTTGGTTTGGTTTGTTTTTTTTCAAACAACATATTTCCTTATTGGCAGATTATTCTATAGTGGCCCACTTCAGGGTTTCTTGTCCTGAAGCTTCTGGTGCTAGCCACTGTTAGTCCCAGGATATGAATCTCAGTTGTCCACTGGACTGCTTCAGTATGGTTTCTGATAAACCTGAGAATTCATAGTATGAGTCATCATCACAATTCTGTTCTGAGGAGTATATTAGGAATTAGGAGTATACTAGGAATTATACTTGGTGGGTGTATTTTAGGAGGCTGAATGCTAGTTGTGATGCTGGCAGACCAGATGCCAGCTCATAGTAAGGTACATAGGCCTCAGATGAACACTGACAAATGCATAGTCGAAAGCCAGTCTGCATCATCTCTGTGTTAGAATTGTTAAAATAAGTATTAGGTTTACAAAAATATGTTTAGATTTTATGAAACTTGCCACACAGAGTTATCTTATTTATAATACCTCTATTGCATGTTATAAGGAAAGATTTAAAAGGTTTTTCTCTGTAGCTGTAACATTTTTAAATCTGAAACTGTAAACCCTTACAGTTGGTAGAGCAGCAAATGTAAAATAGTAGTTTATTAAAGGAGGCGTCATCTCCTGTACAAGAAAATAAGGCTGCATGGATACCAGACAAAGCTTTATGGAACATCAGAGGACAATGTTGATGGCTCCCCTTATTCCCACAAAAAGGCAGCATGTATAGGGACTCATTCAATCAGCTTGTACTCTGACAGAAGGGAATAAAACTTCCTGACAGAAACAAATTGTAACTCTATGTTCCTTGGACTTGGATGGGGCAAGATTTCTAAGCACAAGCAAAGGATTCCTAGCTGATTAGCCTATGTTAGACCTAGAGACTATATATATATATAGCAGTGGTTCCCAACCTGTTTTCAGGGGTCAAAGGTGGCCCTCAGGAGCTTTCAAAGGGGCCCTCAGCTCCCATCCTGCTGGCTCCTGCATGGAGTCACTGCCTAAAAACCCAGGTGGAGCACGTTTCCCAGTAGCGTACAAACCCAGAGGGTGGGCCAGGCATCCAGGGGCTGGGCTGCAAAGGGGCGCCAGGCTGGCCCCTACATCAGGGCTAGATTAGAGGCGTCCCAGCACAAACTGCCTAGTTTCAGGGCACCGGCCCCACCCCCGCCATCCCACCTCAGGAGACAGAGGCAGCGGGGCAGCTGTGCCACAGCCCCCAGTGCTGGGGGTGGGCTGGGGCCAGAGGCCGTGCTTCTCTCCCTCCACTGCAGAGCAGCATTGCTGACTCTGGCCGGCCACCTGTCCTGCCCCAGAGCAGCACATGGCAGCTGCTTTTGGAGGGAGTCCTGGAGAGGGCCTGAGGGCGAGGCAGCCTCTGTTCAGCACTCCTGCCACCTCTGGCCTGTTTGGTCAGAGGCCGTGGGGGCAGTGCTGGTGCCCCAAAACTGGGCAGCCTGGGCGGGACCCCTCTAATATGGCCAAGGTGCGGGGCTGGCTGATTGCCCCCCTGCAGCCTGACAGAGGCTGTCTGCCACCTGGGGGCTGTCACATGTGCCTCCCTCCAAGCTTTGTGCATGCTCCATGCAACCCCACTCTACATAGAATCATAGAATCATAGAATAATAGGGTTGGAAGGGACCTCACAAGGTCATCTAGTCCAACCCCCTGCTAAAAAGCAGGACCACTCCCCCTAAATTATCCCAGCCAGGGTTTTGTCTAACCGAGCCTTAAAAATCTCCAAAGATGAAGATTCTACCACCTCCCTAGATAGCCCATTCCAATGCTTCACCACCCTCCTAGTGAGAAAGTTTTTCCTAATATCCAACCTTGACCTCCCCAGCTGTAATTTGAAACCATTGCTCCTTGTTCTGTCCTCTGTTACCCTCGAGAACAGCCTAGCTCCCTCCTCTTTGGAGCAACCCTTCAAGTAGTTGAAGGTTGCTATCAAATCTCCCCTCAGTCTTCTCTTCTGTAGACTAAATAAGCCTAGTTCCTTCAGTCTCTCCTCATAAGTCATGTGCTCCAGCCCCCTAATCATTTTTGTTGCCCTCCGCTGGACTCTTTCTAATTTGTCCACATCCTTTCTGTAGTGAGGAGCCCAAAACTGGACACAGTACTCCAGATGCGGCCTGACCAGTGTCGAATAGAGGGGAATTATCACATCCCTCGATCTGCTGGCAATACTCCTACTGATGCAGCCTAATATGCCATTGCCCTTTTTGGCAACAAGGGCACACTGTTGGCTCATATTCATCTTCCCGTCCACCATAACCCCCAGGTCCTTTTCTACAGCTCTGCTACTTAGCTGATCGGTCCCCAGCCTGTAGTAGTGCATGGGATTTTTCCGTCCTAAATGCAGGACTTTGCACTTGTCTTTGTTGACCCTCATGAGGTTTCTTTCGGCCCAGTGTTCCAATTTGTCCAAGTTTCTCTGGATCCTGGAGCAGGAGGAGCAGGAGGAGTCCCAGCCACTGGAACCCTTCCTGCCCTGTGTGCGGAGAGACTGCACAGGGGGACAAGGCATGAATGCAAGGGAAGGCAAATGTGATTTGGCCCCCGGGCACCAGACAACCTCAATATGCCACTGGCACTTCCACAGGGCTGAAAGATTGATTCAGGCTCCTTGCTACAGCCAAAGGAATAGGAGATTAGCACTCCCATCTCCCTGATTTGTAGCAGGGAGCATGGCAAAACACTCTGCCTAGGTCCATAGGTGCTAGCCTCCTTGCTGGAATCAGAGGGAGGAGAGCACTTATCTGTCCCCCTGAAGTTAGCCACTGCCTTGGGACACAGATAGAGTGGACAGTGCTGCAGTCAGGAAGAGGAAAGATCCGCAACCAAGGAGACAAACTGCTTTTTTGGTGGGGCAGAGGCTGTCTACTGGCCTTTGAGGGTTGTAAAAAAGATACTTGTAGCCCTGGAGCCAAAAAAGTTGGGAACCATTAATATAGCATTGCATGTTACTGCAGCTTTTGATTTTTGGAATTTAAGATGGTAACTCATTTCTGGGTGTCTGTTTACTTGCTTTAACCCTGTAAATGGCTTGTTTATTTTTCTCACTTAATAGATCTTTAGTTAATTGATTATAGGATAAATAGTCATTTGCCAGTGCTTATCAAAAGCTGTCATGAATGGAAAGCATTAGAAATACAAAGCAGTGTTTAGAAATTCTTGTACTGTTATATGTTTTCATTTGGTGGCAGTGTTACTCATTTCCTGGCTATTATTCCCTTCTTGTTCAAAGTGTCTGACAAAGTGGGATTTTCTCCCATGAAAGCTCATGCAATAAATAAATTTGTTAGTCTTTAAAAGTGCCACAGGACTCCTTGTTTGTTTTTCTTGTTCTATAGTGTTTGTAGAGTGTAAGAGAGTCATGTGCATCATTTTATATAAATATCACATGCAACTCAGTTTGCCTATGTGATATACCTCAACTTTAGCAAAGCTTTTGATATAGTTTCCCACAGCATTCTTGTCAGCAAGTTAAGGAAGTATGGGTTGGATGAATGGACCATAAGGTGGATAGAAAACTGGCTAGATCATCAGGCTCAGAGGATAGGAATCAATGGCTCAATGTCTAGTTGGCAACCAGTAACAAGTGGAGTGCCCCAGGGGTTGGTCCTGGGGCCGGTTCTGTTCAACATCTTCATGAATGATCTGGATGATGGGAATGATTGCACGCTCAGTAAGTTCACTGGAGGGCAGGGACAGGATTCAGGGAGACCTAGACAAATTGGAGCATTGGGCCAAAAGAAATCGCATGAGGTTCCACAAGGACAAGTGCAAAGTCCTGTACTTACAACGGAAAAATCTCATGTACTGCTACAGGCTGGGGACTGATCAGCTAAGTAGCAGCACTGTAGAAAAGGACCTGGGGGTTATGGTAGATGGGAAGCTGGATATGAGTCAACGGTGTGCTCTTGTTGCCAAAAAGGCCAATGGCATATTGGGCTGCATCAGTAGGAGTATTGCCAGCAGGTCGAGGGATGTGATTATTCCCCTCTATTTGGACAC
Source organism: Pelusios castaneus (assembly GCA_007922175.1). Lineage (NCBI taxonomy): Eukaryota > Metazoa > Chordata > Testudines > Pelomedusidae > Pelusios > Pelusios castaneus. The sequence continues at coordinate 13,149,809 of ML685785.1, read as the reverse complement.
ATCTGGAATACTGTGTCCAGTTTTGGGCTTCCTGCTACAGAAAGGATGTTGACAAATTAGAAAGACTCCAGCGGAGAGCAATGAACATGATTAGGGGGCTGAGGCACATGGTTTACAAGGAGAGACTGAAGGAACTAGGCTTATTTAGTCTGCAAAAGAGAAGGCTGAGGGGGGATTTGACAGCAACCTTCAACTACTTGAAGGGGTGCTCCAAAGAGGAGGGAGTTAGGCTGTTCCCAGTAGTAACAAAGGACAGAACAAGGAACAATGGTTTCAAGTTGCGGCTGGGGTTAGATATTAAGAGAAACTTTCTCACTAGGAGGGTGGTGAAGCATTCAAATGGGTTGCCTAGGGAGGTGGTGGAATCTTTATCTTTGGAAACATTTAAGGCCTGGTCAGACAAAACCCTGGCTGAGATGATTTAGTGGGAGTAGTCCTGCTTTTAGCAGGGAGTTGGACTAGATGACCTCATAAGGTCCCTTCCAGCCCTAAGATTCTATGAGTCTGTGATTACCTGTATAATATCATCCTGCCTCGCTTCAAAGAGTTAAACCAAAGTAACCTGATAGATGGAAACAAAACAATAGCAGAACTACTCTGTAACATATGGACTATCAAGGCTCCTTGAGGAAACAAAGGGGAAGCTATGAATTGGGAATGGGAAAAATTCTGTCTGGTTCCAACCAGGTTGGCAAAGTTTATTCATCTCATGTTTGAGTCCCAATCAAAAAGGACAGTAAAATTTTAAATATTCTGCCCTTGGGAAGAAGAGAGGTTGATTGGGTTGTCAACAGCTGCCCCGATGGGATAGGCTGACAGAGACAGAGAGAGAAAAAGACACACACAGAAAAAGCAGCGAGCAGGCTGTCTGCCAACCTTGAAAATAGACTGAATGGAATTTACTAAAGCTTGCAAGGTGAGATTAAGATTTAAGTTAAGGGGAAATGTGTATAGACTTTTTTTTTTTTTAAATCTTTGTTCTGCCTTCTATGTACCAGTCAGTGAATGAATAAATAATGCTTTGCATTGAATAAACTGTTTTCAGCCACTGCCACAGACATTAGAGTGGGGGGAGAGGGTAGGGGCGGAGAAGGCTAACTTGTGTCAAACATGGTTGGGCCTGTGCATTTAATATGGTTGGCAAACAGGGTCTAATGCATCTTTGCCCTGTAAGCATGACAGAGTTCATATGTATCACTGAAAAGTTGCCATATTTCCCTGAGGAAATATAGTAATATACAAAGTAATTGCTGCATGTTGATTTACAAAATATCCACCACCACCACCACACAAACCAAATCCACAAAACACAGCCATTTACAAAGTTTGTAAAATTCTTAGAGAGGCTTTGATATGAAAAATACTTTAGTGGTATTAACTCATTACAACAATCTTTATCATTTGTCTCTCTGACACTAAATTGAAATGTAAGCACCCTGGGAATTAAGAGTAAAAAACAGTGAATAAAATGAATTTCAGGATGCAACCTAAACAGAATATAAAAGAGAGAGCTATAATCCAATATAGTATGTTCTTTTCCATTGGGTTTATCACATTCTCTCTTCAAATTAAACATCATTGCTGAATCAGAGAATGTTATACATCTATTTAACTGTGCCCATAGTCTGTCTATTAGAAATTTCACACAATCTTTTCATGTAATCAGGAGAAACACTTTACAGTTGGTCCCCATTGTATTCTCAATATTTTGACTAGAATCAGTCGATGGGGAAAAAAAGTTGTTTTATTAGTTTTTGTAGCATTTCCTTTGCACTGATTTTAAAAATCCAGCTAGCATGAGAAAAATGAATTAGAAAGATTGAGAGAGAAGAGTATCTTTCACTCAAAGTACAAAGAATTTAATAGAGACAAAAGGATAATGATTTGCATATAAGGATTTTAGGGACTAGAGGAGGGTATAGAAATATACATGAGCTAGCAAAAGGAGATGTTTGTAGGATTTAAACAAGAAGCCTTATGGGAGTTGAAAGAAAAGAATCTTGGAAAGAGCTGATGTTTATAAAGGAAAATGCATGGAGAAGTGGAGACAGTAAAGATGAAAGAACTTTATCATTATTACATAGCAACCAAATTTTGCATGGGATTTCCACTGAAGTGAATAGCATTAGCCATGTGAATAAGAACCACTTAAGTGAGTAAGAACCTGCAGAATTATGACCCAAGTAAGAGGTGACATAGTAATTTATGCATGTAATCCTTGGGTGAAAGGGAGAGGAACGGAGGGCAGCAATTGGATCATTAAATAACATCATATCAAACTAATAATAAATTAAAAAAACAATTAAAGAACACCTTCATTAACAACAAATCTGGTTTTAAGAAAACAATAGAAGCTGTTAATGCTTTAAATTCTCCACATCAGCTATCTAGGGAGGCCCTATAGCATCTATTTTTAACCTCCTGTATTCTTGGTGCAGATGGTGTACTTGTGCCTATGTCAGGGGTTGGCAACCTTTGCCAGCTCCTGTGCCAGCCCCGCCCACTGCACCCCCAGAAGGTACTGGGAGTAGGGTCAAAAGGGAGCAGAGCAAGGGACTCCAGGTTGGGGGGAGCGGCTGGGGTTCCTGGGGGAGGGGCCTCCAGCTGAGCCCCAACCCGCACCAGCCCCAGAACCCCGGACCACAGCAGCCCCCAAGCCACTCAGGGGGGCAGGCCCAGCGGGGGGGGGGGGGGGGAGCCTGAGCGGCCCACATGCCACTCAGGATCGGCCTGTGTGCCAAGTCTGGCATGCGTGCTGGGAGTTGGTGGCCCCTGGCATATGTTAAATGCACTTTCATAATTTAGTCAGCAACATCACTTTTGCATAACTTATCAGCAAATGATGAACAATGTAATGAAAGGTAAAGAATACAAATGCATCACCATCAGGTTAGAAATCTTACTGTTATTATCTAAACCAGTTTCTCAATCTTTAGTGGACTGGGGAACACCTAATGGTATTGATTACTTTATGCTGAACAGCTGATGAAAACTTTCTCAAAAAAGATGGTTTATACTGGCTGTAATGTTCTTAATATCTGTGGACTACACATTCCTGTGAAAATAATTTAGGGAACCAAATTAAATACATTTTACTACTGTAACATTCATTTATTTCAAAAAATTAGATACATATTGATTATGCATGCAACTTAAAACTGAAAACAATCTATTCTTGAAATAGAGTTCATCAAAGAAAGTCTTACTGTGGAAGTTGTATCCAAGCAATTTCAATGCCATCAATAATAGCAGCAAAAAATTTAAAATGCCCCAGTCATGGCAAAGGAGCAAGGCAGTGGTGGATGCCGACACGTGTCTGGAAGCTTTGCTATGGTTGGGGCATTTTAAATCTCATAGGCATGGATAGGCTTGCTGCATTGCTTTTACTCCCTCCTAACTGAGCCCCCCCCCCCAATTGGGGAGAGGTTGGGATTGGTTGTGGAACACCTTCACTATGTCTGCGGAACACCAGTTGAGAAACACCGATCTAAACCACATTCATTGAAGGAGATAGCTCTCAGTTGAATGGTGGGGAAACAATTTGCAGTAAGGACTCAATTTAACAACCACCAAAATCTTCGGGAAAAGTCTCTTTGACTTCAAAGGAATTGGGTTGGGCCCTTAAAGTTAAAACAACAGAACTTGATTGGTATTTTTTAAAGTTTATTTAGTTGCCTTGCTGATGAGTTGAAAGGGGCACTGTCAATTTTATTTAATTGATTAAAGAAATAAAAAAGCAATTTTATGATATTAAACCTTTAAGTAGCATATCTTGATTGATTGTAATTAGTTTTTTAAATTGTTATAAGGTTTTTGTTTTTGTTTTCTTTCTGTTCCCTGTGATGTTTAGAAGGATCTTTTCAATAGACCTATGAGCACCATTATCTAAGTTCTTCTCCCCACTCCTCTTTCTCTCTGTGGTCTTTTCTGAGTGCTGGCTCTTCAGACCATGTACACACTACAGAATTGTTGTGCAAGAAGCCTGTTGCGCTGCAAAAGTTACATGTTTTTTATTGCGCTGGATCGCATACACACGATGCTCCTTGTAACAGAACCGAGTGTCCACATTCCTGTTAGCAATTTTGCAATATACCACATTGAATTGTGGCCACCTATCCCACATTTCCACTTGTCCTGATTCAGTGCTAAGAATCCTGGGTAGAAGGAGAGGAGTGCTGAACACCATGGGTAAATTCTCAGTTTCCCATGGTGCATTGTGTTCCCCTCCCGTCTTCCTCATTGCTAATAGAAACTCGCGCCCATTTTCAACACTGCTGCATTTCTTCCTGGCACTCCCAATTGCAATAACATGGATCCAGCTCTGATCTCCACTGTCGTCTTCAGCATAACGAATACATCTCAGCTGGTTGCACAGTACACACTGAGCTCCGAATCAGACCAGGAATCAAAGGTCCCAGGGCTCTGAATGCCATGCAGAACAGCAGCATCACATTGCTGAGCTCCTTCACAGAGCATCTGCACACAGTGCACGCTGGTTCTGGTCAAGCACTGAGTGGTGGGACCGTATTGTTATACAGGTGTTGGATGAGGAGCAATGGTTACAGAACTTTCAAATGCGTAAAGCCACCTTCATGGAACTGTTTGAGGAGCTTGCCCCTGCCCTGCTATGCAAGGACACCAAAATGAGAGATGCCCTCACCGTGGAGAAGTATGCTCTGCTCCAGAGGACAGTGACATTGGGCAGTGTGCGTGAGATTGTGGACAGATTTGCAGCCATGGGATTCCTGAACTGTGGAGGGGCAATAGATGGCACACATATCCCTATTTTGGCTCCAGACCATCTTACAACTGAGTATATAAATAGGAAGGGCTACTTCTCCATGGTGCTGCAGGCAGTTGTGGATCACAGATATCAATGCTAAGTGGTCGGGAAAGGTGCATGATGCCCGTATTTTCAGGAACACAGGGCTGTACCAGAAGTTGCAAGCAGGAACCTTTCTTCCTGGATGAGAAAATTACTGTCAGGGATGTGGAGATGCCCATAGTGATCCTAAGAGACCCAGCCTACCCACTCATACGATGGCTCGTGAAGCCCTACACTGGCAACTTGGATCCCAGCAAGGAGTGGTTCAATTATAGGCTGAGCAAGTGCAGAATGACTGTGGAGTATGCCTTCGGCTGCGTAAAAGGGCGCTGGCGCTGTTTGGGAGGCTGGACTTGGATGAGGACCGCATTCCAGCCATCATAGCAGTGTGCTGTGTGTTTCATAACCTTTGTGAAAGTAGGGGAGAGAAATTTTGCCCTGCGTGGGATATGGAGGCTGAGCGCCTGGAGGATGCGTTCAAACAGCCAGCCACTAGGAGTATTAGTGGGGCGCAACGGGGAGCCATCCACATAAGCGAGGCACTCAGGGAGCATTTCAGTAATGGGAATGCATAGGGCGCATCACATCAATGGGTCACATTGCAACTGCAAACCTGCAGGGCACTTCAGCACTGGGGGGTGAGGGGGGAGAGAAGGGGTGGACTGTATTGTGATCAAATGAATAAAGAGTGAACATGAGGTAACAAATCTTGGATCTATATGAATAAAGACACTGCACAATTTGAGATTCACGTTTTATTACTAAAAAACAAAGGTGATGGGCTAACATTCTGTAGGGATTATGAAAGGTGTTATAGGTGTGTGTAGGTGCAGGGCTCGATGCCATAGCTCTGTGAAGGGGTGGATGTTACATTGTACCAGGAGGGTCCCTAGCCTTCGAAGAAATGCTTTGTGGGAGAACGAGGTGGGGGAGGCAGAAACTGGTGCTGTGTCTGAAGGGGAAGGTGAGTCTGAAGCAGCTGTGTCTGCAGACCAATCATGGTCTTTAGCAGTTGTGTTTGCTCCTTCAGGATGCTTATCAGGTCATCCTTCTGTTTCTGCCTCCTCAAATAGTTCTCTTTGCAGTCCTGTCAGCATTCCTGTCTCCAAAGTCTAGTCTCCCTTGCTGCAGTCTCGGTGTATTGCATGAGGTCTTGAAACATATCCTCCTTGCTTCTGCGAGGCCGCCTTCTTATCTGTCTCAGCCAATCAGCCGGTGCAGACAACCACCTGGCGAAGGTCATTTCTAGGGAAAAATGAAACATCATAAGTACAGCTATTGTTCTCACATTGGTTAAAGATCCAATGTTAAGTTCCAGCAGCACATTCCACTGTGCCCAAGGCAATGTGCATCCTCTGGTTCGCTGACCTATCTGAACAAGGTACGTAGGTTCTTCATGGGTCCCAGGAATGGCCCTTTTATGTGACTGAAAGGGATTTGGGAAAGGGTTGTCTGGATTGCTAAAATACTACAGTGCAGTATGAATACTAACAGTAGTTTGGGGCAACATTCTCCAGAGGACACAGCCATGGAAGCCGATATCTCACTCCTCAGAGTGCCCCTGCAGGCCAGAATGCATATCCTACATGCCACCGGATATAAGCCAGGACTTTATGCAGCAGAATTGTGTGCAGCCATGGATCCCAGTACCGTGCTTTGCAACTGGCAAGGGAGAGTGTCCTTCTATGGGGGTGGAAACACTTTAGCTCTCTCGTCCGATGTTACTAGGAGGTTGTGGATGTACATCCAGGAAATCTTCAGTGAGCTTAACACAGAGGATTATTTGAGAATTACTGCATGCATTAATGCACTGCTCGTGAAGGCAGAGTAGATGCCCTGAGCAGTGAGAAATGAAATGGGAATGCCCCAAAACACCCAGCTCCCACCTGCTCTTCATTCACCTAGAAGACTTAGCTCCCAAACACAGAAGCATCACTTTTGAGAAAACTTACCAGAGCTCCCCTCTGCTGCCTCAGAAGAGAAGGTGGAGAAGGAATGTTGGCTGCATGTCTCTGGGGGGAGGGAGGTTGAGCACAGAGAACAGCTCCTGACTCCCTGATAAGTCAGCCACACCACTTTCAGCCTCCAGGTCATCCTCCATCTCCACTTCCTCATCTATCACCTCCTCGTCCCGGTGTGCTCTGGTATCTGTTGGCTGAGAGGGTGCAGATATGTCCAGAGGAGCCTTGGGAGTGGCTGTGGGATCTCCGCTGAGGATGGCTTCCCTTTCCTTGTAATATCTGCATGTAACCAGCCGGTTTTGCCTCCCGGGCTCTGTGGTAGCTTATCCGCAGCTCCTTCACCTTCGATCTGCACTGCAGTGTGTCCCTCTCATAACCTCTCTCTTCCATGGCCCGAGAAATCTGGCCATAAGGGTCAAAATTCCGCCTGCTGCCACATGCTGTACCTGCACAGCAGACTCTCCCCAGATGCTGATAATGTTGAGCACTTCAGCTGTGGTGCAGACTGGAGCGCGTTTGCTGCATTGAGCCGCCATTGCTTTTGGAAAAAACAGCTGCACTCCATGCCGAACAAACAGGAAGTGACCACAGGGGAATAATTCAACAATTCCTGCGACTCACAGGAGGGCGGGGCCCATCACGTCACAGCCACAGAGTGCAGAAGGAAGACCAGAAAGGATGGGATTGGAATGCTGGGACATTTGTGGAGGCCGATTATTGAGTGATGAGTGTACACACACACTGAAACGCGAAACAGCTGTTCCATGATAACTGCTATCACCCTCATTCAGGAGGTTTATCTGTTGTGCGGCAAGAGGGCTGTTGCCGCACAACAAGCAGGATTTGTGTGTGTACGCTCTCGTAGTTATCGCACAGTAATGAGGGTTACCAGATGATAACTCTATAATGTGTCCAAGGCCTCAGTTCCAGAAACGCTGCCACTGCTATTGGTAAAGCCTCTCAGAAGTCCTGGGTGAGAGTATAGCTCATCAAAAAAACCCGACTACTCAAAGTGGGTGCGTCTACACTTAGAAATTAAGTCGACTTAATTTAATCCGCGTCTACACTACACTTCCTTAAGTCGACTTAAGCAAGCTGCTTAAGTCGACTTAAGGAAAATAAAGTTGACTTAATGAAAATTATGTCGACTTTATTAAACCTGCTTTAAATTCGACTTTAGGCTTAAGTAAACATTCTAAAGTCAACTTAAGCCAGTGTAGACCTGAAGTAGCCCTAAGTCAACTTAAAGTCCCAATGCCCTGCCAGGGTCCCTGTCCCCCTTTGCCCCATTGTACCCTGGTAAAATGGGGCAAAGGTGAGCCCCCTGGCACTGGGCAAGGAGTGCCCCCCCACCCGGCACCGTGGACCTGCCCAAGGTCCCCTTAACCCCTAGAAGTTGACCTACGCATCCAGTGTGGATGCTCTAGGTCAACCTTGTAAGTTCCCCCCTAAGTCGACTTTAAATTTAAGTGTGGACATGCTGTTGACTTAACTAAGTTGACTTTAAGTCAATTTAGCCAAAGTCGACTTAAATTAACAGGTGTAGACATAGCCAGTGTTGTCAACTTTAAAATTAAACAAACAGTCACAGTGTTTTTAAGGTTTACTTGTAACTGCCAAGTACAAAGCTCTCAGGTAGAAATGTGATCTTCAGATTAGCATTATCCCTTTAAACATAGTGATCTTATAATTTTAGGTCATGTTTTCCTACATCAAAATTCACAACTGGGACACTAAGATTATTATAAAATAAAGGATTAAATGTGGTAAAACAAAAATATCAGAAAGGCACACTAGTTTTGCCAATATTTATAAAACTTGGCTTTTTTTTAAAAAAATAGCCCTATGAAAATTGTGTGGTATCATAAAATGAAAGATTTACCTACCAAAAATGTGGAAGTTGCCCTATAACTGAATTCTACACTCAACCAGGTTACAACCTAAGCAGGAACAGATTGGATGACTCAAAGGTTAATGCAACATGAAGGTTTAAATCTCTGGGCTGCTGCTTTGAATTACAGCCCAGGTTAGTAACAAGCAAGAGTTCTTTTGGCTTTTCAGTTGCCTGTGTAGAATGTGTTTCACAGTCTTAGCCAAATGCACATTAGACAGATATCCATGTGAGAAAAAAAAATGACAGAGATTTGCACCTTTCCCCACATTCTAAGCATGGGGGCCAAGAACTGGTAAACACAAAAATGAACTTTTCTCTGATTCCAAAACTGATTGCTCTAACTCAGAGCTAAGCCACTGTAGCAGGCATCAGCATAGGAAAGCCTGCACTGCACATGATATAACTTTCTCCAGGACTGTCAATGCACCTATGTTTGTGAGATGTCCAGCACTAAGATAACAAAAAGCAGAGCTATTCTCAAACTAATATTGTACTGATGAAAGCAGAATAAAGCTTATCAAATGCCTTGGAAAGTCCATTCTCAAATTTCTTAATAGGTTTTTTCCCTTGGCTTCATAATTTCATCATTTTGTTAACAGCTTTAAGTTAGATTTCATACAATATTACAGCAAGAATGTCAATGGCTGAAAATGAAACCAGATTTAAATCCAAATGGATAGGCATGCCCAGTTGGCAAGCTAGAAACTAAATCTAATGTTTCAGAGACTTGCCAAGATATAGTGTCTGGTGTGTATCTATACACTTCATGCATTCTGTGTTTTGTCGATGGTACAGTGGCTGTACCTCAAAATTTACCGACCCACTGGAACAAAATGTGTGTGGGGTGGCAGGGAGGTCTCATGGACACTAACAGAAATGCCAAATCCCAGCCACAATGTTGGATCTGTCCCCCCTCTCCAATCCAGTAGAAAATAAATGCAGATGCTTTCAATTGCTCTAAACATTTCTTTCTCTCTCCCCTGCCGCCCCCTCCACCCACCCTCAAAAAAGTTTATTGGAGTAAATGTGATATGATGCAGTTAGTGCTCTAGCCAGATAGAACAAACAAGGAGTCCAGTGGCACTTTTAAAGACTAACAAGTTTATTTATCACATGAGCTTTCTTGGGAGAAAAATCCCACTTTGTCAGATGCTTGAAGATGGGGAACTTACAGTATGGGAGCAAAATAAATGTAGGGGAGTGTAAGTCATAGGATCAGGTCAGACTGTAACAGCAAATGTGGTTATATCTTAGGGCTTGCTTGTAGACAATGGACTGAGTGGTGTGTCCTGGGTGGAAGCTCAAGGGATGAAGGTAACTGTAGTGATAATTTTAAATTTGTTGTAACATTCTGATTGATCCTATGGCGTGCACTCCCCAACATTTATTTTGCTCCCATTCTGTAGGTTCCCCATCTTCAAAGCATCACAAAATCTCATGTGATAAATACATTTGTTAGTCTTTAAAAGTGCCACAGGACTCCTTGTTTGTTTTGCTGAACTAGACTATCACAGCCAACCCTTTGGAACTTGCTCTAGCCAGGTTTTTCAAATGAAGTGTGGCGTATTGAGGACTGTCTTGGAATAGCAAGCTGTGGCTTCAAGAGTGGGGGGAGGGGAATCAAAAAGGGTTTCCTAAGGAAAGGGATATGTTGGAATTTTCCAGCAAGAGTATTTATGTGGCCTTTTAAAAAAAATCTAACTTGAGTTTGCATGCTGTGAAACAAAGCTATATTTTGGCTCCCTGAAGGTCAGTGGGGGAAAGGGTGCTGTAAGTCCATGCAATGTCTTGTGCACCATTTACAGTTTATGAAGACAAGAGCTTTCGAATCACCCTCATGCTAGAGAGCCCAAAATATATTCTCCCTTCGCACACACTGCCCTGAGATCAACATTTCAGTGCACTCCCCCAAGCATTAGCCTTCTTGTGGCTGAACTGCCATTCATGCAGCACCTATCTTCTTCATCCACCCACATATGCTACCAAAAGTGTCAGTCACTTTAAAAAAAATCACAGATGTTGCATGGACATTTACTTCCCAGAGGTCTGAAAACTAAAATGACAGCCCACAAATGCACTGCTGGGAGTGTGCTGCTCTCATGGTGTAGGATCCAGTGATTTTTTGAGAAGTCCACTATGTTAGCAAAAGTCCACTGGAGTTGTGCTTGCGACATGGGATGAGCTTTTACACTATGGGAGCTTCTAGATGAAGCCTCAGGCTCAAATTCAGTTGATACCTAAACTCACTGTCTACAGTAGAGTTAAATCTGGGCTGAATCTGACCTTTACTTCTATAACAACAAAAGAGTAAAAATCCAATTCTCAAAGGCTATGTCTACACTGGCAAGGTAGTTCGAATTAAGGAGGCTTAATTCAAACTAACCAAAGCCATGGCTACACTAGGCTTTAGTTAGTTCGAATTAAGGGGTTCCTTAATTGGAACTAATAACTTCAAATAGGGTTTTCGAACTAAGGGGTTAATTCGAACTAACTAGTTCGAATTAACCAATGTGGTCATGTTAATTCGAACTAATTTCTTAGTTCGAATTAACCGGCCATTGAAATGAATGGGGATCGCTAATTCAAACTAAGCAAGTGCTTGCTTAGTTTGAACTAACGTTCCAGTGTGGCCATGCTAGTTTGAATTAAGCTAATTCGAACTAACTGATTCGAACTAATTTTAGCAAGTGTAGACATAGCCTTAGAAAGAAAGCACAGAGGGTTGGTGGTCTTTCTTTCTTTCTTTCTTTCTTTCTTTCTTTCTTTACATCTGTTTCTTAATGGCCTTAATGCAATCTTCTCCAACTCTGATGACTATCCAGACCTTCATATTTTTAAGCTCTAGACTAGCTGAATCAGTAGATATAAAATATGCAGGGTTTTATTGTCTCCTGAGGTCACTACCATTCCTTTTGATATAACCTCAGCAGTATGTTTAAGAAGCAAGGAGAATTTTTCACTTTCCATTTTCAAACAAAGAATACCATTGGTCTGTCTCATCCAATGTTCTGCTTCCAGTAGTAGCCAATATTAAACATTATTCAGAGAAAGGGGAAAAAATGTCAACTGTGAAGCATTATACATGTGATCATATTAATTTCTAAAACTTATTATGTTAACCTTAATCAATGTAGGTTATATATTAAAGAGTATTTATGTTATCTGTGGTGATAAAACTAGGATTATTTAGCTTGGGAAGTATGTGTCTAAAATAATGAAAACTATGCATTACATCGCAAAGTGGACTTGATGAAAACATTATCCAAATACGAAAACAGAAGGGGGGCGGGGAGTAGAAGCAAGAGAAAATGAAACAAAAAAATCCTGCTCTGTTATCCAAGCTTTTTCAGACAACCAGGTCTCTGCTTTCGCAGATTGTTTCCTGAACAAATAGAATTAAACATGCCCACTTTTAGAAAGAAATGAACACTATTTTGTCCAGGCTATCCAACAAATTAAATTCAGGTTTCTTATCTCATTGCCAAAGTTGCCGATAGTGTTAAGTCCCCTGTGATGATATCTCAAAAGTATGAACGTAAGTCTTGTGAGGTCCCCCTCTATCTCTACGATGGGTATCTAATAAATGTAATAATGATCATTAAAAAAGTTCTATACTTCCTCCTCCTGGCAAAGTTTGACTAAAATTCCATTTCAACCTAAGCAGGAGTGAAACGAAAAAAGTCTTGCCAGTCTTGAAGAAGCTGGATGTCTTTCTAAAGGGAAATTTGTGTATGTCAAGCTGCCTGCATTGGCAAATAACCATAAATAAATGTCAGGGCAGACTTAAGAAAGTGGATTGTGTGGTCTATAAATTTCAGTAATCAACTATCAAGTCTGAATAAGGACAACCTAGGGAATTAAACACCAATCAGCTGAACTTCTATACAAGGAAAAGTAATGGAACAAATAATTAAGGAATCAATTTACAAACTTCTTGAAGAGAATAAGGTATTAATTGATAGTGAGCATGGATTTGTCAAGAACAAATCATGTCAAACCAACCTGATAGCTTTCTATGAAGAGGTAACAAGGGGAGAGGTAGATGTGGTATATTTAGACTTTAGTAAGGCTTTTGATTTGGTCTTGCATCACCTTCTCATTAACAAATGAGGGAAATACAACCTAGATGGACCTACTTGAAGATGAGTGCATAACTGGTTGGATAATTGCACCCTCAGCGCATCCCAGATGAGTTGTGCTTGCCGCTGACCCCGCTAAGTCCAGGGCAGGGTGTCGTCAGGCTCCTCATACTGCACAGCGAGCCACTCGGCTTCGGTTTCCCAGATCCGGGGGAACCTTTCCCGCCGCAGCTCACAGAGGTTGTGCAGGCAACAGCATGCACTGATGACCACTGGGAGATTGCTCTCGCTGAGCTGCAGGCAGGTCACGAGGCCCTACAGCGGGTCTTGTGATGGCCGAAGGCATGCTTGATGATGCTGCGGCAGCGATTAAGCCTCTGATTGAAGAGGTCCCTGCTGGCTCATGAGGCCCGTGTATGGCGTCATCAGCCAGGGGAGCAAGGGGTAGGCGGCATCCCTGAGGATCAGGGCTGGCACCTGCTCATCCTCAATGGTGATGGTGTGGTCAGGGAAGAAGGTGCCCACTTGCATGTGCCTGTACAAGGCGGAGTAGCACAGGATCCATGCATCGTGCACCTTCCCCGGGCAGCCCACACAGATGTTCTGGAAGATTCCGCGGTGGTCCACGAGGGCCTGCAGGACCATGGAGTAGTACCCTGGTGGTTGACATAGTCCCTGGCATTGTGTTCAGGGACTCGCATGGGGTGTGGGTGGTGTCCACAATGCCTCCACAGTTGGGGAAGCAGAATTGAGCGAAGCTGTCAAGGAGTTCATGCAGGTTGCCCGGGGTGACGAGGTAGGCTAACAGGACCCAGTTGATTGCCCTGCAGACCTGCATGAGGGTGGTCCCCATGGTGGCCTTCCCTATGCCAAATTGCTGGGCCACAGAGCGGGGTGGCCTTCCCTATGCCAAATTGCTGGCCACAGGGTTGCCAGCTTCCACATGGCAATAGCCACTCACTTGTCTACGGGCAGGGCAGGTCAGAGTCGGGTGTCCATGCGGTGCAGAACCAGGGTGAGCTCGCGGACAAGGTTGAGGAAGGTCTGCTTGCTCAACCTAAAGCTCTGCAGCCACAGGTCGTCATCTCAGTTGATGAGGACGATCCGCTCCCACCAGTCGCTGAGGGCCTCCCATGCCCGGAGGTGATGAGGCACGGAGCACAGTGCAGTGACTGCAGCAGGTTGCTGGGGCAGCTGGGCAGGGGGCAGGCTGTCATCATCCTCCGCGCTGGAGTGTTGCCGGACAAGCCTACTCCACAGTCAAAGAAGCCTTACCACTAGCTGGCAGGTATCGCTCAGCTGGCCGACAAAGCGCAGGAACAGAGGCAGATCTATAACCTGCTCAGGCTCTGAGTTTCCAGGCACAATGGGAAGGGATGAGTCCACTTCCTGTTTTGAGGGTGTGGCCGGAGGAGAGGAGACCATCTCTGCTGCCACGCTGCCACACTTCCCATGATGCACCCCTCCAACGCTCCCCAAATCAAAAAATTTGGGGCTTTTTGCCTGGGACTTTCCATCTTGAAACAACTTCATGCAAGATCGGGGCCCTGCCTAGTCTCAGGCAGAGACTGTCTGTACAAACATCTGACAGCCGAACATCTTGAGCATAAAGTTCTACTATGAGGTCAGTTTAGGTAGAGAAGAGAAGGAGAAGAGGCAGATCCATGACCTGCTCAGGCTCTGAGTTGCCAGACACAATGGGAAGGGACTGAGCTCACTTCCTGTTTTGAAGGCGTGGCCAGGGGAGGGGAGACCGTCTCTGCTGCCACGCTGTCACACTTCCCACGATGCACCCCTCCAACCCCCCCCCAAGTCCACTTAAGAGTCCAGTGTAGACTCTCTACGTCGACTTGATAAAGTGTGCCTTAAGTTGACTTGGGAGTCTAGTGTATACTCTCTACGTTGACTTGGTAAGGTCGACTTAAAATCGACTTAATAAAGGCGACTTACTATAGTAGGCTTAGCTTTCTAAGTGTAGACATAGCCATAGTGAATCTTTCAGAAAAAGTCAGACAAACTTGATTTAAACATTATAAGCAATGGACAATGCATTGTGATCACTGAAAATGGTACTGTGCTAGAGTTTACAAGATTACAGAATACTTTTTAAATTCAATTAATATGCCACTATTTCTTCCCCACAGTAGTCCTATAGACTTCAATAGTAAATTATCTTATTTTTTATAATATTTTAATCCAATTTATGGAATTGTATATCAGGCATTTAGGGCCTAATTTAAAACCTCTTGGCTTCTATAGGTTTTGTATCAGCCCCATAATTCTATATTAAATTCTATAGGATGGTTTAAGTTTTCTGAAGACAATTATCATTCTCTGTTCAATTTTGTTATTTAAGAATAACTCCTAAAGAACTCTATTGATTTCATCCTTATAAATCATTTTGGATGTTATTATGAGACAAAAGTGTTTTTAGTCATGCATCTAAATGTTGAATTTGAACTAATTTGGTTCAATTCACTATTTGTATAAAATGGACATTTCTCAAATGGAGTTTCACCCACTCAGAACAGCAGTGAATTTGGCCTATTGGCTGATGAGAGAGATAATAAAGTGAGTTTAAATATAATAGTTTTATTGGATATTTTGGTATTTAAAGAAAATCAATGTAAGTAATGAATTTGTATATTGTTAAATGAAGCCATAACACTATGCTAATATAATTTAATAATTCTCTTTACAGGAACATATAATTGCTGTTAAAATTATCAACTTAGAGAAAAAAATAGAAGATGTTCAAAATACCACCTATAGAGTAACAGCCTATTAGTTTTGCTGAGACTGGGAAGGGATCGTTTGCAAGGACCACTCAGCCACGGTAGTATCATTCCCTAACTCAGGTATTACAGAATGATACGCTGACAAAGCTTATTGCATCAGGGTTTCAGATACAGTATCTCCCTGGTATCTAAACAAGCTGTGAGCAAGTTCAATTTCAGTGGAATGAACTGTTTATGACATGGAATATAGGATTACAGGAGTGGGTAATGCTAATAGTGTTTCTTCTTCACTGAAAATAAAGTCACAATTTTACATCTGGGTGTTTCTTTCCTTTCCCATGAGGTAGAAAGTAAGGTACCGTAGGTGGGCAAGGAAGTCAATGAGGATAGAATATGGCAATTCAGAATTAATCGTCTCTCCTTTTTCAAACTATTTTTTTACATTTCCGTTCCAAGATTGTGGTATCAAGCAATTGTGGAATGGTACTTACTCATACTTACTGTGTTATTTGAACATCTATGTACTGAATCAAACATTCCATATACTGGGCAACCAGATTTAAAAATTAAACCTATCTCATGTCTTTTGACATGATGTTCTTTGGTCTAATTATTCTAATTTACTTAGAGTACTCCTGATTAATCTGTGATATGTCTCATGTTTGGATGGGCTGTACAAAAGTATGCTATAATTGTGAGCTTTACTTTGAAAATGGATTTAAAAATATAAAACAGAAGATCGGAAATCAGTAGCATCAGAAATACTAGGTACCTGGTAACAATAAAGCAAAACTTCTGTTTATTACTGTAACCACTATGTCTTCTGAAAGGTGGGGTCTCCTATAGATGCCAAGCCTGCTGGCCACTTGGGGCGGGATGGGTAGCACGCTCTAGCCCTGGGAAGGGCGAGTCTCTATACAAACAACAGGCCTGCCGGCCCTCAGGCAGGGCAGGGCCGGTAGCAGAAAGTCAATACTACAGTCAGGATTGAGTCATGGGGTCACACAGGGAAGGAACAGCACTTGCAAACATTAATGGTTAGGACAGGATGGTTCAAGCACTCCGGGTAGCGACGGCGTGCCTCCGGTGAGGGGCAGCGTGGCTCCCACCGAAACACGCTGCCCCAGGTCAACTATTACAGGGTCTGCTGGTGGCCACCAGACTAGGCTGCATTCCCCAGTCCATTTCCCCTGGGGTACCTGGTTTGGAGCTCTTACAGGACACTGGGGTATTCTGCCATCAGGAAGGTCCCAAACCCATTGGCTTTGTCTGGGGGTGGCAGGGCTGGTAGTGTCTCACTCAAGTCCTCTGCGGAGGGCAGCTCCTCTTGATCACAAGGCTCTGCCGGCGGCTCGGGTCCACAGGGCTCTGGGGCGTTCCTCCAAGTCCTCAGCCGAGGGCAGTTCCTCCAGGTCGCAGTGGCCGGTCGACGTGTCTGGCTCCCAGGGCTCCAGGTCGGGACGCTGGATGTTTGGCTTCCCAGAGGAGAGTTGCTCGCTTCAGTCCCAGGGGCCTGGTCAGCCAGGCACCGAGCACTCAGGGTGGTCCTCTGGGCCCCAGGCTGTAGGGAGCCCTGGCCAGGCCTTCTTGTGAGGCTGGTGAGGCTCCTGGACCTGGAAGCATGTGGAGAGGTCTTTCCTCTGTGCCTGCTGGGGCCTGACTGAGGGAGAGGGTTTTCCCTTTATACTCCACCTCCCTGTTCCACCCTCTTGCTTCCTGTCAGGTGGAGATTGGGCTTTTGGTCCCATCCCCTTGCAGGGGATTGGTTCACACTCTCTGTCGGTCTTGGAAGGCGGCCATATTCCTTGCCCCTTACAATTACCATTTTGATTAATCCAATACTTTCAGCTACTCAAAAAACATGTTTGTTCAGACATGCTATCCATGTGTTTAATGTAAAATCCTTATTGATAGTTTCTAGTCTCCAGGTGCCAGCAATTTATGGAACTTTATGGTCTTGCAGTGATTCAGCAACCTACTGTTTTACCTCAATTTCCCTCCTCTGGCAGCAGGGCCAAGATAAGAAGAAATTCACCATCAGACTTTCAGAGAAGAGCAAGACAATTTAGGATCCTGCAGGTCATAAACTCAGTCCATGAAAATTTCCATTGATACCATCACAGTTCCCACCCACATCAGCCACATCATCAGGAGTTCATTCATCTGCACATCCACTAATGTGGTATATGCATTCATGTGCCAGCAGTGCCCCTTTGCCATGTACACTGGCCAAACCGGACTGTCCTTATGCAAAAGAATAAATGGTAACATCCATAAAGCAATAAGAGAACACATCCATCTCCCTGGCTCTTGCAAAGTCCTTTGTTCGATTTAGTTTTACAAGAGCCAAACAGCAGCAATTCCACTACATTCCTTGAGAAAATCATCTTCCCTTCAGAGACTATTCCCTATTCTGATTATTTCTTATTCTGAAAGAATTAGAACACTTTTCATGAGTAGGCCTAAAATCCCATTTTGCTGCCATGGAAATCATCATGGCTAAGATGAATCCAACAAAAACAGTCAGTCCATTCCTTCTGGAAAATAAACAGTTTTGCCTCATCAGACTTCCTTTAGCACTCCAGCTTGATTTGCTTTCCATTCCATTCCTTTCTCCACCCTCCCTCAACATCCACACAAACACACTCTTTTTAGTACGTATATTTTTGCACCACCAGATGAGACAAATATTTGCTGACACTTTCAAAGGGTGATAGTGTTGACCTATCTTCAGCTGCTATATGAAATGCACATAAATAAAACAGAAATCATACTACTTTTTCATGCTTCTACAGTCAAAAGCACTCCTGAAGGCAGTTTCCTTTTTCTGTGGTGGCTGTAGGGCTTTCAGAAACATCATTGGGCATCTTTTCAACAGGATCCAAATGACAGAGGACAGAGAATTAGTGGCATCACCTAAAAAGTCATTGATGCCCTATGAACAACTTTTTTCTTTAAAAAGAAAAAACCAAAAAAAATATTATTTTGTCTTCATATCATTTGTTTTCTTTTGCACCAAAGACAATTATTTATTTGCTTATTACTTTCATGAAAACAGGATTGGGAAATAAAGGTGTTTTGATCAGTATTCATATTTTTGGACTCGGAACCTTTTGAGATTTACCCTCCAGTTAAAACTCAGGCCAGTATGCTTAGAAGATATTTTATCAGTTTTAAACTTTACCATCAGGGAGCAGCCTGATTCCCATACCGTACAGAGTAATAGAATGTAATATAGTTGAGCCAACTATAAATAACAACTACAAGGGACACATCTACAAATGCCTTGCAACTGAGATATCATTTTAATATTGAAGACAGTCTCTTGACTGGAGAGTTACATTTTCAGTTAGGCTTGGATGCATTTTTTAAAATGGATTTGTTATTCCTTTTCTACATTTAAAATCTACTGACATCTTAGAAACATATATTGCAAACAGAAGAAGAGATGTGATTTCTTACTGAGGTTAATTTGCTTCTTATTAGTTACAAAACCATCTGGGTCAGTCGGCAGTGCTATATCCATCCTCCAAGTCTGCTCAATGTCACAGCCATTGCCCATAATCTACCCTTGCCACCACACACAGACACCTGCTAAGCCCACCTATGCATTTGATCAAGCTGGTCCATAAAGCCTTTGGTAGAGAAGCTGTTCTTTTTCAACTTTTATACATTTATATTTAGACATGTGTGTGTGTGTGTGCATATGCAAGCACGCACACACACACACACACACACACACACACACACACACACTCAACTTAAAGGACATGGTCAACATCAATTCCGTTTAAAGACATTCCTTCCACACAACCCTGTTAATCAATATAAAAATGCCAAAATTTCCCATGAAAGAAGAATTCTAAATTTTTCATTCGTGTATATTTGAAACATTTTTGTTTCAATGCCTAATCATTTTATTTTTTTAGAAAGTGTCTTTTCAACTTTAAAATTATTAAAATACTATTTGAGTATGTCAGAATAAAATGATTCAAAATCATAGAGTGAAAACACTGCATTTCACACGTACGGATGTTTGGCATTAACAAAATCAAATAAGAAAGTCCGTACTATTTGTTTTATCTTACATACCATTAAATATTTTGACAAAAATCAATGTGTTCCCATAAAAAAATTAAAGAAACATTTTTTAAACTGAAAACTGTTCCATCCAGAAAGATTTTAATTGTTCTACCAGGCACAAAAATGGGTCTTGATTCCTCCTGGCTCTTCCAGAAACTAGAATGATATAAAAAATTAACTACAAGTGATTCTTTTTGTTTCAGCACCTGGTGCATCATAGAATCATAGAAACTGGAAAGGACCATAAGAGGTTGTCGAGTCCAGTCCCCTGCACTCATGGCAGGACCAAGTATCATCTTAAACTATCCCTGACAGATGTTTGTCTAACCTGCCCTTAAAAACGTCCAATGATGGAGATTCTACAACCTCTCTAGGCAACTTATTCCCAAGGATAATCATCCTGACAGTTAGGACTTTTTTCTCCTAATGTCCAACCTAAACCTCCCTTGCTGTAATTTAAGTCCATTGCTTCTTAGCCTATCATCAGTTGTTAAGGAGAATTTTTTTCCCCTCCTCCTCCTAACAACCTTTTAGGTAGTTGAAAACTGTTATTGTGTCCCCTCTCAGTCTCCTCTTTTTCAGACAAAAGAAACCCAGTTCTTTCAATCTTCTCTTGTAAGCGAAAACCATATTTTTTAGGCTGAGGCTTCAGATGAGAATACAAAATCCAATGCACAAAAGGGTTCTCTAAGCTCTCACATCTCTGTCTTTTGCCCTACTTCTTCCCCCAACATAAAAACAAAACAGTAAAACATTTAACTAACAAAATGTTCAGTTTTCCACCATGTTAATTTGCTTATATGCCATTTCAATTCCGCCAACCCTTATCTCTTAAGACCACCAGCTTTCAACAGTTGAGATTCCTTTTACACATCTTTGTACAGCTCCCGGTGCACTTTGTCCCCAGTTCCAATTTATGGTATATGAGGGCTTAAATCCTAAGCATTTATTGTGATTAAGTTAAAGAACACACAAAGTTTTGCAAAAAATAATACTAAAAGAGAGAGCTCGACTTATGAGCTAATAAGAATTAAACTGTTTTTCAAATTGAAACATGTTTAAAACTATGATCTTTTGGTAAAGCTGCATAAGGTTGTTTTTAATTGCATATATGTTTGCTAGGAAAAAATATGACCGGCTAAGAAACTTGAATAACAAGTTAGAGATTATAATGGAAATCACAAGAAAGTGATAAATAAAAACATTAAAATACTAAAAAATTAAAAAAGGCAGACAGGATGGAATGTAGCCCATGTTAAAGAAGGTCAAAATCTATGCTAGAAATTTGGAGTGTATTAGCACATAATGAAATTATAACCATCTAGGCAACTGGATACAATGTGGACATGTAATGGTGACTGAAGTAACAACAAAAACTAATATATAACTGTCTATACAAAACATTTGTGTTGTAGTGCACTTTAGTTCTTTTCAGCCATGCAAATTCGGTACCCCATAATTGGTAAAGTTTTCTGTTTCATCTTAAACCAAACAGAACGTAACCAGTTGATGCCTCAACCAGAAAATAAGTGACCATTATTTACACCACAGAGATCTGAATGCCACGTGTTCAAAATACTATCTATTATTTTATACAGCTAAAATGTTTAATATTTTCAATTTATAACCATATTTAGGAGTCAAGCTAGAATAAAGAGGCAATATTTATTTGATGTTCACATAATAACACTTGCAAGACCATGAAACAGATATCCTAGACCACTGATGTCCAAACACTCCAAGTAGCTAAATCTATTTTTGAATACAAGGGATGGTGCAATACAGATAGATGATGTTAGTAGTTCTTGATTTCCCTCCTCAACACAATAATTAGTTCTCATGGAGCACAGCCTCATTACCATCATGGATAGGGGATTGATTATTTATTTTTGTAATTCTGCCATAAGGACACATGCCTATTGCAGAGTTTTAGCTTTTTCTTTGCCAATTAGATACATATTCTCTGTACCCCAAGAGACTACTCTTAGCTCTTTAGATCCATTGAATGTGTGTCAAATGAGAACGGAATCAAATGCTATGTGGATGACACTAAAAGGAACAGAAGAAAAATCTAGAAACAAGCATTTAATATTTTCCAGAAACTGAACAGGATATGTATGAACTCACAGGTTGTTTTACTGTGCATAACTACTATCTTCCTCTTAGCTTAATGAGTGGTTGCTTATCCCTACAATAAAAGATAATTGTAGGCTATAAAAATTGTATTGTGACTTTCTGTATGCAGAATGAGTTTCAATGATTCCAAGACAGAGACATCCATCAACTGAACACCTTCACAGTTCACAGTCATTGAACACTCATTCTCTTTTTAGCTTTCTCTTTCCTCTCATTCCCTCTTACGTCTTCTCCCACCTTCTGTTTTTTGCAGTAGATAATGTCTGGATAACTCTTCTATATTGGGAATACCAAATATCTGACGAGAGCTGATACATTATTCTTATCCCACAGTAGACATTCCCAAATATTTTGGAAGAAAGTGCACAATTATTAAATAAGCTGCTAACTGCAAGTTTCTTCCTATCATCTAGGCTGCCAGGGGTTGGTTTATAGTCTGAAATACAAGGCCTCTTATTCCTTATATATATTTTTTCTTATTTAATATAATTGGGATATGCTTATTAGCCATACAAATGCTAATCCTTTTATGAAGCCTTGTCTTCAATATTGCCTTCTGGTTACACAAATCTGTGTGTCAATGACACA
The DNA here is from genome assembly GCA_007922175.1 of Pelusios castaneus. NCBI lineage: Eukaryota > Metazoa > Chordata > Testudines > Pelomedusidae > Pelusios > Pelusios castaneus. The sequence goes on along the minus strand of ML685785.1, from coordinate 13,127,505 downwards.
TTGTGTAAATACATATTATAGTTTTTTTCTCTCCTCTTTTGAATGGACATTCATTTTCACCACAGCATGTTCCATTTTCTCAGATATAGACCGTTTGTGAAAAATGTTGCAGTTACCTTCCTTTGTGAGGAAGTGGAAATTCAATCCATGCTTCCAGACAACCTAAATGACATTGTAAATATCTCCCCAGTCTAAAGGACTGCTATATATGTTTGGTGACTAGAAGTTGTCACATATACACTACAAGTATGCCATGAAAATAGTAATAGAACAATCACATAATCTGGATTTCTTGTTTCAGATAAGCCTAATGTGGATTCGGAACTTCTGAGTCTGCAAAAATTGGGATGGGCTCCTTATGAAAACAAGTTCAAAGCTCATGCATGGAATTTCTTCATTCTAATAGTACTCCTCTACCCCTTTCTAAATTATTCACAAAGAGGTCATGATTTTTACTAATTTGTCCATTATTCATAATTTATGGAAGAATATGATTAACTGAGACTCACTCATTTAATATTGGTTAATGACCTTTTTATTTTATTTTTTTTTAATTCTTTATTTTTGTATGTGATTGGTCGCATAATTCCCATGGCATTGCTCTTTGATTGGATGACCTAACCGCAGGAAGACAGTAGATAAATTACTCATTAACTGAATATTGGCATTAATTTTGTTTGGTTTTTTACATTTTTCCCATTTTTGCAAGAGCCCTCAATGTAAGGGAGTATGAATGAGAATGTAGCAAATTGAGAGGCTGTGTTTGCAAGAAGAATCATAAATACTTTTTGTGCTGCATTTGCCCATTTCTAATATGGCACATAATCAAAACCTCCCTCCTGCCTGCCCCCTCCCCCCCAAATGAAGAAAGGAAAAAAAGAAAAATGCTGAACTAACTCTGGAAATGACACAAGTTTGTCAGTTTCATTCTTTTTCAAAGTGAAGAATGAAGAGGGTCATTCATTTCACATATCTATCTCCTGAACCTCTGAAAAATAAAAACAAATGCAGCTGCAATGCAGCAAGCCTGAGCGGTCAGCCAAGAAACTGACAGTCTCTTCTGGGAATGAAAAATGATTGTCAGCATGAAAGATAGCTGGGTGAAGAGGTAAATCCCATACTGTGTCTCAGTTTGCCTGTCATCATTTACTTATAAGGTTTGACCAGTCTGGGGAAATGTCAAGGGAGCAGCTGTCAAACTCAAGGCAGCAGGACTTGGAGGAGGAGAACACAATGTAAAAACATTCTATTAAAATTATGATTGATCATGTCCTGTGTAATAGAGTCAAAGTGAACATCAAAAGTAGGCCAAGAGAGGAAGCAACAGTTCAAGGAAGAAATATTTAGTTACCCAGCCCAAGCCTTTCAAAAGTAAGTGATTCAAGTTATCTTCCTCAGTGACTGTCTAATTTTCAGAAGTGATGAGCTCCTAGCAGCAAGCACTGAAGTCAATTGAGATTTAGAATTCCATTTAGCTGTTGCTTTAAGACTTCAGACATATTTATTTTAAAATCTTGAGGTAGAATCCCTTAAGATTAGTAATTAGAAAATATTATATTTTTGATTTGCACAAAATTCTACAATTTTGATTTTCCCCCATTCCAAAACAGAACCATTGTCCCTCCAAAATCTCCCAGAAAACAAAATTTAAAACATTTTAGGTTGATCACAACATTTTATTCCCATTTTGATGTTATTCCACGGTCCATTATATAATATAAAATTAAAACCTGAATTGAAAAGCCATTTTCAAAACAAAAATCAAAATGTTGTTTCTAAAAAAAGGCCAAAACAAAACACTTCAAACCTAAAATGCTCCTTTTAACTCCACCTCCCACAAAACAGAATTGTAATTAAAATTAATATGTTTCTGGGAAACAATTAACTTTTAACAAATCAGCATTTACCATTGGAAAATGTTCCATCAGAAAATGCATGACCAGCTTTACTGGAGTTGATATCAGAGAAAAACTTAATTTTGGAACATTGTGTCATCTTTTCAATAAGGATGCACTTGTTTGCATTGTCTCAGTGCATGAACAATGAGATTTTAGATTGTATTTTGTATATAAAAAAGATTTATATTGCTTTGATTTGAAAGGTGTTCCATTTATATATTTGTAAACACTCTGACAATGTGTACAAACTAAGATTTTAATCTACAGTCATACAATGTATGCAAACAAAGTGATCTGTCACTTTCCTTGTTAATATGAAAGTGAATATATTTGATGTTAATATGGATTTTCATATATTTACTAGCTATGCAAGCAATGATTTGCCTTGCAATTTTGGGTTTAAATTCTGAGCAATTAATCCAAAATGTTAAGAGCATTTAGGTCTAACGTCTAGTACTAGATATCAAGGGTGACTTTGGAAAAAGTGTAGACATCAGTTGCATCCTAAAAATTGTATAAAGAAGTGGTAGCCATTACAACATTGTCTTGCCTTTAAAAAGAAAAATAGTGATATTTGGGGCCGGGGAGGAAGGTTATCTTATCTATAAAGGAGTTTGAGTTGCTTTTGCTTGTGGGTGCTCCACTTTAGATGTGTTTGTGCACCCATACACATTTTGTTGGAGATTTTCATGCATGAGATCATACACCCTTTTGCTCTGATCAGAGGATATACAGTGGTGATCAGACACACCACCAGTCTGGTTCTTTCTCAACCACAAAATCCTGTCAAAGAGAAGAATCCTTCCTCTCCCCACTAGATGACAGATAATAGAGACCTCATAAGCAAAAAATATTTTGAAGAGCTCTAGTTACAGACACAGGACTTCTTGTTCCTGTGGGAGTCCTCTTTAAGTGACCCTTGAGCAGCATCCCAAATATGGAGGTGGGTTCTGAGAAGACGGATCCATTACAGATTGCAGAAAAGTCACACCAAAGGCTGCATCTGATCTGGAAGTATGCATGACAGTATAGTGCTGAAAAAAAATGTGTGCAGAAATACCCAGATAGCTGCAGTACAAACATCTGCAATAGTATGATCTTAAGCAGGAAAAATAGAAGTGGATTGTACTGTCATGGAATTGGTGGTCACCCTAGATGGGGATGTACCCTAGAATCTTCTTAACATACCAAAATACACAAAGATTAACTCCATGGGTGAAAACAGAAGCTCCTTTCATTCTGTCTATGAAAGAAACAGGAGTCTAGGTCTAGGAGATGCTCTAAAGAGCCTTGTCCTTCCAAAGTAGAATGCAAAGGTTCCTCTCATGTCTAGATTGTGAAGAAAAACTTATTCCCTTGAAGCGTTATGTTTGGGAAAGAAGATGGTAAACAATGGCCTGGCTGACATTAAGATCCAATACATTCTTGGTTGGAAAGTGAGGATGGCAATGTAGAGTAACCTTTCCTAGTAAAACAACACGTAAGATGGATTTACCAGAAGTGCTCTCAATTTATGACTGAAGTAATGGTTGTGAGGAATGAGATATTATGAAGGATAAAAGAGAAGAAAACAGCTCCCTATAGACTTATAGGGTGTTTCTACAATGCATTGAGAATTAGATCAAGGTCCCAACCCTGAATGAACCTTGAAGACTTACGGTGTGTGAATATTGGAAATACTTCAACTAATAGGTGAAAGGCTGCAGTAGCAGACAAGTAGACTTTGATGGAGATCAGTGACAAGCACAAAGTTTTTCAGTTCAGCAAGTATTTATATATGTGAATGAAGTTTGATTTGGAGGGAGATAATTCCTGCTGGATTCACCAGGAATGGAATCACTTCCACTTGTACAGATTAATCTGTCTTGTGTATGGTTTCCACTTTGTAAGAGCACATTCTGCACTTACAAAGAACAATCTCATTCTACTCATGAGAGCCATCAAGGAGCCAGGACTTGAGATGTAGCAAGAAGAAGATGGGGTTGAGATATTATGCCTAACTCTTTGGTCAATAGTTTTGCTCTCAAAGGGAGGTGACTGCAAAGACAAGGGAATTAGGTCTGGGACTATACCTTCCATGGACATGCTTGTGCTGTAAGGATGATTACTGCTCTCTCATGCATTAGTTTATTCAAGACCTTAAGGATCAATAGCATCGTGGTATATGCACATAACTGAGTTTGGGGGCAAGGAAATGAGGAGGGCACCTTCTAAAGAGTTGCAACCATGCTTTTTCCTCATGTATAATCAATAATATGTTTGGGGTGGATGATTTCACAAAGAGTTCTAGCTCAGGGGAGCCCCAAGTAAGAAAATATTTCCATGGGATAGGATCACTCCCATTCATGGTCCTGGTGGAATTGTTTGTTCACTGTGTCTGGTATGGTGGTTTGCAGAACTGGTAGATGTACTGAGACCCCACATGCTTGTACGGTGAGGTTCTAAAAAAGAGCTCCTCAACTTAGTATGCAAGCATTTGTGATAATCATCTTTCTGGGGGGCAGGCACAAGAATGGAGCTCCCCGACAATCCTTGTGGGGCTCCTTCCACCAGTTGAGAGAGATGAGGACTTTTTAAAGATGAACACCCACTTGAGTATGTTGTGCTTTCTGCGAGTATAGACAGCTGTGAGCTAGGCTTGAAGGCACCAGGAATGAAATCTCACATAAGGTGTTACAAGCATACTGATTGTCATATGGCCCAGAAGCTGAAGGCAGGTCCTTTCTGTGGTTTCAGGGCTCTGATCTAGTGTGGAGATGAGGTTGACCTTTGCGATATATATTTTTATGGTAAGTATGCCCTGACTGTTGTGGAGTCCAGAGTCTCTCTTATGAAGTTGATGTATTGGATAGGTGTCAAAGTAGAATTTTCTGCACTGATCCACAGCCCCAGGGATTGGAAAATATCTAACTTTAGGGAGAAATATACAGAACACCAACCAGGGCATATTGTGCAGCAGCTCCTCTTCCAAGGGATCTCTAAGTATTCAGCTGTTCTTTTTATGAGTTCTTTGAAGACATTAAAATTATCTGCATAGGATGGGGAGGGGCTATAACTTGTTTGTCTGCTAAGGAAGGGGACTCATTAGTGGACACTTCTGCTTCCACCTCCTCCTCCTTGTTTTTCTAAAGGTTTGTCTTGGGATAACAGGTCCTACGGTGTCAGTCATTGACCTCCTTGGTGGATCCTCTTGCATGAGATACTGTACAGAATTGCCCTCTTTCATGGGACCCAAGTATTCCAGAAAGCCTAATGTGGTTTGGATAAAGGGAAAGAAAGGCCCTACAAGTGTGCCAGATGTTAGATGAGTTGTTAACTGGTTTCTGGGGGTGTCTACGCTGAGATACATCTTGAGTGGAAGGAGGTTCAAACTTGAAGGTCGTGGGATCTTGGATGGAGATCTCTGACTCCAAGAAGGCATTGTCCTCTGTTTTGGGGAGGGAAGCAGAGGGGCAGCTGTCAATACTGGTGGCCATGTTGGTATTAGCAATTGAGTTGTTACTGGAAGCTATGTCAGTTATCAGTGACTGAACTGTCATCAGAGGGTGCAATGGCACCCAAAAATATGTTGGGACCTGCAGAAATTCCATCTTATATACACTAAGATCTTTTTGTGAGTAGCAATGAGCCAGGTGACTGAATGATTGTGATCCATCTTATGGTACCGGACACTTATATCAAATCTATGGCAGAACTAAGAAATTATTTATATCTTCTGAACCCTAATTCATACATAGTCTGGTCTTTGCATGTAGAAATGGGCATTTGTCAATTTATTAATGATCCGTTTGTACATTTCTGTATGCACAAACTATATGCAGGCCTATCTGAGAGTCTAGTTATGCATTTAACAACTCTTGGATACAGATTTTGAGCTGCTGGTACAATAAGCTTGGAATGTGTATAGCCAATACCATTTTGTACCAGTGTGGGAACTTAACTAGAGAAGGTTATTCGTTTTCAAGTATCTTAAATTACCAGCTCACTAGATTCAGTATAACAAATAGCTATAAATATATAAATCAGCAAATACAAAATTTGTGAGCAACTATTCACACTGATGTATTAAAATTCTAAATGGAGAAGAGCTGCAAAAAGTATTAGTTGCCAATATTTTCTCACAAATACTAAACCTTTAAGCACAAAAAAAAAAAAAAAAAAAAAAAAAAAAAAAGCAAACAAGCAAGCATGCAAAAAGCATGCAATTAGGAAAGAGACAAAATATTTGCCAGAGGCCTGCCATCAGCTGCTGGGAATAATTTTTGCTGTATTAACCCATTTCTAGAATACACTATGCTCCTTTCCTTCTTGTCTCAGAATATTTTGTGCACAATATATTGACATCATGTCAAGCAGTTTTTTTTTTTCCCTTTAGAAACAGTTGATTTTAAAATGGTGTATCTGATTGACATACTGCAAAGGTGACTGAGTACTTGCAAAGGCAATATGCCTGTTAACACCATTTACTAATGAGTTACTGTAATATACCATAGATATACATCTCATTACTGTTGGCACCATTCCAGGTCTAAAATATTGGCTAATATTTACTTCAGGGAAACTGTCTTAATTCATGAGTACTACAACTAAGTTGCACGCTCTAGCTGTCACAGTTCAGGATAACTGCACCTATATTTCTCCTTCATTGTCCCTCAGAGGAACCATTTAAGGTTTCCAGCTCCCAGCTGGCACCTCTGTTCAATAGAGGCCTGCATATCTCTCCCTCCTGACAAGGGTTTTAAAGCTAAGCAGTTCCCTGCTTTACATGGTGATATCCCCTAAAGTTTAATGCCTGTACTTTGTTTTCTCTCTGAGAACTATTTACAGCATATTGTCAGTAGTTTAACAGTTCTATACAATTCTTTCTAAGTAAGCACATTTATTCTTAAGGGAAAAAGCATATCAGAAAAAAAAAAACATAAAAGAACAACAATTTCTGTATGAATGCTAAAACCTTACAAGGGGGTCACCAATCAGTTTCTTGGTGCCCTGTTTTGGGATTCTCACTCACTCCTGGAGCATCATATTGTGTCTTAATTTGGGAAAGTGTCTCATGGCATTGGATGTCTCCTTCTGCTCTATAGTTGCTCTGCAATAGTGTCTCCTGGTAACTTGGCCCTCTGACCTGAACTGCCTATAGTCCATCCTTTCTGGGGTTACAAAATCCAAGAGGACCACTGTCAAATGCCTTCGCTGGACTGTTCAGCCCCAGCTCTGCATCCCTATACCAGTGACTGGCAGAGGAACCCAAATCTACACACAACACTGTTTTCTAGCCCAGCCATCCAGATATGCTCACTCCCCATGACTTTTTCTGTTTCCCTGGGAACCTGCCTACCCAGCCTCTTCTCTCTCTTCCCTTGCCTGTTTCTGTGCTGACTACCAGAGGATTTTCTACTACCAAAGGCTACTTCATCCCCTCCTACACTGTAGCTAGACTTCATATTGCAGGCCAGGATCTCAGGGCGGGCTGGTGCTGGCGCTGGCTCATGCATGCATATGCACGTGCTCGGTCTCTCTCTCTCCCTCTCTCTTTAAAATCAAACACACACACACAAACAAAACACCAGAAATACCATAGATTTTGTTTGTAACGAATGCTTGAAGAAATGTGGGAGTGCTCGCTTTTGTAGGGTCTGCTTTTATTTTATCACATAATTCAAGGAGGGAAATTATAGTAATAGATTTAAGAAAAAAAACCACACAAAATAAATCTCTTTGCCTTCTCAAAATGAATAAGTAACAGAAACCCTCCAATTTCTCCCCCCTAAGAATAGTCACTGGGGAGGGGGAAAGAATGGACATTATTAGAACTGTGCAAAGCTAAGCTTTTTTTTTTTAAATATATATTTTATATGATCCCCCTCCCCCCAAAGTGAAATCATTATGTCTAGAATCTTATCTGGACCCCCGTTTTCTACTTCACAGGTCATTTTTTTTTTGTTTTTTTAAATTTTCAGTTACCTTTCCCAGAGTATATAGTCAACTTTCTTCATGACCAAAAAAGAAAGGTCAGGAAAGTTTCCTGGAATGTTCATCTCTTCCAATAAAAATGGCCAATCTGTTTCACTCTGAAGCTGTTCAAAACCCTAATAATGAATAGGGGAGAAAATCACCCCGTCCCCCAAATATTCAAGAAAGCAAGTTTAGTTATTCTGGCATGCTATTTTGCATGTTCAGAAGCTAGGTGTGGCTTCTGCCCTTTGAAGATCAGTTCCCTACTTCTAAACAACAAGACAGTTCTCTTGTAAGTAAATATTGTACCGGCAAGTCTCACCATGGGTAGAAACACACCATTCACATCCTACCCATCAACTTTTACTTTTGAAAGGCAATGTCCTGTCCCCTGGGTAAAAGAGCCCTACTACATAAGCTTTACTCTGAAACTCCTCCTTCATACAATGCTGTTTGTGCTGTATTTCCATGGAAATTATTCTTCATTTCCTCACTGTTTTATTTTTGCCAGCTCACAGAATATTTAGAAGGTCCTTCTAAATGTTTCTAGTTCTGTACCTTCAACATAGGGGGTCAATGGTTCCAGACATGCTCCTGTCCATTAATCCATCATCCAGTTACATAATTGTTGTGGTGTATTAGGGTTTTTTTTGTTTGTTTGGGTTTTTTTTGGTTTTTTTTTTTTGGGGGGGGGGTTGGGGGGTTGGATGAGTTAAGTGCCAGATTGTCAAAATATTGATTGTATAATCTTAATCCTTACCCATAAATCCTTCCATTAACCTTGCTTTGTCCTATTTCACAGGGCTCCTATTCCTTCTTCTGCATTTATGCCAGCTGGAGTTTTCTTGAGTTCTCAGTCACTTGCTATTTCAAAACTTTACCTTTGTTGTTCAACTGATAAATATTGCTTTTGGCACACAGTTTGCCCCTTTTTACCTGCAAAGCAACCTCAACTCCTCAGAGTCAGTGAAGCTAACTTGTTGCAGTGTTTTTAAATTTAAAGGGAAGATGAAAAGACTCATTTTAACATTGCATTTTGCTGAGCTCATGTATAATCCATTTCAAAATGTTCTGCACCTTAGGATGTTGTTTGCGTAGAAGGCACTTTTCAGATGAGACTAAGCATGATCATTATTAGATTAGAGGTTGTTCCTCATACAGTGCGTACAAGCAAATGCTCAGGGCAGCTGCACAGCTCTTTTTCACCAGAACCTGAAGATAGAGACAGGATAATGCATTGGGTGTTTGCAGCAGTCAGAAGGTTCAGGAAGCAGACTTGTCCAACCTTGGCATCACTGTTGTGAAATGACACCATTTGACTTAATGACAGAACTTTGTACTATGAACTGCACAAGGTGATATGTGATTGTGATGTTCCCCTCAGCAGTATGGACAGGTGAATTGTTGTGTCATCCCATTCTCCCACTCTTGAAACTTGTCTTACTCTGCTTTGCTGTGCAAACTCCTACTCCTGGGCAGATCACGCACAGCCTCCAGCAAGCAAATTGCTCCCAACAGAGAGAGAGTGTGCTTCTGGCAAACCTCTCTTTAGATCATTCAACAGAATGATCCAGCCAACATCCCCCCTGACCCAGATGCAACCCTAGGAAAATCCATTTTACGATATTCAGTGCTGCCCACTGGGCACTGCAAGCTCATAATCAGTTTGTCAGTTTATCAAAGTTGTTGATATGCATGAGCATTGTCACTTCATATGCAATTTCTAACATGCTTTTAACCAAATGAATTATTTTAGATAAAACAGACGAGCACATTTATTAAATACAGGAAGATAAAGTGATTGTAAGTCAGAGGAAAACAAGTCAGATTTCATCAAAGGAAAACAAAAGGCAAACCACATTCTAAACTAAGCTTAACGCTTTCAGCAACCTTACAAATTCAGAGGATTCTCACCATACATTGGCTGGTCTGCCTCTAGCCAGGCCCTCTCCCTATGAGCAGAACTTCAGTTGCTTAGTAGTGTTTGTAGATGGAGATGGAAAAGAGAGAGAGAGAGAGAGAGAGATTGCAAAATGTTCTCTCTCTCTTCTTGGGCTTCACCCTCTCCTGTCAGGGTCAGATGACAAACAAGGTCTGGGTATGGCTTCATCCATGTCCTGGTTCTGTGAGCATCGCCTTATTGTGGTTCCTTTGTTGATGCTCAGACTGGAGGAAGTAGGTGTGTTTTATGCATGCTTTAGTGAGGGATGAATTGCTCTTAAGCACTGTAGAGTTTTGCCTAGATCTTTCTCAAGCCATGAGACACATAGTTGGGAATATTACATAGCAAAGTCTCAAAACCATGCATGTTCAGTATGCCATGAGCATTCCAGAAACATCTTACATGACATACTTTGCATTAAACAATATTCAATTACACTGTAACAGTGATCATGGGAATGGAGTGTGTCACAGTGATCTCAAGAAGATGCTGGAGGCATGGGAGATCAAATTGCAAATGCTGCATCATGTGCTCTGAAAGGACATATGAACCTAAACAAAACTTTTCTTACTCTACCTGACAGCAGTTGCCTCTTCTGATTCAGTGTTGATAATAGCCACATCGACAGTTTGGACAAAAGAAAATATCATCAGGTTCAGGTGCTAAAACACTAAAAAGTTCTTAATCATTTTTAAGATTTGTTTTTTAAGAAAGTAAAACATCACCAGTTGAAACAACAAGCTGTCTTCTTCATCCAAATAATGTGATTGTGGTACCCTCCATTGGAGTTGTTGCATCTTAATCTACAGAGCGGTCAACCCTCTGTACAACTAGATAAGATGAACTCTCTCAGATGCTTTATTATACATGTTGATGAGCCTCCTGGTTATGGCTATTGGAATTAGAGGGCACTGTACATTGTGGACGATTCAGACATCCAGTTACAGGACAGTGAAGTGAAACAGAAAAATCATGTTGAAAACTCTGTGTGGGTTTGTACAGAGGGAAAAGAAGGAAGTTCCCCTGTCAGCAGCAATAAATACAGTATTCAAAGCTATTTTGTACTGTGTTTTTAGGTGCCTGAGGAGTTATGAGGACACTGGGAATTAAAAGAGCTTAAAGATCCATAGCATAGCCAGAAATAAATTTGTCTATGTCTGCCTTCAGTGTTGCTGACCATTCATAACTTTCTGTGGACTAACAATTGCAAAGGCACAGCTCCCCTGGCATGGTAGAGAGCCAGGGCATCTGTTTATGTAGGAAAGATGGACCTGTTATTTATATTTTAGACTCCTTCTAACCTATATTAACTGAATGCCATTTTTCCCCTCCCTACCATTCTATCTAATAACTGCAAAGCAAATATTAATAGTTATATCACTTTTTCCTCATCTATATGTCCTATACTGATACAAGCTATGTCTACGCTTGTAAATTTAGGTCAACTTTAGCTAAGTCGACTTAACTAAGTCAACTTAAAGTCGACTTACTTAAGTCAACTTAGCATGTCTACACCTAAATTTAAAGTCGACTTAGGGGAGAACTTACAAAAATCAACCTAGAGCGTCCACACTGGATGCCTAGGTTGACTTCTAGAGGCTAGGGGGACCTAGGGCAGGTCCATGGTGGCAGGGGGGCACCCCTTGCCCACTGCCAGGGGGCTCAGCCTTTGCCCTATTGTACATAGGTACAATGGGGTAAAGGGGGACGGGGACCCTGGCAGGGCATAGGGGTATGGTGGGCAGGGCAAGCCAGGCTCCCCCTGTGCTCCCCCCCCCCAGCAGGGAGGGCAGTGGTGGAGTCCTGCAGTAGCCCTAAGTTGACTTAGGGCTACTCCAGGTCTACACTGGCTTAAGTCGACTTGAAAAAGTCGACTTAAGCCTAAAGTCGAACTGAGGTTTTATAAAGTAAAGTAAAGTAAAGGTTTTATAAAGTAAAATGAGGTTTTATAAAGTCGACTTAATTTTCATTAAGTCGACTTTATTTTCCTTAAGTCGACTTAAGCAACTTGCTTAAGTCGACTTAAGGAAACTGTAGTGTAGACGCAGGGTAAATTAAGTCGACTTAAGCTTGCTTAAGCAAGCTTAAGTCGACTTAATTTACAAGTGTATACACACCCTAAGAGCTGTTATTAACAGTTTACAGACTCGGAAACTAAGACACACAGATTTATGCAAGGTGTCACGGTGAAGCAGTGATCAATTTGAGAGATGAATCCAGGTCTGCTGATTCACAGCCCAGTCAGTATCCTAACCACTGCATTGTACTGAGGAGCAAGCACTAGACAGGGGAGCGTAAGATATTCAGACACTGGAACCAACCACAAGCTTACATCAAACATGATGACTTTACAGCATGATATAAATCTGAATCCACTGCAACATACACAGCAGTAGAACATATCAGCCAGGGAAGGTGGCAATGGCAAAGTGTGGCAGACCAATGGGGAACAGCCCACTCTTTCTTCCACAATCAGGGTTGGCCTCCAGCAGTGCAAAACTGTTCATAGACAGTCACTTATTCAGCTCTCCCTCTCTTTTCATTCACACAACAAAAGTGAGCCCCCACAATTTAGACTTTGAGTAACATCATGATGATTATTAGAATTTGCCAAATGTGAACCAGATATTTCTCTTTAGTTCAACTGATATAGAATCATAGAATAATAGAGATGGAAGGGACCCCACGAGGTCATCTAGTCCAACCCCCTGCTAAAAAGCAGGACCACTCCCACAAAATCACCCCAGCCAGGCTTTTGTCTAACCGGGCCTTAAAAATCTCCAAAGAATGGAGATTCTACCACCTCCCTAGGTAGCCCATTCCAATGCTTCACCACCCTCCTAGTGAGAAAGTTTTTCCTAATATCCAACCTTGACCTCCCCAGCTGTAATTTGAAACCATTGCTCCCTGTTCTGTCCTCTGTTACCCTCGAGAACAGCCTACCTCCCTGTTCTTTTGAGCACCCCTTCAAGTAGTTGAAGGTTGCTATCAAATCTCCCCTCAGTCTTCTCTTCTGTAGACTAAATAAGCCTAGTTCCTTCAGTCTCTCCTCATAAGTCATGTGCCCCAGCCCCCTAATCATTTTTGTTGCCCTCCACTGGACTCTTTCTAATTTGTCCACATCCTTTCTGTAGTGGGGAGCCCAAAACTGGACACAGTATTCCAGATGCGGCCTGACCAGTGTCGAATAGAGGGAAATTATCACATCCCTCGATCTGCTGGCAATACTCCTACTGATGCAGCCTAATATGCCATTGGCCTTTTTGGCAACAAAGGCACAATGTTGGCTCATATTCATCTTCCCATCCACCATAACCCCCAGGTCCTTTTCTACAGCGCTGCTACTTAGCCGATCGGTCCCCAGCCTGTAGCAGTGCATGGGATTTTTCCGTCCTAAGTGCAGGACTTTGCACTTGTCTTTGTTTCGGCCCAGTGTTCCAATTTGTCCAAGTCTCCCTGGATCCTGTCCCTGCCCTCCAGAGTATCTACCATTCCCCCCAACTTGGTGTCATCCGCGAACTTACTAAGCACGCAGTCTATTCCATCATCAAAATCATTAATGAAGATGTTGAATAGAACTGGCCCCAGGACTGACCCCTGGGGCACTCCACTTGTTACCGGTTGCCAACCAGATATCGAGCCATTGATTCCTACCCGCTGAGCCCGTCGATCTAGCCAGTTTTCGATCCACCTTACGGTCCACTCGTCCAACCCATACTTCCTTAACTTGCCGATGAGAATGCCGTGGGAAACCGTATCAAAAGCCTTGCTAAAGTCAAGGTATACCACGTCAACGGCTCTTCTCGCACCCACAAATCCAGTCATCTCATCATAGAAGGAAATCAGGTTGGTCAGGCACGATTTGCCCTTGGTGAATCCATGTTGACTGTTCCTGATCACTCTATTTTCCTCCAAGTGTTTCAGGATGGATTCTTTGAGGACCTGCTCCATGATTTTCCCAGGGATTGAGGTGAGGCTGACTGGTCTGTAGTTCCCCGGATCCTCCTTTTTCCCTTTCTTGAAGATAGGTACAAACCTAAGTATTCATATTTTGTTCAACCATGTTGCAAACCTGATCTTAAATGCCTTATTCTACTTATGGTAAAGAATTGTAGTTATTCACCCAAGTCCTGTTCCACAGAAAAAAAATATATGCTTGGCTTCACACTCAGGGTAAGAGCACACGCCATAGTGGGGAGTATTCTGGAGTTGGAATGCAGTGCTTTTCACATGGGTTTGTTGTGATGAGCCTCCGCAAACCTGACTTCTAATACAGACAATAAAGCTAGTACTATATCTCATAATATGAAGGTGATCCACTATTTGATGAGTCCTGCATATGGTAAACCAAGCAGAGAGTTTTCACAGTACCCAGCTGTCCCTGACAGATGTTCCCCTGTGCCAGTTTCTGTCTCCCCTGTTTCTGTGGCCTCCCCTCCCAGGCTGCTCATGGGAATGGCCCTTTTCTTTCAGCTTCTTTTGTGCCATGGCCCTGCCTAGGGAGGAGGCCCCTTAACTATTGTTCCAGCCCTGGCTCGGCGTAGGGTGGACAATGCCCAGGAGTGCAAGACCAGAGTGCCTAGTTTTTCACAAAGGGCATGAGTCACACACCAACACCTGTGACTATGAGTCACATACCTGCAGCCCAAGACTCTGCCTGGACTTGTCCTACAGTTTTCCCTGCCCTCTCTCCGCCCCTGTAATTCAGGGAGCCTATCAGAGTTACTGGCGGGAAGCTGCCTAAGTTTGCCTTTAAAACCAGACATTTTTGGGGCCAGACCCCAGAATAGGTTCCTGCACTGCCTCCTGGCCTGATCACTGACCCCTGGCCCGGGGTCTTTGGGGACCTTTCTCCGCTCCCGGCTATGTAATTGAGCATACCCCCATTTTCAACCCCCCTCCCACGAACAACGAATCTTCTCCTGGAGATCTCCTGAACCACGAGCTACGAACTACAAAAACCGAGTCCTCTCTGCACTCATCTATGCTGCTGCTGCTTCAGTTTCTGTCCTTGCTGCTCTCCTGGGGATTGGTAAGATTCCCCCCTCTCAAACTCTCTCTAAATTTACCTTGGGGTCTGTAACAGAGACCCCCTCCTGCTCCGCAGTTCCCTTGCTGCTTAAAGAAAAGCCTGTGCCGCTGCTAAGCTCTGCCTCTGTATGCTCTGTCCTGGGGCTCCCTGCTTTCAGCTGTTTCCACTGCTGCAGCCACCATCCCCTAACCCCCTCAGGAGCTGTATCCTGGGCTCACACCACTCTGCCCCTGGGACTGCTCCCCCTGGTCAATAGGGCCAGTATAGTATAAGGCGTGCCATTAGGTTTAGTTTTATTAGGCTTAGTTTTGTTAAGTTGTATTTTATTAGCTTGTATAAGTTGTAGTCCTGTTAGAATTGCATTTTGTGTCTGTGTTTAGTGGTAGTTAAGTGGGATACTTGTTTGCCATTGCCTGTTATATTGTGTGGCCATAGTTAAGCTAGGTTAAAGATAATTGTTTTACTGTATTGCTCCTCTCCTTTTTGTTTTTCCTTCTTTCTGTTGTTCATTATTAGCATAAGTTGTATAGCTGCTGTTAAGTTGTTAAATAAGTGCCTCTGTGTCTTCATCTCTCCCAAACACCCCAAGTCCTCTGCTGCTGTTTCCCCTTCTCCCTAAACTTCCAAAGCCCCTTGCTGCCTTTTTTCTTTGATTCCTCTGTGTTTAGCTTGCAGGCTCCTGAAGACTGCTCTGAGCCTCGCCCTGCAGGGCTTCAGTGCCTCTTGCTGAATCCCTTGCAGCTGTACTCTTCCCTCTTCCTCTGCCACTGATTACTCACCCCACCTTCTGAGTGTGCTTCCCTGGTCTGTTCCCCTGCTCACCTCTGCTCCAAGCACGCTCCAGCCCGTCTTCAGTGCCTCCACACCTGGCCTGCAGATTGATTACTCCAGGTCTCCCCCTGCAGGGCTTCAAAGCTTACTGCAGCCTCTGCTACTGCAGCCTCTGCTGCTGTGTTTTTCCTTATCCCTCTGCTACTGCCTGCCCATACTCCCTGGTCTTTTCCCCTAACCTCACTTTTACTAATTGTCTCTCATTGGTACAGTTGCTTTGTATGTTTATGCTTGTAAAAAACCCCATTGGTTTATATTAATCTACATTGGTTTATATTAGTTTACCTTGGTTTATATCGATACCCACTGTGAAACTATACTGTTCAATAGAAAGACCCATCTCCCAGTAACCCCTGTACACCTCACTGCCCCATTCCATTTACCCTTGCTCACTCCCAATAAAAACTTTTATTAATTCAAACCTCGCTAGTGTGTGTGTGTGTGGCAGCTGCCCCCCAAGATCCTCTACCTGCTTGCAGGGACACCAGCAAGATTTCCCACAAAAAAGTAGAAATGTTTAGGACCAGATCCTCAGCTAATGTAAATTAACATAGTTCCATGGAAGTGATTGGAGCTATGCTGATAGACAAGATGAATACCTGGTCTTAGGCAAGTTGCTTTATCAATCTAAGATTCATTTCAGTTTCTGATTGAACTTCTTGTAATGAAAGAGAAATACAAAGATTATACTCAGATCAAGGGGACAAATGTGCAGAAATATGCTTAGCAAAATGCTATAATAATATTTTGCTGTGGCCAAGGTGTATGGTCTATACCAGGGATGGCCTAATTTACTGACCCCCACCCCTCGAAACCTACCTCCCCATGGGGCAGAATCCTCTAGTTCAACCACCATGCCACAGAACAGAAGATCCAGGCTCTCCACCCCAGTTTGGTAAGTGGAGAATGGGATAGGGCACAGTGGATTCTGTGAGCTGCACTTTATCTGTAAAAGAGCCATATGTGGTTCATGAGCCAGAGTTTGGCTATATTTTCAACTGTACAAGTACCTTGTTCTTTTTGTTTGTTTGCTTATTACAGGTCTTGGAGAGCATCTAAAGCCTTAGTAAAAACCAGGCAGTTAGAGAGCTTCAATCAGTAGAGCACCGTAGCAGGAATCCATGGTTTAATTTCTCTATTTGACGCCGACCTATGTGATATACGCATACTACCAGTATGGTAATGAAAAAGGGCTCATTCACTGCTGAAGAGCCTTCTCATGGCCAGGCATGGTGCAGTAGCGGTATCTCCATATATCTCCTCATACTGTTCACTGCTTCAGCACTGCTGTGATCTCTCTTCCCACCACTTGGCCCTCCAGCCACGTCATGTTAGTCACTTCTTCTGGCATAACAGAGTCCAACCCAGCTATAGTTCAGTACCTTACAGCAAGTCTTCTATTGGTCCCTGGGCTCCATGATCTTTATATCCTTTCTCAAAGGGTTTCCTCTCCCCTTCTTTAGTGCCTGATAGGGGACCCTAACCCCTCCCTCTACTCTGGATTCTAGTCCAGTGATCGGTAGTTGGCTGCCAATATCTACTCCCTCATACTCTTTGCTGGTTCCCTGACCACTTGATATCTCTTCGATCCTCCAGAGTGTGATTGCAGACAGACAGACTGTAATGCACTCTCTCTCTCTCTCGTGTGTGTGCACACTCTCGGTGCAGCCCCCATCTACTACAAATTTTCTGGCTTTATAACCACTACCTAGCCCTTCCATAGCTAGGTTTCATTATCCATTACACTGGCTTGCTCTCTCACACACACAGGTGTTGCCAAATTAACTGTCCTCAAGTCCACATTCATCTTTTCATGGCTTGTGTGGGGTACACAGTCCAGAATAGGTATCTAAAGTGGAATGAAGGGCATAAAATAAGTGACATATAGGTACCCAAACTTTTAAATTAAGTCTGATTGTTTAGAATCTTAAGAAACTCCTTCCTCCTCCCATTATTCTAGAGCCAAAAGAGAATTTTTCAGCATGCCTTGGTTTGTCCAGAAAATGTCAAATTTGTATAAACTTATTTTTTTTTGTGGAAATGTGTTCGTTTTGACAAAAATTCTGAGGCTCAGGATGGAGATACCCCATCTATAAAAGCTAGGTGGTAGGTGTTTACCTGAGATGAGAGACTCCCATGTTCAAATCCCTGTTCTGCCTGAATTTGTCATTGAGGTATTGCCTATTCTGAAACAGGTGGGTCTCCTTTTCCTTTCCCATGCCATATCTTTTTCTTCCTCCTTCCCCTGAAGTTTTTTCATAAAAAAATTAAAATGGCCTCCATTTCATTCCTCACTCACTGAATGAAAACAAAATCACCCAACCTCAACATTTACCACACAATGGAATTCTTGCTTTCTGGCCAGGCCTACTTTCTTCCTTCAATGGTTCATTCAGCCCCATATGCTTAAAAGCTTTGAATGTAAAGACAATATAAAATTGCCTTCTGTGACTGCTTTGGTACTTGTTTCACTCATGGTGAAACTCAATGTCCTGACTGAAATAGTTTGCTGAAGATTAAAAAGAAACTATATTAAGATCAGCTATTTCCCAAGTTTAGTCAAGGAGACATTTGAAGTATTTTACTATTTTTGCCCTGAGAAAGCTTGTGGCAGCTCTCTGATTCTCTTGTCCAGATTGGTTTAGACACACTTCAGCAACTGGAAGTGATCCATTGTCAGGTTCTTTGTGTGCAACAGAGGGGAAGTCTGAAACCACATAGCTGGCTTGATTAATCTGAAATGTCTTTAGTGTGACAATAGCTATATTCTTCTTTACAGTGTTTGATAGAAGTTACAGCATACATAAATCAAAGCTAATGATAAGCCCAACCAGGAATTCACAAGTACAAACACCTACAAATGTGGAGTTTATTAGTACAAACATGGGCAAATCTCATGCAGAATTGGAATTTGCATTCTGATAAATGTCTAAAACTGGAGTGTTTATGTGAACTATCCAACCCACTTAGTTCTGCAATATTTGGTTGCAGATTTCATGACATTTCACATATTTCTTGGCTCCATTCAGAAAACTCACTCTCTATAGATATAGCAGTGTGTATATACACAAGCACCCTTTTGATGAAGATGATCTCTATTAGGTTAACTTAACTGAACTAAACATGTAATATATTTACCACATACCTAATCAACTTCATGTTTCAATTTATTTATGACATATTTATGATCACATCATCTAATCACTCTTCCAGACAAAGAGATGTAGAAATATCACAAATATCTTAAATGATAGTAATATTTACCTTCAAAGTGTAAGGAGAGTAATTGTTTACATAGCTAGATGCAAACTTCAAGAGCTGCAAATATAGTCTCAATCTTAGTGAAAATTAAAGGAAACAAGAAACAGAAGAAAGGAACTACAAACTCTCTGGAGGAGTTATTGGCATATGTTTGTCGTGTAGCTGGATGCATCAGAACACAAAATGTCAGCTACTTCTGTCCATTTACTATAATAAAAGGTGTAGCAGACAGAAAACAAGGCGTAAGAGATACATACAGAACAGGCATGATATAAAAAACATGGTATCTTCCATTCCTCAGTAACCAATATACAAGAGAGGTAGGGTTCTTTGGCTGTTTTTATTTATATGATGACAAACCAGTTTCATGAGATCTGAATACTCTGGACTTTGTGGATAAATACAAGTTGTATCTCACTACTTGACCATCCTCTCATTCTAACCAAAAACATTATGTCTAAAGAACCCTTGATTTTGGAGCAGTGGCGTAGCAAGGGTCTCCGGCGTCCGGGGGCCAAGCCCATATTTGTGCTCCCCTCACACCCTGCAGCCACCCCGACCTGGAACCCTCCTGCAGCCTGCAACCCAGGGGTTTGGTCCCCGCACCTCCCTCCCCCACATTGCTACCCCATTGCTTTGGAGAAGTTCAAATCCAGAGCCTTTGCTTCTTGGGTCCATATCTAGTATTTAGAAAGTATGACTGTGGCGGGGCAAGTGGATGAAGTGTTTCACTCTATATGTTCAGCAGCAAATGCTTATAATAATAACCAGACCAAAAGAAAAAGTATGCTAATCCACATATACAAGTATGAATCCATACATTAACAAGAGAACATATTATTATTCTTGCAAAATGCATGCCTGAACCGCAAGAATTCAAAGGCACTTTTATTCCAAATTACTTTTTAAACAGTGTGATTTGTCTAACGTATTATTAAGGCCTCTTCACATAAAAAGGGAAAAATGGATTAATAGCAAAGAGCATATTGATTGAAGTGTAATTTCTATTATCACAGCTAAATTGTATTTTTGCATGCAAGCTGGAGCCTCGGTAAACAGAGATTATTTTTTTCACATCTCCCCTTAAACATATTGTTGCTCATTTCTGTGCTTTGTGTTGAGTCTACTTTATATTAAATTGTGAATAACAGCATCATGTATTGATGCAAAATGTGATGTTAATTAGAAGCCATTTCTCTTAAGAAAGAGACCCCCCCTTCCCGACCCAATGCATTCAATTGAAAATGACTCCGTTGACATAAAAAGCCATTTGAAGATGTTCCTTACATGGATTTCTTTTAGCATCACCCAGATTATTAAAATGGAAAGAATTTTTAAAATGCTCAATGGCAGCAGAGTTAGGCCACTGCTGATAGTCAGCGGGAGTTTTAGCATTGATTTAACTGAGAATAAAGTTAAGCCAACGCGGAATGCTTTTGAAAAGCCCAACACTTAGGTATGTTTCTGCATTTTTTTGGACTTTACTACCAGTTCATCTGCATTGCAGTTTTTAGAGATGTACCCATGTTAGCTGTACTCTACGGATCTCACTAAATTACAAACATGAGGACTCAGCAACAGAGGTTTCAGCCTGGATTATATCAGCCTGCCTGACCCCCTTGGGTACACATTTACTTCTGTAGCCCATGCTGAAGCCACCACTCTGCATCCACTTCTATTTTTAATCAAGCTAACTAGATTATAGATATCACAAGTATATCTACAGGAACTTCCAGAGGCAGACATCTTGTGCATACGGATTGAACAATCCACTCTATCCATTATGATTGCTCCCATCAGTGCCCTGGCTTTGCCGTGTATGTTGATGCAGAGATGGGGCAGGCCCCTCTTTATCTCTACACCCTTCTTGTTCATCTGCTCCTCAAAGGGGAGTGGAAGCAAATAGTTCCTATGCAGCCCAAAGGACAGAAGACAAATGGAATGCCATTGGGTGCAGCTGTGCAAGAGGATTGGATGCTTCTTATTACTGGGATGCTCAACATCATGTAGCCTTCCACCCCAAACCTTGTTCAAGCTCCTGCCCCAATACCATATAGGATAGGAGATGGTTTTATTTTTATTTCTAATTGCTTTCTATTCCATTTCACTCATTCTAGTACATAGTTATATTGGGTTTGAGACATCAACACTGCAGTAAGTTTAAAGAACAGATATCAATTGTTTTTAAACGTTATAAGTACATTTCTAGTGAAAATACTAGGTTTTGGAAAATTATTTTCTTTCCAAAATAATGAACATTTTCATCTTAAACCACATTACCATTGATCTTTTAAACACATTTTAATAGAAACATTTTGATGCACAGATTAGATGCAGAAAAATATTTGTTTTTCTCACCAATCTAATCTTGTATGTATCATGTACGAAACTATTGACATATTTGATTTCCTAGTTAAAGGGATGAGTTTGGTGACCATAGACTAAAGTTAGTTTCATGTCTAGTTGCAAAAGAACTTCAATGAATTTAGCCCTTTTTTCTGTTCAAAAAGTCATTTGTGAGCAGACCAAATTGTATTAATTAGTTTACTATTCATAAATGTTTTAAATATGTTTGTGAACAAATTTTCAGCCTAATGGCTGCTTGAGAACCTAACATTTTGCTTACTCACTATTCAGGAATAGTGACAAGTCATTTAAGTCACATATTATCATTTAAAAACAAAACAAAACAAAAAAACCAACCTCCACTAAGGGAATAAACAGAAGAAGAAGAAGAAGAAGTAAAAATGATAAGCAGTGAATAGAAATTATCAAAGAGTGAACCTTGTTATGCATAAATCTTTGCTCTTATGAAAATTTGGGAATTCACATGACAAACACCCAGTTCCCCAAGTATCTGAGTGAGCAGAACCTGTTCTCACCAATGTATATGAATAACCCTGGTAGAACTAACAACCATTCAAAATTCAAATGAATGTTGACAAACAATCCTTTTGCAGTGTCTAAATAGAGCAAATAACAAGTCCTACTGGAATTTTACACTGCACCTTTAATCAGTCCAAAAGGGAACTAAGCAATGAAGTCCAACAAATATAGGGGTAAAAAAGTCAAGAATTACAGTCCCACCAGCAGTAATATCAGAGATTATTTAAAAAAAAAACGAGAGTCCTGTGGCACCTTATAGACTAACAGATTTTCTTCGGCATAAGCTTTCGCAGACTATAACCCACTTCGTCAGATGCATGCATGTTTTTTGCTGTACTACAGACTAACACGGCTACCCCTCTAGAGATTATTTTGCTGTTCCAGATGGACCATGCTTAGTGTATATTGCACTGAGACTTAGAATAAATGGGCTTTTGTCCTTCTCTTTTGTACATTAAACCCGATAAGGTCGTTAACATTACTTAGGGTCTTCTCAGAAGAGTTAATCAAAGTTTACATCACTGCTGCAGCACTGTAGTTTTACTAGGTAGCATTCCTGTAACATGAGAAGTCAAGATGATGCTATTTTGGGGCAAGAGAACTGATAGCAAGGTCTATCTAATCTTAGGCCAGGTAGCCTCAATGCAATTTTCTCTTTTGCTTTAGCTTTATCAATTACCATAAATCTTAGCCAGCATTTTGATGGAGTCTCCCTGAGCTGAGGTTATATATTGCATAGCAATATGTGATGGAAACTAATGTTTTTCAGGCAGGCTAAGAGACCACATCCTCAACAGAGACAGAATTTCCATTGATAACCACATGCCTAGTAGGTTATGAGCTTATATTCATGTTCCAGTTGACAAACAAGTCAACAGCACACTCAAAGATCAGAAACAGAGGGATTAGCTTCCTGGCTTGCAGCTTCAATGTATTTCCTAATGCAGTTTACTAATGGGCCTGATTCTTGAGGAATAACAATCCCCACTGACTTCAATAAGTGAAGAAAGAAAATGAAAAGGAATCCTTAAGGAGGATTCCAAAGAGCGATCCTTTTAAATTTAATTCCTTTTAATTTTAAATGTTATCCTTTTAAAGGAAAATTGGAGCTTTCACTTGCAAGATGTTCTGTACTCATCTTGCCTAGGTAAGAGGCATAAGGTAAGAGGCAAAATTACACTGAAGACAACAGAAAAGCCTGGCCTGTGACAAAATTTCTCATATAGTTTGTTTGCTACTACTAGCCAAATGTTTTTTTTTTTTTTTTTAAATCCCTCACCATTCATTCTTTCGATGAAATCAGTCACACCTAGCAGCATAAGTTCACGTGATCATTGTCAAAATAAACCCATTGTACTCACATGATCTTCAGAATATCCAATTGAACGTCAGCTTGTTTGGCTCCCACATCACTAAGCTAACTTGAATTTTTACAGGAGAGAAATTCATTTCTGGGGAAGATAAAGAAAAAAGACATTAAGTTAGACAATTGTAGATTGTACATAAGTGACAAGCAGTATTGTACAAAAAGACAAAACCTTCCCAATTGAGAAATCTATGGAGGAGTGGGGAGGAAATCACAATGTCACAAAAGGATTTAGGTTTTATTAATTATTGTTATTATTATGGCAGTTGTACCTCAAAATTGACACAGAAAAAACTTCATATGAAGAAAATAAGAAATTTTGACTGTGAACAGTTTTTGGGTTTTTTCTTCCTTCATTCCTCCTCCCCTGAAAAGCATAATTTTCTATTGTGGCAAAGCACCTCCATTTTACAGGTTTGCTGAGGGGAATGAATCTGTGTCATTATTGTCACCAGAAGGTTTTTTCCTCACACAGACTAGGACATTTCATCTTGATCAACATGGAGAGAAGGAATTTGCTTGGGTGGTAGCCCATATAATGGCATCCCATTCTATACTTTTGCAAAGGCTACTAATAGGAAGAAATGAAGAAGAGGAAAATTTGGGTAGAGTAACAGGCCAAAATTCTAATAGTGAAATCTATTTAACTGTGGAATTGCCTCACCGGTGAAATGGTGAAAGCCTGACCACTTTAAATATACTGGATAAGGCACTTGCAAGTAGGCACGTGCAATAGGCCAATGCTAATCACTCTTGAAAATCGTAATTGCTCCCACTGAAGGCAAAGGTAGCTTTACCCTTGACTTCAATGGATGAGCTTTTGGAAATCCCACCCATAAAAAATAACCCTGCAGTGACTGTTCTCAACTTTAGGCAGAATATGGTGTAAGCCTCATTGCTTTAAAGACTTTTGTAACTTAAAACTGAACAATACAGTTGAGAAAATATCCTGCTGAAGACAAACCAGAACTGGCAGATAAAGTACTAGGTAATCTAACAGTCCTGCTTCATCTCTAAAGTCTCTGACTCAAATACTTGAACAGATATCAGTGTTGGCATTGGATAATCATTGAGTAAAAGTAGGCAGTATGATGCAGCCCTGCAACTTTGTCATCCCTCCATGGAGCGATGATTTTGACATATCTGTGTAACTATTAAGAGATACAGACTGGCTTTAAGAAAATTGGAAGCAAGACTTGGCCCTGTTACAATATTAACAACTCAGATATGTGAACCTGACTGTCCAGCTGAAGTGAGCTAATGATATTGCTGTCACAGAGGGCATTCACCCCTTGAGTGACCTGTTGTGTCAAGGCTATCATGTCACCTGGCACATCATCTGGCAGCCCACCGTTGAATAACTCAGTTTCCCATAAAGGGCTTTCAGTAAGTTCAGGGAATCTTTTATGTTGTGAATATTGCCCCTCCAGGAGTCTAATTTATTTAGTCAAAGGCCAAATATGATATGCATGTAAGACTTCCTCCAGCAGCTAGCTGGTGGGGGAGGTAAGGGTGGAACAAAGAGAGGAGAAATTAATCTTTAAATTCTCTATCCCCCCTGCCCGAACCTAATCCAAGATCCTTACTAGTAAGATCCTCTTGATCAGGAGCCTTTCTGGAATCAGGCCTCTCACCTTCACTAAAGGCAGAATTTCTTCACCATACACAGGATCTCCACTTAAGTTAAATTATTGCAGCTCTATTACAGAGCAGCATGTATTTCCTCTGCAAGCTTGTCTACCTGCTAAAGTCTTCTGCTATGGCCAACTCTCCCTTAGGTGCTTAGTACTCATAGTTCTCTCCCCTTTTAAAGATTCTTCCCTACAGGAGTACCCTTCCTGGATTCCATTTCCTGATAAGTTCTCTACTAAACTCCTCTAAGAAGTACCTTTCCTTAGGAGCTTCCTGTGTTCAAGAACTTGCTGACTGAGTTTCATAACCCAGGTTGTCTTTAGCTAATTGATTGCTCTTCAGCTACATAAGTAATTAAGTACTTACAGGTGGAGCTGGAGTGGCTCATTCTCCTTAGTAAGCTGTGTGCATGACCCCATCAGACTTACATGAAAGGAGCAAGATGTCTAATGAATCAGGAGGGCTTGTGGCTTCTGCAGCTGTAGGGTAGAGACTCAAGACAGATGAAGGAAGGTCTGATTGCTTTTTGGAAGGCTTTCATGCAAAGGTAGGGGAAAAGGACAATATGGAAGAAGAGAGTTGAAGGACAAAAAGGAGGAGGCATTAAGAGGGGTGTAAGTATTGGGAAAGCATAAAAGAGAGGTATGCAGCACGGTTTATGGCAGCCAAGAAGGGGGTCTGTGTACCAAGTCTTGGAGTTGGGAGAAGAGTTTCCCTGGTGAGCCTGCCCCACCAGGATTGGTTTTTACAACTGATAAATTAGTGGGCTCCTGTGACCAGGTTAGGAGAGGATGGTGGGATTCAGGAGGGCTGTTTGGTTGGGGAAGGAGAATGAGGAAAAGGTGAAGAGCTGTACAGCAGTAACAGCTATAGGACTTGGTGCAAAGGACAGACATCTTTAGGCATTATGGCTGCAGCAAATTCCATAGTGGAACAGGCATAGCAACAGAACCAAGAAGAGCCAGGGGGTGTGGATGGAAGACAGGGGGTAAGGTAAGTCCCTCACTCACTTTCTCCATGATGGGCACTAAGACATGAGGACTGGCAATAGCAGCTGATGCAGAGGATGAAAGAAGTAATGGGCACTGTGGTGGTGAGGAGGCTACTTCACAGTGCTAGAGGAATGGTGGAGAACTGGGTTGTAGCAAGCAGATGCCCCATGAGTCACCAGTAATTAAAGGAGAGCCCAGCATGGAGCTAGGGGTGAAGGCGGTCACCACTAACATGGAGCTTGATTTGAGGGTTGTACCCAGGAGAGATATGTCTGTTGACATGGAGCAGAGGAAAGTGTATCAGTTGGCATGAACTAGTGGAGAAACAGGAGTGGAAGAGGAGGAAGGGGTGAGAATGAAGATGGACAAGCAAAGAATAATATCCTTGATTTAGGAATCAAAATCTCCTGGGTTGCAAGGGAAGACTGCTAAAAAAAACCCAAACAATCAGAGGAATCAGGAATGCAGAAATAAAATAAGGAGTTCTATTACTTGAGCTCTTTGAAACAGCAAGAGAGCTACAGATGTTAATGTAGAACAGATTCACCAGCAGAACAAGGTACTGCCTGGGCCTTCAAAGGAGATGAGGCCACTGTCATAGAAGAGAACACTAATAACCAAGGGAGTGCACTCAAACACTGTTTTCAATGACTAAAGGGGTGATGGGGGATGTGGTGGCATCTCTTGTAATGATTTTGATGCAAGTTAGAGGAACAGACGGCAGGAGGGGCTGGAATGAAATTTGGGTAAAGGAAGTGAGGGTATAGGGTCAAATAACTGGAGATTGTGAAGAGGTACATGTACATACTGGCCCAACTGATCAGGAAAATTATGGGGCTGTTTTTTTTTTTTTTTTCTCATCCTGTGGGGTCAGAGAGCATATTCATTTATTAAGAGATCTCTGGTCTGTCAAGTGGTGCAACAGGGGGTTTGGGGATGAGACACCCAGAGGTGTTTCTTAGATCTTTTAATTTTCATTGTTGTTTGCACAGGATGCAGAGGGTCTTGAGAAATCAACTGGGTCACATTCACAGAATGACTCCAGTTTGAGTTCAACTCCAGTAGGAGTTGGTTGGTACTACTGGAGGGGTGGTAAGAATGGATTCCTGTGAAGCCATAGCAAGGATGAACAAGGACAGTAGAAGGGAGAAGTCAGGAGAGGCAACAACATCAACAGGTTCACGGTAGGGCAGAACCAGATCTCTGAATCTTTTTGGGATGTTCCAGCATTTAAGGAAATGGGGAATATACTGGGAGATGTGGAGAGGAAGGGAAGGCAGACTGGGGTGAATGAGCAGATGCTCAAGATTCAGGTATATAAGCTTGATGATTAGGTTATTTGGGAGACATTTAGGCTTCTGCAGTCCCAGAGGATCATCTTTAAATATAAAGAAATGGCCTGGGATTCAATGGAATAGAAAGAATTTGCCATGTTAAAGTGCCTGTGAGGCAAGTCTGGAAAGTATTGCAAAAACAAGTCTGGCTGTATCCCAGGCAAAAACAGTGTACCAGGGGGTTCTTGGAGACTGAAGGATCTTGTTAGTGAAATGACTGTGGACAAAGAAGGTGAAGGCAGAGTTAACGAGGAGGGTGCCATTCATATTGGGTCAACCAGTGGGAGAAGGAGACCTTGTATTTCATCAGTGTGATCTTGTTCACATTTCTCTGGAAGGCAAGGGGTGAGGCAATATTTCAGGAAAGATTTCTTGACATAGCCTTCCCCAATGGAGTTGATCCAGACAATCCAGAAAGAGGGTATGGGGAGTGGGTTGGGGGTGGAGGAGGAGTTGAGGCATTCAGAGAGAAAACACTGTCTGGAGAAGGAGAGGAAGTAGTGGAGGACTATCCAAGTTTAATAGAATTTGGATGTAAAACAAACATGAAATCTAGTGAAACTTATAAAGACTAACACATTTATTTATTGCATGATCTTTCAGGGGGAAAATATCCCACTTTGTCAGATGCTTGAAGTGGAGAAGTAGAGGTGAATGGGAGGGAAATAAATGTCATTGTTTGGATATGTGTCCAGCTTCCCTCCTTTGGGAGTGGAAGAGGAGCCCAGTCTGTGGGCTCAGAAATCTTGGGGAGTATGTTTACAATAAATGAGTAAAAGAAGTAAGTGGGAATGTTTTAGTTCAGGATATGGTGGAAACTGGAAAGCCTGTTGTGTTAGGTAGGGAAAATTATGATAGACTCTAGTTAACAGAAATTCTAGATATCACAGAGACCTGTATATTACGAGCACAGGCATCACATGTGCAGTGGCTGAAGATTCTGTGCATGCTCAGAGTGAGTTCTTGATACTGAACAATAAACATCATCAGTGACAGGTTCAACAATCAGACAAAGATGATGAACAGGATTGTGTCTCCTCATTCCTCACTGTGAATAACAGTTTCCAGGGCATGTTTAAATTTAAATTTGATTATTTTTGGAGGGCATGTTAAACATGCACAAGTGAAAAGGTCATGTGACATCCCCTTCTGCCCTGGATTTCTTGAGACATCTCTGGTGGGTAGGGTGGAATTAATGCAGGGGCTAAAGGGGCTGAAGCCCCAGGCCCTGGCCTAAAGGAGGCCCCCACACTAGAGCCCCTAAAATGCCTATTCCAGCCCCCCCCCCCACACACACACACACACATCCCGCTCAGCACCAGCTGGGCTTTGGGGAGTGCTGAGAGCACTCCTGCCCTGCCTGCGGTGTGATAAAACTGGGAATAGAACTCAGCACCTTAGACTTCCAGTTCTCAGAGTTAAGCAGTAAATTCCATTTTTCAGCAAGGGGACTGAGTACACACAAGTCCACAAAACATGACCTTTGGGAATTTTTTTTACTTCACAATTTTGAATTCAAAGTCAACAATTGGCAATGGCTTCAGCCAATTATTCTTTGATCCTCACTAGTTCTATTCTGATAGCATCTGGAGTTTAGTGATATGTCTCGGGGCATTTTTTCCTCTCCTAACAACATTTTGTTCGTTTGTTTGGTTGGTTTTTTTTTGTTTGAATTTGTTTTTTCTTTACTGATTTGTGACCTTTTGTGGTAGGGTTCAAGTGTATGTATCTATAACCCTGTATTCATGGGAATTCCCTGTGCTATGCAATACTGCAATTTAGGCTTCAAACTGTTTTAAATTATATCTAATGAGGCTATAGACAAAAAGGGAATGTGTGTGTAATGAACGGTGGGACAATATTTAGGAAAAAAGGTAATGACAGTATGTATTCTACAGAGATTTCTCTACTAGTCCCATGGATTAGCCTTTGTCCTAAATTGTGCCAGAAAGAGGGAGGGCCCAGGGGTTGTGAAATACTCAGTACATTCAATTCCACCTAGAAAATATATTATTCTGCTTAGACTTCATAGGATATTGACACTACATTTGTTCCCATAGAGGCCTAGAGTTCCCAGCAACCCTCACGGTTATGTCAAGGGAAGCAAAAAGTATATTTGACTATGAGCATAGTAGTATGTGCCCTGAAAGGAATAGAAGTATATCTAGGTCATGATCCATTTTCTTAACCTATTTTTGCAGTTGTGTTGGATGGTTTAACTGAATAATTAAGTATTATAAGTGGAGGAACTAAGTTACATTCTAAACCTGAACCAGCCTGCCATGAAGCTTTGCATAGTTGTACTATGAGAAATAATGTACACTTACTAGCAGATGAACTTTGTATTGCATGTGGAACAATATGTATTAAGAGATTAATCATAATACCTGCACAGGATATATTGGTTGCAAGGAAAAAAAATGAATGTTCTACAACTAATTGCTGAAAGTAGAGAGAAGTAAAAAAGGAGCCCAAGAAAACCCATAGCATTGTGACCAGCTTTGAACACATTTGAATTGCAGGGTTGTTTTGTAGAGATTGGTGTGAACTCTAAGAACATAAGAAAGGCCGTACTGGGTCAGACCAGAGGTCCATCCA
>ML685785.1:13086789-13097378 GCA_007922175.1 Pelusios castaneus | reverse complement strand
ATGAAAGGACCTTCCCTTTTATCCCATGACAACTTAACTTACGTAACTCTGTTTGTACAGATCTATTTTTGAGTAATAAAAACCAGTTTAGGTATCTAAATCAAGTGACTTACACATTTATACTCTATTTTATATCACATAGTGGCATAAGGGTCATATTACAAAGTGGCATAGGCTACACTTGTAAATTAAAGTCGACTTAGTTAAGTCAACTTAGCATGTCCACACTTAAATTTAAAGTTGACAGTAAAATATACTTTAACTTGTGTGATTCTGGGGAAACACCCCCAGACAGGATGTCTACAACCATTGTCTCCTTAATGGCTCATGAGGTTTCTCCCTGGGCCCATTGTACCTGGGAGCTTCCTTAACATTAGAGAGACAATGGCTGTAGACATTCTGTCTGGGGTGTTTCCCCAGAATCACACAAGTTAGTGTATATATATTACAACCATATTCCTAACTTCTAATACAAATACAATTCCTATACATAAACTATATAATCATTCCCAGCAAATTACTACCTTTCTATTGATGCCAAACATGACATAGTTCCTATGGATTATAGCATTTGAGATATTAATAGAAAAATATCATAAATGGTTCCCTAAATCCAGACAGCACCACACAGGGCCCTGCCCTGCCCTTTGGGGGGGGCATGCAAGGTTCCCCCTGTGCCCCCCCCAGCAGGGAGGGCATTGGTGTAGTCCTGGGGTAGCCCTAAGTCGACTTAAGGCTACCCCATGTCTACACTGGCTTAATCCGACTTTAAAAAGTCTAATTAAGCCTTTAGTCGAAGTAATTTTATGCTTAATAAAGTCAACTTAATTTTCATTTAAGTTGACTTTATTTTCATTAAGTCGACTTAAGCAAGCTGCTTAAGTTGACTTAAGAAAACTGTAGTGTAGATGCAGGGTAAATTAAGTCGACTTAAGCAAGCTTGCTTAAGTCGACTTAATTTACAAGTGTAGATGCAGCCACCGAGAGTACCTTCTAGATCTGGTCAGAAGAAACATTTTGTGGCTGGAATTTGCAGACTTGTTGAAATCATAATTTTCTGCAGAACAGCTAATATAAAGGGGATCTGGAAGCATAGTCTGAGCTGGAAGCCTCAGAACTTGGGGGCCAGAGCTTCCAAGGTACCCAGCAGTCCACCAGGCTGGTTGTTATGGAGCCAAAGACCCTGAAAGCTCTGGCACCTGCTTACTGAAACTAACACATCAGTTTCAGTGTAATCCACCTCTGAATATAAGCAGTGAAACTGATCAGACTTCTAATGTGGCAACTTGTTTCCAAATCAAGGAATATTATTTCCATGGGAATTTTCAGTGTGAGTTTTCTGTCCCACTTCATGAACAAAAATATATCTGAAAAAACTCACTTTCAAGCAACTAACAAGTCAGTTCCATGACGAACTCTAGTCACATTACTTACTGTTCAAACGCAGATGCTTATGAATTAAAAGGCAGCATTTAAAAAGCATGCAGCAATGCTACACAATGGACAGGAAGTGAGGAATACCTTTTTCCAGCTGCAATTTCAGAAATTATACTAGGCTAAATGCCTCTGAACTGACATTTGGTTTATACTTCTACAGAAGGAGTCTAATAAATGTTTAATTATTATAACTAGTCAGGGAGTTGGTTTTATATATAGGGGTAGCCAGAGTTACTGAATCCCTGAAATCACTTTCCTGACTGGGCAAGGCAGAAGCTCTAAGCTCCCTACTCCAGTTTGGCAGGTGGAGAATAGTGGGGAGGGCATAGAGTGCTCCATAAGCCGCACTATAACTGTAAAAGAGCTGCATGTGGCTCATGAGCCACACTTTGGCCATCCCTATTATATATCATTTAAAAAAAAAACTGCACCTTTCTAAAGGGTACTGGTTTAGCACTGTGTTACAAAGGAAGGGTAGGACATATTCATACATCTTACAACCTTAGCATAAGGAATAATCAGAGAGGACTAAGCAAAGTATTGATAAGTAGCTGATGACTGGATCCTTTTAAGCTTCTAGAGGAGGTTGTGAGAATTGATTCAAAGTACTGTACAAAGTGCTATGGAGACAGGTATAGTAAGGATGTTGGGCAGCACTGATTTGGGTTTACAGACAACAATCTAAATCATGAGTGAGATTAAAAAGAGTCCATAAGTTGGCGCTTTTGCACTTGATTCTCTCCTCTGCCCCCTCCCGCTAAAAAAACCTGCATTTATCAATGTGAGGCACTTCCATGACAAGATGGGATTTCTGGTTTATTTTACCTACTACCAAAATTCATCACCATGGACTGAAAAGATTTCAGAAGCTCTTCAACCAGTACAAAACAAGGGCTGTTGTGAAGTGTTCCAGTAAGGGGTGTTTCAATTTGGAACACTCCCGCTATATAGAGAGTACTCTACACTGTCTACATTATTTAGTCTTTTTTTCTCCTTTTTACTCACAATTTATTTCTCCCTTTTGAATGGGAATCTATTTTTTAAAAAACCACAGGATCAGAAGCTCAATGAGAAGAGAAATTCTAGTCCTAAAGATGGGACTAAAGTGTGTGCCACTGGAAATAAAGACTAACAAAAAGGTACAGTTGGGACCCAACCCTTCAACCAATAAAGTGCCACCTGAAATCAATAGGAGTTGAGGATGCTCAGCACCACAAAAGAAGCACTCAGCAATTCACAGGAAAGAACCTCCTCATTTTTATCTCTCACATCAACCTTGTCATATCACCTAATTTCCCCATTTCCAATGAGGAATTATTGAGTTGTGCAGATAAATAAGTGTATTGAGTTCTGCAGATAAATAAATGAAATAATAAAAATATATGCAGGTCATTCTTCAGAAGAATAGATTGTGGCCTTTGGTTTATGACACCCTTCAAACCATGATTCTGCAATTTGTTCTGAGAATAGGGCAACATTCCACCAACCATAGTCTTATTTTAAAAAAACACACCAAAAAACCCCAACAACCTTCCCCAGTTTCAGGCTCTTAGAAGCAGGCTTAGGATGAGTGGTGTAGTTAGAGGAAAATAAGAGACAAGACATCTGGTTTAATATTTCTAGCTTTGCCACTGACTCGCTGTTTAATCTTAAGCAACTTTTCTCATCTTTGTTTTATTTCATATTTACAAGTGGTTAATCTAATATTTGCATACTTCACAGAGATCCTCTGAGTATTCTATAATG
Organism: Pelusios castaneus; assembly: GCA_007922175.1. Lineage (NCBI taxonomy): Eukaryota > Metazoa > Chordata > Testudines > Pelomedusidae > Pelusios > Pelusios castaneus. Next base: position 13,094,195 of record ML685785.1, on the reverse strand, counting down.
TTTGCTTTATTCTCTCAGCATTCTCAAAACTGTTACTTCTTTAAAATGAGGGGAAATAATAGGAGAGCAAACTGTTTGACAATTAGTAAAGAGCAGACCACTTAGCAACAGTTCAAGAGATGTCAGAGTGATTCAGTGTCACCCATCATAGATATGAGTAATGGGGATTGTCTAGGATAAGGAACATCCACGTGGTACTTGCAATGAATTGCACTTTACAGCATTAGCTCCATTGTCAATTATTAAAAAGAAAGAAAAAACACCAAAAAAGAACTAGGGAACAGTAAACCACTCATTGATTTTTTTTTTTTTCTTGTGACTTTGATGGTGTGATGATTTCTGTGTGATCTTTGTTAACAGAGATGGGGAAAATAGTACAGATTGTTTTTAGAATTCCCTGTGAGTGGCTGAGATAGATGCTTTCTGGAATGACACACAGTGATTTGCACCACTCAAGTGACTGACTGTTCACAAATCCTTGCTGTCTGTTGTACAAATACATTTGCAATCATTTTGTTTGACTATATAAACAACCTTGCATATTAGCTGAGGTGTTTAGGCACTATGATGATGGGGGCCAGACTATTTAGGCTTCATTTCAAGAAAGCACACACTTAATCTTAAATATGTCACTAAATCCCACTGAAGTCAATGGGACTTAACATGCGCCTAAAATGAAGCACAATTTTAATGTGCTATCATAAATAGTGATGTATTTACTCATAGGTTTAGGTACTTGCATGAATCATGGCCATAGACGGATAGAAAATATGTTCATAGGAGTAATATGCATGGTGGTGCTCATATTGACTCCAGAAAACCCTTTGTAGTATGCCAGCATTTAAAGCAGATAACACGCAAAGCATGGGATCAAGAGGAGCTAGTAATATAGTAATAGTCATTTTCTGCAAATAGTCATTTGAAATTTTAAACGGATATGCTTTAACTACATCCCTACCCTTTTTAGGTTTGGTTTACATGACTATTCTAGTGAATGAGTCTTACCAGCATCAGCACTGTTAAATAGGCAAATATTAGACAACAAATGTTCACAAACAGCAACTTTCAAATTGCAGATTATGCCCAAAAGAATATAAAGTGCAAAGTTTACTCAAATATTCAATTCAATTGAATTTGCATTGTATTGGTTTGTTCCAAGTCATTCAATAAAGGGGGGGGGGGGGAAGTCAAACTGCCATGTTACTGATATAATCAACACTAAAATAAATTTAACTATGAACAAACAGCTGTTCGTAGATGAACTATAGATAAACAGTTATGGACAAATGAAATTCACTAATAATTTCAAACTTCAAATACATTTGTGACATCCTCAATTTTCTTACCTGGTTAAATTTGTTAAATAAGTTATTCATCTGAAGTTATTCACTGTTTTAGGAGCCACAGTGCATTACCATTACATTAATTACAGAGCACATAGAATAATAGAATATGGCATTATAACAAGGCATGATCTTTCCCAAGAAATTTATAACCTATTTAAGACCTATAAATAGGTTATAGAGTTACAATTCCAGACAATGCTATCCTTTGGGGTAACCCTACTGGTGTTTTTATGTCACCATACCTTTTTCATAGTATGTCAAAAGTATCCAGAGCTCAAGATAAGCCCTTTTTTCTTTGCTAAACAATTTGATTGGAGGGCAAAAAATGATGGAAGTCTCTGTAAAAGAACTCTGCTTAAAGAAGAATTTGAAAGGTGAGAGAGAGGAAGGATACTCTGAACACAAGTGGGAAGTCACTCCCAGTATAAGGGGAGGCATTAAAAAGTTGCAAAGCTTCAAGTGAAGGGAGAAGACAATAGAAAGAACTGAGAGGACTGTAAGTCAAATTAGGAAGAAATAGTTTCTGAGATGAAAGGGGCATTAGAGAAATTGTGAAGAGCTCTGAAGATAAGAGCAAGCAACTTGAACTCCATGTGATAAAAAGCAGGATATCGGATGAGATTTGAGGTGATTAGATTCGGGGTGATGTGGTCAGAACAACAAGATAGGGATATGATTTTAGCAGTAAGCTTAACACTTTCACTGATGTATTCCTGATAGACTGCCTCCATGGTCATTCAACATGCTACCTCTGTACTTCCTAGGTCTTTCTCAAACTTGACTATTTGTTTGTGCTTGTTCTGATTGAGCAATAGCTTATTGAGAATAAGAACAACATGTAAAGAGGTTATGCTGAGTTTCAATCAATAGCCTTTTGTCATTCCATTAGACATGTTTTACACAATTTAGACAAGTTAAAATGCAGTTTCAAGGCTCACTCACAGCCTCCTGTCTCACTTACTGTGGCATAATGGTTAACATGGCTTTAAGTTATCTGTTCTAAATAATGACCTCATTCTGAACATACCTAATCTTTCCCCCACATCCATATTGCCAGCTGTGCAGTTGACTTCAACCTCTGCAAATAAATATTGCTGATTAAGCAGTGTAAACAGTTTCTTCATGTTCTCTTTATTGTAAGATTCCTGGATGCATTATGACAGTAACCATCATCACATAAATCTAACTTCTATCTCTAGAAAAATTGGAACAAACAATAAGAGAAAACAAATGATACATTTCTAGAGCATAACAGAACCATAAACAACAGGCAGCATTCAGGCTCATTACAGAATAGATTTTACTAGACAAATTTGACTGATTTCTTCTTTAATAGAAGTACTAAATTAGTGAATAGAAAGAAAGCAGTAGCTGTAAAATAACTACATATCAGAAAATAATTTGGTACAATGTCTCATGAAGTTTTAGTCTATAAAGCAGGGGTGTCGAACTTGCGGCCTACGGCCCAGATTTGGCCCGCCAAAGGCTCTTATCTGGCCCACAGAGCCCCTGCACAGCTCTCCACCACTGAAACTGTCAAGCACCAGTAAAGGTGCCTGCAATTTTACTTCCTGTCAGCAGAGGGCACTCCTCCTCTACAGAAAGGCATTGGAGGCTTGCCATCTGGTGGTGAAAAATAAAAACTGCAGGTGCCTTTATCAGCAGCTTAAGGTTTTTTTCAGTGGTGGTGGGGGGTCCCAGCTGGGTGCCTTGCTTTGAGGCTGGGTGCCTAGCTGGGCAGAAATTTTGTTGACACCTGGCCTGGGCGCCAGACCTGTCCAGGGCCTTTTTAAAATCTGCCACCCTGCGCACATCCAGGCAGTGGCCCAGGGCGGGGAATGGTCTGGCCAGAGAACTGACTCCAGGGATGGATTGAGCCCCTGTGAGCCAGGTAAGTTGGGGGGAGGGGGCCAGGGGCTGGGAAAGGGCTAAGGGAATGGTGCAGGAAAGGTGAGTGGGGACCAGAATGGAGCCCCATGCAAGGAAGGGAATGGGCAGTGCAGCAAAGGGGAAGGGGTTGGGGAGCCAGCACAGTAAAGGGAACCCCACAGGGCAGGGGAAAGGGAAGGTGTCAGACAACCTGCAGGTTTGGGGAAGGGTAAGGGGAGCCCACACTGCCCCAAGTGTGGCAGGGGAAGGGATCAGGGACCCCAAACAGTACTGTGCTGGGAAGAGGTCAGAGAGTCTACCTGGACACACTTTGGCCTCTGTCAGGTGTCCTGACTTCCACTGTGGCCCCCGACACAAATGAATTTGACACCTCTGCTCTAAAGTAATCTAAACTAACTTGGTCTGAAGTTAAAACCAAAAATGATGATGAATGACTATTTGAGTTGGATTTTGGTACCATAAAGATTGGTGTTAAGTGTGGACAAAGCCCATGTTTTATAACATGGACCAATCTTATTTTGCCAAAAAAGGTTGCCTAAACAATATAATACAGCTTTTCTACCTGCATATTTTGAGCAGTTACACCTGTGTAAATCAGGAGAAATGCCATTAACCAAAATCTCTGAATGCTTAACCGCTCACTGGTTGTGAGGAGTGAAGTGAAGCTGAGCTGAGCTAAGCACCAATATTCAGTATAAAAAGTCATTAGCCATGAACAACTAACAGAAGAGTTTCAAAGGCAGTTTGCAGAGGAAGTGTTAGAGGCTCTCTTTCTAGGTCTATGTTTAACTTTAGGCTTGCTAGTGATGGAACTATGGAAGTAATAGGCAGCAGAAGTGCTATGTTTGCTTTCTTGCTTGAAGCCAGAAAATATTTCCTGTGCATAAATGACAAATTAGTGGCTGTGTTGGAAGAAAATATTTTTGGATTGGAAAGGCAATAGAGATGCTATAGAGAATAAGAGAAGTTCCTAGATAACCATCTTCAGGGAACATCAATACACAAGATGCAAGGAAGAAAAGAACTGGTCATCATGGATTTTGAGAGGGAGGAATTTATAGAAGAGGCATGGCAGTTCATAGACATCAGTGGCAAGGATCAAGGCAGCATTCTATTTGGCTGGTGAAAGATGTAGATAGGCACACTGTAGCCACCAGAAAGAAGAGAATCAGGAAAAATTTCACACAGCTTGAATTTTCCAATCACCACTAAGTCCTCAGCTTGGAAACTCTGGAAGATCTCTCTGAAGAGCCAGCTGGACCAAAGGAAGAGAAAGATTGACAAGAAAAATCTATAGATGGCTGCTTGGGCCAACCTGCAAGAAAATCAAGCTTGTCCTCTAACTGAACAAAAAAAAAAAAGACAGATTCTTGTTGGTGATTCTACACTAAGAATTGAAAGAGCTTTCTGCAAAGAAGAAGCAGAAAACAGGATAGGGGTTATCCTTCTAGAGTCAGGACACAAGTCATCACTCTGAAGTCAATGGCCAAGTGTTGGCTGAGAATGGTTCATAGAGATAGTAATGCCACTGAACAATGATTTCAGGAAACTCAGAAGGGTACTGAAGAAGAATGTTCAAGTAATTTTCTCAGAGATAAAAGCAAACAAGGAGCCCCGTGGCACTTTTAAAGACTAACAAATGTATTTATCACATGCATTTTTGTGGGAGAAATCCCATTTCCAAGCATCTGATGAAGTGGGATGTCTACCACAAAAGCTTATGTAATAAAAAAAACTGTTAGTCTTTGAAAGTGCCATAAAACTTTTTTTTTTTGGTTGATCTGTACTAACATGCTTACTCCTCTGGAACTTCTAAAAGAAACTTTCTGTTCCATGAGCGAAGGAAGACAGAAAGCAGAAGACTGTGGAAGTGAATTGCTAGATAGAAGTCTGGTGTAAGAAGAGGATTTTAGTTTTGCAAAACATGGACTCCTACTGGGAGAGAGGGATGTATACTTCATATGGCACCCAACAAAGTAGAAGAGAAAATCATGCTTCTCTAAATCAAGTTGGCTAGAGTAGTCAGGAGGGCATTAAATTAATAACAAAAGGGAAGGGGGAAAAGAGGGACGCAATGAGCCCTAATGTAAGCACAAAATTGAGACACTGAGAAAAAAATTCATCAAAGAGCCAAAAGAAGTGAAGAAATTGTTTACTTACCTATAACCAATGTTTAGAATGTAAGTAACTAATAAAAGGAATTGTAATTGTTAATTTATGAGCACAAATTCAATCCAGTTGTTATTACTGAGACCTATTGGGATAATTCACATGACTGAAATGTTAAAAATCAATGGTTATAACTTATGTGGAGGTAAAAGGGAGGAGAGCGCGATATTTTAGGTCAGAAATGTCATTACCTGTTTCCGCATCATTGACAACTTAGAAGAAAATTATTTTAAATGTTTATGGATCAATATCCTAACAGAAAAGCACAATATGAAGTATTAATTGGCGTCTGCTACAGGCCACCTATTTACACTAGCAAACAGGATGACTAGCTTGTTATACTTTTTATGTGTGAGGGGAAAAAGCTATTTCATTATGAAGGATTTCAGTCTGTTATAGATGCTGGAGATCTCACTGCCTAAAATATTTCACACTGTCTGTATTAAAAGATCCTTAGAACTTCTAAATAGAATAGATGCCAATTTTCTAACTCAAAAAATGTTGTATCCAACATGAAGAAATTCTACATTAGATCTTGTCTTCATAGATAAAGACAAGTTGATCTGAGAATTAAAATGAGCAGTAACTTAGGTACAAGCAATCATGACTTGAGTAGCAAAGCAAACAAGAAGTTCTGTGGCACCTTTAAAACAAATTTATTTATTGCATGAGCTTTTGTGAGCAAAATCCTACTTTGTCAGATGAATGAAATGGAAAATATAGAATGTCAGCTGTAAATATATAGATACAGAGAAGGATGGTTCACAATGTTAATTCAAACAAATCTAGAGGGATAGACTGCTCACCTATCTCTTTATTTTTTTTTTTATCTCTGTGTGTTTTTGTGTGTGTGTATGTATATGTGTATATATAAAAGGAAACAAGGTGACGTCAATAGTAACAAACAAATTTAGAAACTTGGACCTGCAGAAAACCGATAAAACAAGGGAACACAATGCTGCAATGCTGTATCTTGTTAAACTATATGATGAACAAAAAGAATCCTAGAAATGATACTGCTCAATTACAAAATGGAAAAGATAGAATTATAAATGATAATGCAAAAGAGGTGAAAGCATTCAATACATATTTCTATTCTATATTTGGGGAGCAAAAAGCTCAATGACATAGTCACAGATGATGATGTCTGTACAGTTTACCAGGGAGGATTCTCCAGCTAACTATTTTTAAATCAAGACTGGATATTTTTCTAAAACATATGCTCCAGGGATTATTTTGGGGGAAATTCTCTGGCCTGTGTGGTGCAGGAGATCAGAATAAATGATAACAATCATACTTTCTAGCCTTGAAATCTATTACTATATGGCAGTCTGTTGCAATCTATGAAGTGTATATAGCATTTTAATGGTTTCTTCACTTCAGATTGATAAATGGATAAGCAGTTTGAAGAGATTATAATAAATTCACATCAATTTATGTGTCAATATACCTGAGAAAGAAGGAAACTTCCCATTTCAAAATGAGTCTCAGAACATATATTTTGTTTCCCCTTTAGGGTTAATTTTTATACAGAAACAGAAAACTCTAGATGATAAAGATACAGTTTAGAAGGGAAATCTGTTTTAGATCTCTCAAGTCAGTTCGTAACCTTATTTTTCCTTACAGTGCAGTTTATTGGCATTGACTATATTACAGGTGAATATGAGAGTCTGAGAACCCTTGAACTAAGAACCATTGAATGTGAATTTTCAAGTGTATCACAATTACAGAAACACCTGGGATAAGGAAACTTGCTACAAATCTACTGTGAAAATTCAGAGTTCTTAAATCGCAATAGCTCTCAAATCTTTTTTTTTTTTTTAAATCTGAAGTGGGTTACATACATAATCGTTTGTTTAGCAGCAGAATGAAAAATATGGGACTCCTTTTATAAGGACTGGTCAAAGCAATTATCACGTATATTTATGATCCTTTTTTAGCTTATCTGTATCTATAAGCTAAGAAGGATCATACACATACACACACACACACACACACACA
>ML685785.1:13019736-13086779 GCA_007922175.1 Pelusios castaneus | reverse complement strand
AGGCAATAAATAAATGTGTTTCATACATACTGTTGACCACATCACCTATTCCCTTTATGGAACTTATCCTAACATTCCCAAATCTTGAACTAAAACAAACATGACAATGCTTCTCATCACCCAGGGTAATGGTTTCCCCTTCTGCATTCAAATATTGTATTCGCCTGTGTACAAACTTCAAGTGACAGCCTTTTCTACACAGGGATGACATATTTCAGAAATATGGTATGTTGTCCTGCAGGGCTAGAAACGGAACAGCAAACACTTGTGAATGTAGAAATTCCTAGGATAAATAGCTTTACATGGATAACTTTAGGCCAAGAAAAGCTGTTTTAATTGTGGTGGATTTTTAGATTTCTCTCTCCCTTTGAGATATTTGACTTTACATGCAAGAGGATATAGGGAAAAAAAAAATCATTTTTTTTCTAAAACTTTTTCCAACTACTTTCCCTAAACTCTATCACCAAATTTAAAATGGAGAACATAAAACAATAATTTGGTAGCTACATTTATAACAGTGATCAGGGTAGGGGGAGAATGAAGTGATGGACTATGTTGGCCAGAAAAAGTATCCAATAGTTTGGAAGTAATATGTCAACAACCCACTACTGTACACTATAGCTCAATGTGGTAGTGATGACAATCTGTTGACCTGGCCTGTAGCCATAACACATTCATACCATGCAAACATACCCTTTTCCAATGGTCCATCCAAAGGCATAAAGCATCTGGTTACCAGTTTTACTCTCTGATGGGCATGGAGTACTTCTAAAGCTATCGATACATAGAAAGACATTGCTCCCACCTATAATAGACCCATTGACCCAAGGTATTTTATTCTGAAATGACAATCACTGAGTGCTGACCCACCATTGTCTCTGGCCTGGCAGAAACATGATGCAACCCTGCTAACTCATGATAGAGCCACATACTGTCTTGCATGACTATGATTTCATGACACAATTTCATAAAAATCATCCACAATTCAGAAGTTGTACACAGAGAACCTCCAAACTGTTTTGCACCATTACCAATTTCCTGTGGTAAACCAAAGCAGGACCAACCCATTCGCTAATATGGGTTCTGAACGTTTCCCACTCTAGCATACCAGTAGACTGGTGAATCTGGTCAAGTTTTACCTATTTTATCTGTAACCCACCCTATGGGCACCTACTATTAGCTCAGACACCTGCTCATGCATAAGGACTTTTTTGTTGGCAGTGGAAACTTGGCACAGTCCGAAGCCAAACAGAAAAGATACTGGGGAGGAGGGGGGGGGAGAAAGGTATCAGTCTATGAAACTTATTTTTCCAGCGTTTGCTTTCCTATGTGGCTCTGTGATCATAAAGACTAGAAAGCACAATTATGATAATCTAGTCTGACCTCCTGTAAAACACAGACTGCAGAGACCAATTCTGTTCATTCCATTTGTACAAAAAATATCATTATATGGCCCATCCCCCATTCCAGCCCATGAAACCCAAGAGTTCAGTATCTTATTTCCATTGCAAAGACTCTATGCACTTTTTAAAATCCACAGATTCAGAGCATCTTACATGGTAATCTTTAAAAAAAGGCAGCACTTTTAAGATGGAGAGGTTATTTGAAGTATCAGACAACCGCATGGAAAATAAATGAATTTTCTGTCAGTGTAATGCTTTGAGCACAGAGTTTGTGAGCAATGGAAGGTACATCTATGTTGATGGAGGACTTGCTTGCTTTTGAATATTATTTCTCAAAGGGTCTCTTCACATACATGGCCTCTAGTCAAGGAAATGTCAGTTCAGTCCTAGGCCAACAAAGACTATCTGCTGAGCAATCATTAAACAATTCAAAGTGATCATAAAGACAGAGCAGTGCCCTTACCTAGTTACAGGTAAGCACTCACATTCCTTGCCCCAACAAGAGGACACCCAAAATGTGTGAGAAGGATGCAGTCTCAGTAACAGAATGATGTTGCTTCCTGGTGCTTAGGAAGAAGACCAAAGAAGCAGAGAAAACTCTTGCTTGTTTAAAAAAAAAAAAAAAAAAAAAAAAAAAAAAAGAGGGGCATGGGGGGAGGGCTTATTTCTAGGGTTGGTCTAAACTCAGAATTTCCATTTTGCTGGAATTTTCAACATTTACTTTAATTCCAGATTGGAACAAAAATACATAATTTCCATGTCACAAGAAACAATCTGCTTTGAAAAATACTCATTATAAAACATTTCAAAACAAAATTTTAATTTAAAGAACTATTTTCATTTCATATTACTCTTATTCTTTTTGCATTATTTCATTGTCAGTAGAAATGCAGCATGCCATATCATGCAGTACTACTTCTGACTTGTCATATTATGAGAATCATACTACTGTATATTATTTTTATAATTAGTCAGGGCAGGTGTTCTTTAGCATTGATCAAAGCATCTATATTCTTTTCTACATTTCAATGCATTTCTTGTTTGTGCTGTAATGAAACAGTCTGACATTTTAATAATTTTATATAAAAAATATACACAGTCAGAAGGTGGTACAGTATATTGTGTCCTCTAGTTGTTCTGAACATTTTGACATGAGAAGATTCCTATAGCTTAATTACACATGAATCTGATCCTAGCAACAATATTTTATCAAGCTTCAGTGATACTGCCACTTGAAAAGTGTTCCTGTAATCTCACTGTATTCCATTTTTTATTTCAGTAACTGTTTTTATTGTGCCTTGCAATGCAAGGATTAAATGAAGCAGAAACAGTTTTGACTATACCATTCAGGAGCCTGTCAGCATTACAAAGTTAAAGAGTTGGAAACTAACTCCAGTGAAAATATACATCTTATAATGAATGAAACATAATGGCAAATGTCTGTTAGTAGCAGAGTTTGGTGACATACTACAGTTTTAAAAGAATCTTCAAGGAACATTTCAAGTAAGAAAATATGAAGTCTCTCCTTGAACTATAAAGGAAGAAATGATAATAAAACTGACAGAGGAAATGTTTCCAGAACTTTGTAAATGCTGAGATCTTGAAGAGGTGACCTGAATTAGAAAGATGTAAACTCTCTTCAAGGAGACCCCACAGACGGGATTACGTGGCTGAGGCCCCTAGCTAAGGATAGTGGATTATCAATGCTGAAAGTAAGAGCGAGGAAAAACAATATCTAACCAATAACCAAAATAACTTGAGCCATTTGACATCTGGAGTATGTCAAAACAGTGAAAAACAATTTAATCCAATTGAATGGCAGTTGCTTAAAGACCTGTTTGTTATATGCCAACAACTGATGATGTAATCCTCAAAATTTTTGTCACAAGGCACACGGGTGCATACTATGGGCTTCAAAAGTATGGGAAAAATATAAGATGGAGAGGAAAAAGAGTATTAACTGGATAATAAATCTGTGGTCATCTAAAGCTTCACAGTTGCCCCAATGACACACAACATTGGAACTTCATGGTGACAGCCAAACAGAACTCCAATTTTCTTGCTCAAGCAGCACAGGCTCCATTTCTCTAAAAGGACTACAAGCCATTAACTGCATAGAGAGTCTGGCACAGTTCCACAGTTCTGATTCAAATCAATGAATGGTTTTAATACACAAAAGCCAGCTGATTGCATTGCAATAGCCTATCAACCTAGGATATACTCAATGAACTCCTCAAATCCTTGCTATTCCACAATGCACTCAAGCAACACTATGAAGGTTACATCTCACTCTCTGTGTAACCTTCGGGTGGGCTAAAATTAATTCAAAATTGCCCTTCTCCAGTGCCTCACAGAAATAAACCGCAATCCCTGTGGAGAAAGCAGCTGGAGACCCAGGATCCAGTCTGTATGGGACTCACAGCAAAGATTGCTCAAAGTTAACCTCCCACATTAAAATACTACTAAAAACAAACATAACAATGAACTTTATTAACTACTAACTAAATAAACCTTACCCTAAGAAAACAAAATACAATTAAACAGAACAATCCCTAAAGAAACCCCATAGGAAAGATACCCAAGAATCCCAAAGTCCAGGTGGAGTTCAACCAACTCTCAGCTACAGTCTTTGTTCAAGTCTAAAGGCTTGAGTGGCAAGAAATAGCTGTCCTCTTTTTCTCCCATTGCAAAAATCATCTGTAGAATTCCATGCAGGCTTTTCCTTCTCCTTTGCAGCCAGCGCCATCTGATCAGCTCACTGGTTAACCAGCCCTCAGTCCCATATGCATGTCTGCAAAGTCTGTTGCAGAAGACTCCATAGGAGGGAGAAAACATCTTGTTGTTCACTCCTGGCTCAGCTTCTCTTATGAAAACTGAGCACATGGGCTCTTCTCAAAGTAGTTCCTGCCTGCTGTCTGCACAGACTGCTGCTCTCATATGATCTGACTCTGACCACACCCAACAGGGACCAGTGGAGGATGCTCAAAATGCTCGCTCCCTGCTTTCAGAAGTTTCTGGTTGTGGGTAGCTAATCTGCCCAGCAACAGTAACCCACCCTTAGTAGGTCTCTTAAAGAGATAGCCCTTTTTTACACATATGGGTTACATCTGCACATGTGTCTGGAACCCATGTGTTTTGACCAGAATTTTTCTAGAGAAAGTGAAATAATAGGGAATTGTGACCCATGGACGTTCATAGTAGAAGCTAGAATCCTTATAGCGGTTCTCAATATATGAGAATGTCTGAACTAAAATAACCCACCCCACACATGCTGGCTCAAAAAAAGGAGCAGTGACAATGGATAGCACACTATACTTCATGTCTCTGTGGCACACAATAATGCAGTCACTCTTCAGCAAAGAGCAAGGAACTTTATTAAAGTAAAGAATGATAGCTGTATCACTGAACTGCTTTCCCTCTGACTGACTAGCTAGAATCTGCTCAGCAGCTCTACTCTGCATCCAGCCTGACTTCCTGATAATTACTTGAAGTGCAGTTATAGGCAGCAGGGGGAAAAAAGATGATATAAAAATGACACTTTCTTATTTCATATATGTGCTTACCTCTGTGAGTCTTCTAGCCAAACTGAGTTGCTTTACTGGCACAAACAGGTTTTTAGACTGTTAGTCCAGTTGAGCCAATACTTCAACTACTGCTATGACAGTGTTAACTAGGTTCTAGCAGGAGGCAGCCATCATCAAGAGTGTTGGCAAACTTCCAAATGCCAGATCATATGTAGAGAGGCAGCATGATCTCACCAGCATCAGTGGCACTAGAGTAAAAACGTCCATAAAACTAAAACAGACTGTTATCAGTATGAGACACTTTGGGAATAGGGAGTTAGACTGGAAGAAACTCAGCCACATGGACAAAGTGGTGCACAGGGCTTAATAAAGTTCTACTTGGGTAACTTAATCTGTATTCAGGATCCCTCTTTTTGAATTAACATGATTCTGCTGAGGAACTGGTTGAGCATTTCAAGTGGAAGGCATCTTGGGTAAAAGTAATCATGAAATTATGACAAGTTCCAAAGGGATAGCCATGTTAGCCTAGTTCATCAAAACAAACAAGTCTGTGGCACTTTTAAAGATTAACAAATGTATTTGTCGTATGAACTTTCATGGGAGAAAATCGCACTTCATCGATGTTTTGAAGATTGGAAGCTTAGCCAAGTCCAAACAAAAAAAGAATTCAAGCGACTTGGTGGGTTTTGTTTTGGTTTTTGTTTTGTTTGGTTTTTTTTTAAACAAGAAGTATGATAAGAGACCACAATGGCTTAACCAAGAGACCTTCAGTAATTGAATCTCAAAAAAGAGTCAGACAGAAAGTGTAAATTAGGTTGAATTACAAAGGAGGGATGTTAACAAAACAAAACAAGCCCAAGGAAACAAAATTAGATTTGTGCCAAGGTACAAAATAAGATTAAACTAGTTAGGGACATAAAAGGATAATAAGAAAACATTTTGCAAATAGATTAGAAGCAAAAGAAAGACCCAGGACAGGGTAGGTCTATTACTCAATTAGGAGGAAAGACAATAAGAGAAAATGAAATAATCACCAAAGTGTTGAATGCCTTTTCAGTTTCACTTTTCACCAAAAAGGTTAGCAGTGATCTGACAACTAATATAGTGAACATCAATGTAAAAGGGATAGGGTGTGAAGCTAAAATAGCAAAAGAAAAAATTAAGAATTATTTAGACAAATAATAGATCTTCAAGTTGGCAGGGTCTGATGAAATGCATCCTAAAAAACATAAGGAACTGGCTAAATAATCTCTGAGCCATGAGAGATTATCTTTGAGAACTCATGTGGAATGGGAGAGATCACACCCAGTGGTCTAGAAAATGGCTAATATTTACCTACTTATAAAAAGGGGACTAAGGACAACCTTGGAAATTATAGACCAGTCATCATATCTTCAATATCTAGAAAGATAATGGTGCAACTAATCAAACAATCAGTTTGTAAGCAACTAGAAGACAATAAGGTGCTCAATAAAATTCAACAGTCAACTTTGTCAAGAACATATCATGTCAGACAAACCTAATATCCTTCTTTGACAGGGCAACAAGTTTTGTGGATGGGAGAAGCAGTAAATTTGATATTTAGAAAGGGTCAAAACCCTTATTCACCTGAACTTTTCATAAACAAATTAGGGAAATATAGCATGAACCTATTGTATATAAGTGCATAATTCAGTGAAAAATCATACTCAAACTAGTTATCAATGGTTCATAATTAAGCTAAAAGAGCATACTAAATGGGGTCCCACCGTTTGAGGATGACACTCATCTTGGAGGGGTTGATCTCAACAAACTGGAGAAGTGGTCTGAAATAAGTAGGATGGAATTCAATAAGTACTACACTTATGAAGGAATAATCAGTTACCAAATGGGAAATGACTGCCTAGAAAGGAGTACTGAAGAAAAGGATCAGGGTGTTATAATGGCTCACAAACTAAAAAGGAATCAACAATATAATGCTATTGCAAAAAACAAATAAACAAACAAAAACACCCACAAAACATTCTAGGATGTGTGTTATTAAGAGTGTTGTAAGCAAGACACAAGAACCACAGTAGAACTTCAAAGATATGAACAACTCAGGAATGGAAGTTGTTTGTAACCCTGAACAAAACATTATGGTATAGTATCCTGCACTCAATAACTTCCAGATGAGCCTAGGAACAGTCTCTGCAAACGTGGCACCTGGAAGCACTGTCTGGTTTGTGAGCGGTTCCCTGCCCTATTCTTGTTTCTTGGTTTTGAGGTGTACTGGGGAGGCCTGCCCTGCACCCTTGGTACTACAAGCCCCCAGCTCACAGCGGCCTCGCCCCAGGGCTCACCCTGTCTGTGCACTGCCCACTGTGCTCCAGAGGTAACCTGTGGCAAGAGGCTGGTGCCAGCCCAATGGCAGCACCACTCTCTTCACTGCCCCTTGTATTTGCAGAGATGCAGTCATGGGCAAAATTTGGGCCGCATCAGTGCACATCTCCTTCAGAGAGTAGTCTTTGGCTCCCAACTCCAGGCCTGGGTTTGGCTCCAACAGCAGGAGTTCCCAGAGGCTTGGTCTTTCCTGGGCTCTTGTCCCCCTCCTGAGGGAGAAGAGGTGCTTTTACTCTACATGCTGTAGTCAGACTGCTTTGGGCTGGCAACAGGGGCTCATAGCAGTGCCTCTGAACCTCACCATCTTCACCTTCTACATGTAAGTGGCTGCCCCTCACATGGCAAGTGGAGTTGGGAACAGGAAACCCAGATGTGCTGACTTTTAAGATGCAGCACAGGCACAGTATAGTATTTTATTTGCTATCCTTTCCCCTCACCCCATTACTGCTTCATTGCTTACTTCCAGTTACACATGGTGTTTGGTTGACCAGTCAGTTCAAAGCTATGGTGTTTATATCTTTGAGGTTCTACTGTAATTCTTTCACCCTACTTAGCACTGATAAGGCCTCAACAAGAATACTGTGTCCAGCTCTGGGCACCGCACTTTGGGAAAGATGTGGACGAACTGGAGAAAATCCAGAGGAGAACAACAAAAAATGATTCAAGGGTCTAGAAAACAACCTATGAGGAAAAACTGGGGGGGAGGGGGGAAGGAAGGGCAGGGGAGGGGTTCTTTAGTCTGGAGAAGAGAAGACCGAGCAGGTACATAAAAGTTTTCAAGCACCAAAAAGTTGTTAAAAAGAGGATGGTGATAAATTGTTGTTCTTATCTACTGAGGATAGGACAAGAATAATGGTTTTACATTGCAGCACAGGAGATTAGATTAGATTAGAAAACACTTCGAAACTGTAAGGGTTTGAATAAATTACAATTTGCATAGGGAGAATGTAGAACAGGGGTTGGCAACCTTTGCCGACCCCTGTGCCGGCCCCTCCTCCTCGACCCTCAGCTCACGTCGACGGCCTATTCGTGGAAAGAAGCCATCTGGAGGGGCTCCTCTCGGCAGCGTGCCTGGGGACCCCTAACCCCAGTTACATGGAGTCATTCCTTTTGGTGGTGGCACACCACAGAGAGGAGCCGCTCTGGGTGGCTTCTTCACATGGTATGCCTGGGGCATGGACATGGCAGGGACCTCCGCACTGCAGCCACCCTCGAAAGAAGCCACTTGGAGTGTCTTTTGGTGGCAGGAGTGGCAATTTCTGTGCGCCACAGAGAATGCCAAGTGCTGCTCCAAATGGGCTTGTGTGCCACTGTTGGCCCGGGTGCCGGGGGTTGCCTACCCCTACTGTAGAATTTCCATCCTTTTAGATTTTTAAGAACAAGTTAGACAAACACCTGTCTAGATAATACTTAGACTCATTGCAGGGGATGGACTAGATGACCGTCAAGGTCCCTTCCTACCCTACCTTTTTTATGATTTATGATGGTGGCAGCATCTAAACTCTCTGAAATGCAGAAACTGTCAGTATGAGCCATGGAACTTGGTTTTAAGCGTATAAAGTCCCACATTTTGAAGAAACAAACCCAGCCCAGCATGGACCCAGTGGAAGGAGGAGTTTTAAGTTGTACACAGACTTAGCCCTGCACAGGAACAACAGTGCACCTGTATGTTTACCATGTAGAAAAATTAGAGTGGCGTTATGTAATGCAGCACTCCCAGAGTTTAATCTCCAGAGCAAGGGCTATCATAGCACCTCTAGAGGCCAGTACTGCACTGGTAAGCAGCATGGTGTTAGTTATACAGCTACATAGACCAAAGTGGGTATTTGAAAGATGCCACTATATCCTGCCCACAATTGATAACATCTTCCTAAAACTTTCCAAGGCCAGAATATGCATGGTCTGTGATTTGAGCAATGTATTTTGGCACATAAACATGGATAAAGTGTCCAGCCTGCTCGTATGTTTGCAATACCATTTGGTCACTACAGATGGCTATGCATACCAATAGGCATTAGTCCAGCACAACAGGTGTTCCAGAAAAGCTTAACCCGCATGCTGGAAGGGCTGCCTGAGGAGACAATAGCTGCAGAAGTTCTCCTTATTGTGGCGGAAGGGAAAATAATACAAAAGCTGAACAAGACTATGGCAGAAAACTACACGTTTTTCTATAGCAATGCAAGGCCGAGAACATAAATCTCAACCCAGAAGAATGTGACAAAGAGAGTGAGGTGACATTCATGGAACATCTGCTCATAGCATAGGGACGGAAAGCAGAATTTCCACAGGATCAAGGCAATCAGAGACATGCCAGCTCTTCTGGATGTGAAAAGGGTACAGTATTTCATAAGAATGATAAATTTTCTGTCCAAGCTCAGCCCACACCTGGCTGCAGCAATATAACCCATAATTCAGCTCACAAAACAGGATTCTGAGTGGGACTAGGCAGGTGCCCGACAGCAGGAATTTGATATGCTTAAAAAAATAGATGTCCCTGTCCTGAAGTACTGCCAGCCAGGAGAATCACCAATGCTGCAGTGAGATGCATTGGAAGGATTGGAAGTAGCTCCTTTGCAGGAGCAGCTTGTTGCTTCTGCCAGCAGAGCCTTGTCAGAGACTGATAAAGGTGTGCCAAATTGGGAGGACGGGAATAAAAAAGAAAAAAAAAAAAGAAAAAATGCTTCTGGCTGTAGTATTTGCCACCCAGTAATAGTTCAGCCAGACTACAAACCCCTAGAAATAATCATGACAAATTTCCCTCTTAATGCTCCACAGACATTGCACTGCATATTCATGTCCCCCAGTGAGCCCAATTAGAGAGCAGGTATTATCCAGGACAATTACTGGTGTTAACTGACACTCTGAGCAGGGAATGTTTCCAGTATCAGCAGGAAGGGGGACAGGGAATGAGGACTCGGAATTAAGGCACAAAATCTACTCAAGTCTGGATCTAAACTCTATTGCACACTCTCTCTGTGTTCGTGTATAAATCTCTCTCTCTTTTGATCCCTCTGGGTGCGTCTACACTTGTACATTAAGTCGACTTAAGCTTGCTTAAGTCGACTTAATTTATTCTGCGTCTACACTACACTTTCCTTAAGTCGACTTAAGCACGCTGCTTAAGTCAACTTAAGGAAAATTCAGTCGACTTTTTAAAACCTTGTTTTAAGTCGACTTTTGGTTTAAGTTGACTTTCTAAAGTCGACTTAAGCCAGTATAGACCTGGAGTAGCCCTAAGTCGACTTAGGGCTCTCCAGGATTCCCCCACTGTCCTCCCTGCCAGGGGGGAGAGCCTGGCATGCCCCCTCCCACAGGCAGGGCTCCCTGCCCCTATGCCCTCCCAGGGTCCCTGTCCCCCTTTGCCCCATTGTACCCAGGTACAATGGGGCAAAGGCTGAGCCCCCTGGCACTTGGCAAGGGGTGCCCCCCCGCCACCGTGGACCAGTCCCAGGTCCCCCTACCCCCTACAAGTCAACCTAGGCATCCAGGGTGGATGCTCTAGGTCGACTTTTTAGGGTCCCCCCCAAAGTTGACTTAAAATTTAAATGTAGACATGCTAAGTTGACTTAAATTAACAAGTGTAGACATAGCCTCTGTTCCTTCATATGTGAAATGAGGTAATAAAACTTACCTACAGTGAGTGCTTTAAAAATCTTGAGGTCCTATTCTATGGTTCTATATTTCCCAATGGAAACACTAATATCCTTTGGCAGGAGAATCAGGTCCATGGCTTGCACTACTCCATGGTATCTGTGGTATTCCCAGTATTTCAATGGGGAGCATACCAAAAGTTAGGACAGTAAGTTTGACCATGCACTTCACAGCAGTATCCAGGAGGCCCAAATCATTTAGCAGTCACCCTGTAATGTTTGTTGCATTTAGACACGTAGGTGACAATAATTAAGATACAAAGAATACATGGTGCTAGAGATAGAAGGAGTCATTTCTATAGAAAGGATGGATAACTATTTAGTTTCCCATAATACATCTGAGTACATCTTCTGAAAGACTCACTGGATCTGTGCTTTTTCCATTGAACCAGTTACACAAGTTCATTTGGTGCTACATCTGTACTTTCATAGCTTGGTTTTATTCAATTCCTTCTTCACTTTTGCTGACTTAGGCACAGTTTCACTAAGTATCACATATGTTCTGACCTGGGGAAACTTGTGATTTAAATAAGTGAATTGGGCCTGAAAAAGTGTCTGTTTCAAACAGAAATGGCTAATGGGAAAGGAAGGTGGATATTTTGGCAAATATTTCTCCCAGAGGCAGGGACACTGTGCTCTTGGAAATACCGTCTTTTGAAGGAGACATAAGACTAAGCAAGACTCAGGCTATGTACACATGATCAGATTAAAGCGCAACATGGCAATAATGCTATAAAAAACACATGACCTTTATTGCGGGAGAGCACGTACATACGTCGCTCCTTGCAATGCAACAGAATTCTTTGCAATATCGCGGTGTAGCGCAACGAATTCTGGGAACCTATCCCATAGTTCAATTTTCCCTGAATCGGCGATTGGAATCCTGGGATGAAGGATAGGAACGCAAAACGCCATGGGTAAACTCAGTTTCCCGTGGTGCACTGTGTTCCCCTTGCGTCTTCCTCGTTGCCAATAGCAACTCGAGCCTATTTTCAACAGTGCAGTGCCGCACTACTTGCGAGCAATCACAATTGCGACAGCATGGATCCTGCTCTAATCTCCACTGTCACCTTCAGCATTCTAAATACATCTCGGCTGGTTGCTCAGTACGCAATGAGCTCCAAATCAGATGAGGACGCTGAGGAGCTGGGGCTGATCGATGCCCTGCAGAGCAACAGCACCGCATTGCTCAGCTCCTTCACCAATCATCTTCACACGGTGCAACAACGTTTCTGGTCGCGAGAGACGAGCACAGAGTGGTGAAACCGCATTGTTATGCAGCTGTGGGATGACGAGCAGTGTATACAGAACTTTCGAATGCGGAAAGCAACCTTTCCGGAACTGTGTTCAGAGTTCGCCCCTGCTCTACACCGTAAAGACACCAACATGAGGTCTGCCATAACCGTGGAGAAGCGTGTTGCGATAGCTGTCTGGAAGATGGCGACTCCTGACTGCTACCGGTCGGTTGCAAACCAGTTTGGAGTCGGGAGGTCCACCGTCAGATTAGCCCTCTCACAAGTGTGCTGAGCCATCAATCGCATTCTGCTACAGAGGACGGTGACATTGGGCAATGTTCGTGAGATTGTGGACGGATTTGCTGCCATGGGATTCCCTAACTGCGGGGGAGCAATAGACGGCACACATATCCCGATTTTGGCTCCAGATCATCTTGCGACCGAGTACATCAACAGGAAGGGCTACTTCTCCATGGTGCTGCAAGCACTCGTGGATCACAAGGAGCGTTTTACGGACATCAATGCTGGGTGGTCGAGAAAGGTGCATGATGCCCACATTTTCAGGAACACTGGTCTGTACCGGAAGCTACAAGGGGGTACTTTCTTCCGAGATCAAAAAATTACTGTGGGGGATGTGGAGATGCCCATAGTCATCCTCGGAGACCCAGCATACCCACTGATGCCATGGCTCATGAAGCCGTACACTGGGAACCTAGATCGCAGTAAGGAGCAGTTCAATTACAGATTGAGCCGCTGCAGAATGACTGTGGAGTGTGCCTTCGGCCATTTAAAAGGGCACTGGTGCTGTTTGTATGGGAGGCTGGACTTGGACGAGGACAACATCCCTGCTGTAATTGCAGCATGCTGTGTCCTTCATAACATTTGTGAAGATAGGGGAGAAAAGTTTTCCCTGGGGTGGGCTATGGAGGCAGAGCACCTTGAGGCAGCATACGAACAGCCAGCCAGTAAGAGTATTAGGGGGGCCCAACAAGGAGCTGCTCGCATAAGGGAGGCACTCAGGGAACATTTCAATGATGCCCTCTCGTAGTTCACTTCAAGGACGCATCAAGTGCACCTTATGAGATTTTCACCGTGTACAAATAAAGCCACTCTTCAAATTTTTTGTTACTGCTTTTATTAAAAGATGAAACGGGGTGGTGGTGGGAAGTGTTACAGGTGGGTATAGCTGCGGGTCTCTAAAAAGTTGCTCTGTGGGGGACTGTTGCAGTATGCCAGGGGGATGGGTGGCCTTCAAAGAAATGCTTGGAAGGACTACGGGGTGTAGGAGGCAGACACGGCTGAACTGTCTGGAGTGGAGCCCGTACATTAATCACCTGGGTCTGCAAAGCAATCATGCTCTTGAGCAGTTCTGTTTGCTCTTTCATGACGCTTATCAGTTCGTCCCTGTGTTTCTGCCTCCACTGTTGGGATTCCTCTCTCCAGGCTCGATTCTCCCTCGTGGATGCCTCTGTTGTTTTCATCAGCTCCTGAAACATATCCTCCCTGTTTCTTCGAGCACGCCGCCGAATGTTTCTCATGCGGTCAGCTGGGGTAGACTCCGACCTTGTAAAGGTCGAATCTAATAAAAAAAAGAAGAATAAAGCTATTGTTAACACATAGCATAGATAACCAATGTAACATTCCAGTAGCACATTCCATTGGAAGGTACAGGGCAGTCAACATCCTATGCTTCGCTGAAGAGGACGAGGTACGTCCTAACAGAAACCTTACTGGGGGTAACATTCTGCACAGGGCACACAGATGGAATCCGATATCTCTCTCCTCAGAGTGCCCCTGCCAGCTAGAATACATATCCTACATGCCACTGGATGCAAGCCAGGACCGTATGCTTCTGCATTGTGTGCTGCCATGGTTCCCAGTGCTGTGCTTTGCAGCTGGCGAGGCCGAGTATCCTTATACGGGAGCATAGACACATACGCTCTCCCATCTAACCTGAGTAGGAGGCTCTGGAGGTACATCAAGGAAACCTTTAGTGACCTAAATACAGATGATTTTTTGACAATCACTGCTTGTGTTGATGCACTTCTAATGAATGCAGACTAAAAAGCATGCACAGTGGGGACCGAGACAGCAAGCATCCCTGCCCCAGACAATGATATTTTAGCAGGAGCCATAGCTGCACGAAAGAGAAACTTACCTGAACCCCCTTCTGCCACCTCAGAGGACACGCTGCAATTCATGTCTTGGGTGGATGTCTCAGCGGGGGTGCAGAAGAGCTCCTGGCTACACGCTGTTGCGCTTTCCTCCAGGTCATCCTCCATCTCCTCCTCCTCATCGATCACATCCTGATCCTGCTCGGCTCTGGCATTCAGTGGATGAGGGGGGGCCAATGTGTCCACAGGACTCTTTGCAGTAGTTGTGGGTCCCCACTGAGGATGGCTTCGATCTCCTTGTAGTACCTGCATGTAGCAGGCGCTGATCCCGAACGGCGGTTTGCCTCCTTTGCTCGGTGATAGGTTATTCTTAGCTCCTTCACCTTTGATCTGCACTGCACAGTGTCTCTATCATAACCTCTCTCTGACATGGCCCGAGAAATTATGCCATATGTATCGTAATTTCGCCTGCTGCCGCGTAGCTGCACCTGCACAGCGGACTCTCCCCAGATGCTGATCAGGTTCAGCACCTCTGCTGTGCTCCAAATGGGTGCGCGTCTTCCATGATGGGCCGCCATTGCTAGTGAAGATTGGAGCTGCACTCCACTCCACGAGGAAGAGAACAGGAAGTGAAACAGAGGAGAAATTCAAAAATCCCGGGAATCGAAACAGGGCGGGGACTGTTTCGTCACGGCCACAGAGCAGGTGGGGGGAAGACCAGAGAGGACTACTTTGGAATGCTGGGACACTTCCGGAAGCCAATCATTGCGCGGTAAGCTTACACACGAGTCGAAAGCTGCAACAGCTGTTCCGCGTTAACTGCTACCACCCTTGTCGAGGTGTTTTTTCTATTGTGCTACAATAGGGCTGTTGACGCGCAACAGCCCTATTGCACGTGTGTACACTGTTGTTGTTATCGCGCAGTAATGACCGTTAATGCATGATAATGTGATCGGGTGTACACGGCCTGAGGCAATTCAGTTCTTTAAAAAAACTCCACACACACACACACACACACACACTCTTAACAGTATTCAGAAACTCAGCTTAAATCTTTTTAGGGTCCCCCCCCAAAGTCGACTTAAAATTTAAATGTAGACATGCTAAATCATTTCAAACGTTCTGTTACACGCCACTATCCCTGACGGAGCACTGACACAGTTTTAATAGAGAACAAAGGAAGAACACAACTTATAGATGTAAGCAAGATCTAGAGGTTGGGCACTTCTGTTGCTTAGCAGCTAAAGGGTGGGGCACTCATATAACTACCTGCAACCTTCCCTTGGATTCCTCAATCCGCGTATCAAGTAGATCCACACATCTTTGCTCTCAGTTATCTCCTACACATTTTTTAAGTCACAGACATTTTCATCATAAGAAGTATGCACTGATAAAGTCTAAGTGAATTCTCTCCTCTTGCAATAGGATAATTCATATAGGTATATGCTGCAAATTATATGAGACAGACTTGCTACATTTCATGAAACTTTTTTGCCTGTGTGTTCATATATGTTTATTTTATACATTATCAGAGAGGTACAAGATATATTTCTGAATCTAATCACTTGCTTCAGAACTCCATTTGCTTCCTAATGTTTAACTTTCTGGTTAATTAATTTTTCTTGTTTACTTATCCACAAGCATGAGAAGGAAACAGACACCGTTACTAGGGAGTGCTTTCTGACATGGCAGGTCAGCAATGTGTCTATTGTATGTGCATCTGTCACAAAATGTTTTAACCAGCTTATTTCTCTCTAAGCTATCAAAATAGTACTTTTGAAAAACTTGTGGGAAAAGACACAGATTTCCATAGGAATTATCAACTGAAAAAGACCTTGGGTAAAATTTTCAAAAATGCCTAAGTAACTAAGAATCCTAATTCCCATAAATTTTCAGTGAGAGATTCCTAAGTCACACATTTTCAAAAATATTAAGAAAAGGGTGTGGGGTGGGGAATTGAAACCTTTCATTCTGAAAATGCTAAAACAGGTCATTTTGACATTGTTTGAACTCACCCCACCCACTTTTTTAAATATAAAATGAAATTTCAGTGAAATAGACCTAATTTTGTGAAGTTGAAAATGTTGACAGAATGGCATTTTTCAAAGAAAACTGCTACAGCAAAACAACAGAGTCCTGTGGCACTCTTAAAGACTAATAGATTTATTTATTGCATGAGCTTTCATGGGAGAAAATTCCACTTCGTTAGACACTTTGAAGATGGGAAACTTACGGAATGGGAAGAAATTAAATGCAGGGGAGTGTATGACATAGGATCAGGTAAGGCTGTAACAGCAAATCAAAATAGGTGTTAGGATTCAAACACTGGGGAACAGCACATAGGGGAAGGTGAGGTCAAATCACCTGTTGTAATGAGAGAAAAATCTGAAGTCCCTCTTTAACCCCAAGGCAACTGAGTCGAATTTGCATATAAATTCGAGTTCTGCAGTTTCTCTTTGAAGCTGTGATTTGTTATTCATCTTTTCAACACAGCTATCGACAAGTCGTCAATTGAATGAACAGAGAAATTGAAGTGTTCCGCTATTGGTGTTTTAGTGTTACGATTTTTGATGTCAGTCTCTGCGCAAAAAAAAATGGACACAAATCTGACATCAGAAATCACAACGCTAAAAAATCAATAGCGGAACACTTCAATCTCTCTGCTCACTCAACTGACGACTTGCTAATAGCTGTGTTGAAATAGATGAATAACAAATCACAGCTTCAAAGAGAAACTGCAGAACTCGAATTTATATGCAAATTTGACTCAGTTGCCTTGGGGTTAAAGAGGGACTTCATTCTCACAGTCACCCCAATGGAGTCAGAAGTTTTCATTTCAATTTTGAAAGGGAAAACAATTCCACATGAGTACTATCAGAGATGCACCATGGATAAGAATCAAAGGGGAAAAAATGAGGTTTTTTCTGCAGCTTGTTTCTGAAGCTGAGCCTAATTTCTGAAGATTGTTTTGGAAGCTGAGAGGTGGTTAAAGCTGAAGCTGAGATGTGATTAAAAATTATAGCTTGACTGGTGAGGTGCCTTCATGTGTCCTTCACTTAAAAGGAGAAAAACAAATAGCTGGAGGACAGGATTATAGGTAGAAGTCCAGGCAAAAGGTAGTAAATAGGCCACAGGAATAAAGGAATCATTCTCTAAGAAGCTAAATGGAAGGTTGAGAGAGGGACCACAGGCAGGGCCTTTTCCAACCACCATTACCTTTAAGAACCTGCATAGCCCTACTCCTTTGGATTCTTTTTTTGTTGAGAGTCTGACTGATTGGATTACAGATGTCACACCCCAAAATAAAGAGACTTGTTGGTGAGAAGTAGCTCAGGTAAGCAAACATGGCCTTATTGCATGTAGAATCCTGTCAGTGTTGTTTCAGGTGGAGGGGGAGGGCACAGACCCCTTGCTGCACCCCTATAAGGGCAGAGGCCAAGATGCAGATGGAAAGCAGAAGATTCCTGGCTTAAGGACAGGAACAGATGTCATTACTGCCCTGTCTGAGGTATAGAAAGGTTTGCTGACCAGTAAGCTGTCTATCCCTCTGAGTCCCCTATCACAGAGATATAGTAGAACAGGCAGTGTCATCTTCCCTTTAGCTTGCAAAATAAGTTAGGATGCATTTATTTTACCTATATCTTGTTACCTCTCTACAACTACAGATATTCAAGTGCTACTTCTATAAGATTTTCAGTGCCGGTATAAAATTTTGTTCACAATATCAGTGTCCCTTCCACCCTAGAAAAATCATAGAAGATATGGGTTGGAAGGGACTCAACAAGATCATTTAGTTCAGCTCTCTATTCAAAGAAGGACAAATACCAAATAAACCATCCCAGCCAGGGCTTTGTCAAGCCAGGGATTTAAAACCTGTAAATATGGAGAATTTGCCATCTACCAGAGAATCCATTCCAGTGCTTCACCTCCTAGTGAAACAGTTTTTCCTGATCTCTCCTAGTGCAACTTGAGGCTATTGTTCCTTCCCCTGTCATCTGCCCCCACTGAGAATGGCCTAGCCGCATCCCCTTTGAAGCCCTCCTTCAGGTAGTTGAAGCCTGACATCAAATCCCCCTTACTCTTCTCTTGTGCAGATTCAATAAACACAGTTCCCTCAGCCCTTCCTCATAAATCAGATGCTCCAGCCCCCAAATCATTTTTGTTGTCCTCCACTGGACTCGCTCCAATTTATCCATGTCCTTCCTGTAGTTGGGGGGAGGGGACAAAACGGACACAATACTCCAACTCTGGATTTCACAGGCTCCCCTTGCCTCAACAGGAATAGCTTGGGAAGTCCCCTAAGAGACAGGAGCAGTCCAGGGAGTGCATTTCA
The DNA here is from genome assembly GCA_007922175.1 of Pelusios castaneus. Taxonomy (NCBI): domain Eukaryota; kingdom Metazoa; phylum Chordata; order Testudines; family Pelomedusidae; genus Pelusios; species Pelusios castaneus. The sequence continues at coordinate 13,068,159 of ML685785.1, read as the reverse complement.
TTTGGAAAAAATATACCAGTCATGTGAAAGAGTCATGGAACCTTATGGTCTCCATCTTTGGGCTATCCTGCATGGCATGGTAACCCAGTCTCCCCATCAGGTTTCTAATAAAACTTCCTTATGATTTGACAAAAGTTGGTCGAAGTCCACATGTTGTCTGATAATTCCTGATAAGCCCTATTTCTGTACAGAGGGGAGAAAAGCCCCCTTAAATTCCCTTTGGTTTATGATATAATGTGTGGTAAGATTAGCCTGGGAATTTTTTTTTTTTAATAAAATATGAATGCCAACTGTGCTTGTTCAAGCAGACCTGGAGAATTCTGTGAGGCTTTTCATTTAAGCCCCTAGCAACAAGGTATAACTTACTATCTTACCTCTTCCTTGCACCACAAATGCCAGATGGAGAGTAGGAGGTCAGTGGGCAATGTATACTGAACATGGGCAATGTGTATTGAACTGGTGTGTTCTATTTTACCCTCAGGAGAATCTAGTTACTCTTTCTCACATCTGGTTAGTCAGCACAAAGCTGTATGCTAGTGCAAGGTGTCACAGTAGTATGAGTCTGAACAAAAAGTATTATTTCAACTAATGCCCCAAAGGTTGGGGACTTCCAACTGATTGGTGGCCTGCTGCAAGTTCTGGTTTAGAGCCATTTTATGGGTTCTGATAGTGGTCTATGGGCCCCAACTGAAATCTGGGCTCTGAGGTACAAAGTATCATACAAACCCCTGATAAGCTGCAGTCCTTCCCCAAATAACTTGCAATGTAAAAACATACAATTTTATAGTCTCCATTTTATAGGCAGGGGTACAGAGAGCTTAAGTGTTCATCTAGAAAGTTGTGGCAGATCCAAAAACTAAACCCAGGTCTCTTAAAATCTAGGCCAGTACCTTAATCACAAAACCACTCTTACTCTCAGCACCAGTATTAAACCAGACCTAGCTTTTCGAACTGAGAGTGTAGGAATTGTGGCTAAGAAAATGTACTGCCAATCTAGTTACTGTACTGACACCATGACTGAACAACACTTCACAGATCTACTTATCCTGCCTGTACAAACCAGCCTGTTCCAAACAAAGACAGGCCCTTTTGTTTAAGAGACCACTTGTCTACCATTGAGTTAAAGAAGATCATCTTGTTGTAGTAGTAATAGGTTTGCATCTTCTCTAGACAGTAGCCAATGGATCAGAAATCAGGTATGCCTTTCATGTTCCATACAGTAAAGCTCAGTAGTGCGTATACAGCTGGTACATTACCCTATGCTACAATTTTTCCTCATAGGCACCACTTGAAAACTGGTCATGTGAAATTGTCATGACAGTGCCAGAGGCAGGAGCCAGTATTACAGGAGATGGACTATTAATCTGTTCTGGTGTGGCAAGTCAAAATGTTCATAACTGTGAAGCCTATGTGATATCAACAATAAAGCACAAGTGTCATATATGGTTAAGGCAACAGCCTGCATGGAAGAATGGAGGGAGGCGATAAGATAAGAGGCATCATGAAGTCAGTGCTCATTCACAAATTTGGAATGCTAATTGCACTTGCAGCATCTCTGTAAATAGTTATTTTAATAAAGAAAGAGTTTAGTTTTACAAGCAGAGGCTATGTCTACACTTGTTAATTTAAATCGACTTAGCATGTCTACACTTAAATGTTAAGTCGACTTTGGGGGGACCCTACAAAGTCAACCTAGAGTGTCCACACTGGACACCTAGGTCGACTTGTAGGGGTTAGGTAGACCTGGGACTGGTCCACAGTGGCCAGGGGGACACCCCTTGCCAAGTGCCAGGGGGCTCAGCCTTTACCCCATTGTACCTGGCTACAATGGGGCAAAAGGGGACAGGGACCCTGGCAGGGCATAGGGGCAGAGTGGGCAGGGGCCTGCCCTGCCCTGCCCTGTCCTGTGGGGGGGGGCATGCCAGGCTCTCCCTGTGCCAGCCACCCTGGCAGGGAGGACAGTGAGGAGTCCTGGAGAGCCCTAAGTCAACTTAGAGTCAACTTAGGGCTACTCCAGGTCTACACTGACTTGAGCCAAAAGTCGACTTAAAACGAGATTTATAAAGTCGACTTAATTTTCCTTAAGTCGACTTTAGCAGCTTGCTTAAATTGACTTAAAGAAAGTGTAGTGTAGACGCAGATTAAATTAAGTCGATTTAAGCAAGCTTAAGTCGACTTAATTTACAAGTGTAGACGCACCCATAGATTCCTCTTCATGTTATTACCCAGAATGTGGAACATGAAATAGTTCTGACTAGAAAAATTAATCTGTAAACAACAGCACTTCATTACAGATCTACAGCAGTGGATGCTCCCCACTGTCCTTTTGAATTGTAGCTGCTTAGTTTACAGACAAAAATACGTTTTTATTGCAATCCGCACTACAGAGTCAATGTAACTAGGGGAAAACAGAACTGGATGCCATTTGGCCAGTTTAGTTTTGATTCCAAGATTTTATTTTTCCATAATGACTGGTGATAATTTCTAAAGCAGAAAGGAGACAGCTAGATGGTGAACTGCCAGGGCCAATAGATGTTTTATCTTGTTTTGACTGGTACACTCAGCAAATTAGGTGTACCATAGAAATAAGAGGGAGGAAACAATAGGGAGGCACAGAGAGGATTTTACAAATTCAATTTCGTTTACTAAATCTGATATTTTTAGACATATGTAAGAAACGAAACAAAACAAAACAAACAAAAATAACCCACAGCTCGCAGACAAATTAAGTGAAGTAGGTAAATGGATTTTTTTTCCAGTACAGTACAGTACAGGTGAAACATTATTAATCTTGGGTATATTGTACATTCCAGTAGTCTAGTTACAGATTTCATCAAAATAGTTGTCCTAGATTGTCTGTAGAGTATTAATTTGGATTATATTTGCAGACATTGATTCAAAATGATCTGCATAGAGGCAATGTATGGTCTAAAGTTTCCTATTCATAGTCCTTCTAGGTGAATTTCATCCCTGCACAAACCAATGCACACTTATGTCACTGAAACTATAGCCTTAGGGCTGGTCTATGCTTCCGTGCAACATTGGTGGCAATCACAGGGAGATACACAAAGTACTTATAATATCTTGTGTATCTCTCTCCAATTGCCTACCTTCTACTTACCACACTGTCTTCAGCAGCCTGAGTCAGAAGGAAACCTCTTCCCTCTGACTCAGATCTACTTGTGTGGAGGTGGTCTTCCAGTTTTTGCTTCCCGCTCAGCTAAGTGGGTCTTCACAGACTCAATCAGGGAGATTGATCTGATAGTGGGGAATTTGCTGCCATCAGTGAAGACAAGCCTTTAAGTTTTGCATAGATTTTGCCATTTGCACAGCAGTGAGTTTCATTTTCTTTGCACTTGAAGACTTTTCATTTTTATTTATTTTAGTATGATGGCAAGTCTGTTACATTTTTAAATACCAGTTAAAATCAGAAGAAAGTCTATAACCATAGAGAACCCCATAGTGTGTGCAGGCAGCTTCTACTTGCATGCATATAAAGGATAATAAGAGCGCCCTCCACATAACCTGTGGTAAACTTCAGGGCATTCAGCAAAGCCATTGACTCTCTCCTTGAGAGAAAGAGATCAGTGCAGAAAATGGGAATCAAGAAAGGGTGCTGTATTTAAAGGCAATGGCTGTCATAAAGAAATTTATCCTATCGCCATGACAACTGATGTTCCTTGGGTGGCAATGAAATGTGTCTCTGATCTGGACCTGACACTCATTAACACTGATCCAGATGTGTAGGTTTTTGGTTTTGTTTCTTTAAAAAAAGAATGAGGTTAAGAAAAATAGAAAGCAAAGTTAAAAGCATCAGAGTTTTGAGTTTTTCCTATTAAATCCTGATAATTTAGACATTAATTAAAATGATGTTGAGGATAATTAAAAACATCATTATGATATCCTAGGGCTAACACAGATTTTGTTGTTCTACTTTCATAAAGGCATTAGTTAGTTCAGTCAAGACAGAAGAATTTAATGCTAATGTTTTATAGCTAATTTATTGCAGAACTAGTGTTGGGAGAAGAAGGGAGAGATTTAGTGTTTTTTAAATTAATAAGAGTAAGGGACGTTCCTTATTGTTGCTATAGTAACCAAAGATGTGTTTTCTGCTTTCTTCTCTCATAGCTTGCATTTGGCAGACTCTTAGTTTTCAACATGGATGGACTAGGGTCTCTCTCCTAGATGTGAACAACTTGTCATAAAAAGGAAAAAAAAAAAAAAAAAAGAACTTGGAATGACATAAAAGTCAATTTGCTGGATTATGTTTAATTAGACTTGAAGCTTTGATGCACAAAATTACTGTAACTGTTTGGATCACGTTAAGATGTGTGTTTGCTGAGGAGTCCTTAAATAAATAAAAATTGTGATCCAATTTACCTCGCAATAAAAGTCTTAACCCATAAAAAAAGATCATGCCATATGGTAGGATTTCCAATAGGGAGGACTATGGGTCTTTTCTCTGTTATCCCTTATTACAGTCTCCCATTCTGAGAACTCCCAATCAAGACTGATGGGAAGAGGCAAGCTGCCAAATCTGTTCTTTACTCCAGAACTTCTTATTACTTTATTGAGGAACAATGGGTCCCATTAGTACTGGAGATTAAATCAGTTTCTCCAAGTGGAGTAAGAACAGGAATTTCATAAACCAGAGATTATTCATTCTTATTGATTTAAATTAGCCAGGTGTCTCCTTTCCCAGCAAAACTTCACATTTCATGGTATGATTTAAAATACTATTTCAATTCTAGTCCTTCCCCAGGCTTTTAGCACCAGAATATCTACATCTCTGATATGTCTTAAGATCTTTCATTGTGCCTCGGTGTTGTTTTTCGTGAGCAGATTTCAGGTCTATAAGGAAAAATTCATTTTTGAGAGACAGTTGCTTGTAAAAGTATGGTTACTGTGCCCTCACCAATACCCTGTTCTCACCATTTAAAGTTAAAGATGTTTTTCTAATTACCAATCCTATAAATTCTACTGAGACTCAAACTCAAGATGAATTATTTCCTTTTCACATCTTATCATCAGTGATATGGATTCTGAAGTCCCAATTAGTCTCACAGTTATATCCTGTGACATACCACAGAAATATAAAAGAGTTGCAGCACTTGCAAATGAGGGCATAGTGGAAGAATGGAACAGGAATGATTATGCATATAACCTCCTTGCCTCTTGTATATCATCCTCACCAACATAAAACTGAAATAGGAGTTTTGCAGCTTTGGGGGGAAAAAAAACCACTCAGAAATAAAATCTTTTCTAAACTTTGCAAATATGATTTGTAATCATGGAGACAAACAACAGAATTCTGGTAGGCCAGTTTCATAGAGTCACTATTCATACCACAGTCCAGTAATGAGGCAGTTCCTCCCCTCCCCAACCCAAAATAAATGTAAAGATGACCTTGTAAGTGTCCACATTTATTTTCTCTCAGCGATTCCATGTCATATTTGCTCAGTTTGAATGTCAAATGACTTCGTACAAACTTGCCTGGACTCTGCATGCAGCAGTGTGTGAAAGTGTCATATAAACAGTGTTACAACAAAAATTTGGCCAATTTCTGAAGAATACATGTTTTTAAAGCATGAAAACTTATGTTCAGAGTTCTGTATTTCTCTTGCAAAACCCAGACAAAGTATATCAATCAATCAATCAATCAATCAATCAATCAATCAATCAATCAATCAACAAAAGTATAAACCAGTTTTCTTTTTATTTTCTTTAGAATTTTAAATGGCCACCCATCACTGTAGTATCTTCATGCATTCCCTGTAAAAATGAAAAAAAAATGCTCCTTATGGATTTAATGAAGTTCTCTCCCTTTTTGAAATAGACTTTTGGGGGGGAGGAAAAGGGATGAAGGGATTGCTAACGAGCTGGTAATAAAAAGGGTGTTTTGGAATTGTGACTGTCACTTAGGGTAGAAAGGTTCTCTTAAAGAGAAAGCTTTAACAGTATTTCTTAAAGATGGTCAGAATATGAATTTGCCTGATCTTCTCAGAAAGATTGTTCCCTATCTGGAACTTCTCAACAGAGAATGGTTTATCACAAGCTTTCGTGAACTTCCTTCAGGGGTCTGCATTGTCCCAGAGGTGCGTACCTGTTGTGATTGTTCATACATGAAAATTTGATCTTTGGATGTAGTTATGAATTAATCAGTTAACTCTTTAGCCATGGAGATGTGGACAGCTGGACCCTATGTGTCGTCTTCACATTCTGTTTCAGCTATAGTAATCCAACCTGGAGGTAATGAAGACATAGATTAGTGTAGCTACGTCCTATTTGAAGAAGAAGGGATGACATTTTCTAGCAAGCTGGAGGTGAAACAAGACATTTTGGGAAACTAGATCGACCTGATAATTCAAGCATAGCAAAAAATCAAAGAGGACTCTGAGTTATTGCTCCCCTGTGATAAATGGAGAGTCTATGTATTTGATCTTAGCCAGTTTTTGTTGTTTTTTTCCACTTTTTGAACATGATCACTTCAGTCTTGACTGGGTTCAGCTTGAGCCATCTACTCTCAGTTCAAGAGTTAGTTTTCTAGATGCATTTTGATATTTAATAATGGCAATGGTTGCATCAGTTAAGAATGAGTTAAATAGTTCATGTCATTGGCATGCTGTGGGTTGGCACCCAGGTCCATAAACTCCACTTTATCTCCCAGTGGTTTCCTGTAGATCTTGAGAAGTATTGATAGTGGAGACCCCTGTGAGACCTTCAGGGAAGAGAAACGTTTACCCATCATGACTGAGTTCTGGGCAGAAACAACTGGAGCTATTACAGTGCTGAGCCATCAGCTCTTGCTGTGACAGGATTTTCAACCCTCTTGTTTTAAAGTGTAATGCCTTATTACGTTCTTCCCCACTCATGTATTTGCTCACTGATTTGGGATCTTAAACAATTTATTTACATAAAATACAGCTTTCCGGTTCACCGTTAACAATCTTTTTATGTCAAAATCCTCAAATTAAGTATCAGTTAAGTAAAACTGTTTGCATTAAAACATCCACTTGAGTATGTTTAATGCTTCTGAAAGTCATTGGTGTGGAATGATGGACAAGCTCCTGACACTGTGCAATGGGCTTGTCTGCACATGCAAAGATTTCCTGACATAACAGTGTTATGGTTTCATCGCTCTATTCTTGCTATTTTGTTTCCATTTTCAAATGACTGAAACAGGAGTATTTCAATCCTTCCAAGCACATTGTATTTGTCTGAATATTTTTACTGAAATGTATTTAATAAAGAGAGTGATATTATTCTGACTAACATAAATATTCAATGTAAAGAGTAACCATTTAATACTATGTTTCACTTAAGATGATGACTCTTGAGACAAGGATCTCAAAGCAGCAAATGCTTATCACCAGCAATGGGACTTATTACTGTGAGTTGGCTAACACAAATTATTCATATTAATAGACAGTATGCCGACTAGTAAATGACTGCAGGATCAATCCATAACTTAACGATGGGGGAGAAGGGGAAACTCTTATCAGCATTGCCAAACCAAAACATTCAAAAATGTGATTTTTTTAAAAAAAAATATTATAATAAATGTTATGTTCTTCTTTGTCTTCCAATTTCTGAGCCTTTCAGTCACACCTGGATCACGTTTTCCAGTTTTATCTGAAACTATAAGAACTAGAAACATTCTAAAAAAGATTATTATGGAACAACTCGGCTCCAAAAGCTGGGTCTCTATGAAAAAAAATCACACCCAACCTCCCCACCCCCCCAAAAAAAACCCAAACCCCCAAAATATTGCAAGAGTTGGCAAAACTGTTTTATTTACAGATGGGCTTGTCCTCAACTTAATTCATGATACTAGATTCAGCTGGACAAGTTCCAAAGGGCTAACCATGTCAATCTAGTTCACCAAAACAAACAAAGAGTCTTGTGGCACTTTCAGAGACTAACAAACAAACAACAGAAACATTAAGGCAGGCACATATCCCTGCAACAAACCTTGTTGCCAACTTTATCCACATATCTGTCCAAATGACACCATCAAAGGATCTAATTAAAGCAGCTATTCCATCAAGGGCTCATTCACCTGCTCATCCACCAGTGTGATATATGTCATCATATGCAAACAATGCCCGTCTGCCTTATACATTAGAGAAACAGGACAGTCTCTGCGCAAAAAAGAAGTAAATAGACACAAATCTGACAGCAGAAATAACAGCATTCAGAAACCAATAGGGGAACATTTCAATCTCCTTGCTCACTCCATAATTCCCGTACTTAAGCAAATTGATTACAAATCAAAGCTTCAAAGAGAAACTTCAGAGTTGGAATTCATACACAGATTTGACACCATTGCCTTAGGCTTAAATAGGGATATCAGGTGGTTTTCTTATTACAATAATTAAGTTTGCCTTCTCTCTACTTCTCCTCCTTCTAATATGCTGCCCACACTGTTTGTATCTAATCAACTGCTTTGATTTGCTGAAAGAGTCTGGCCTGATCCTATGATTTGCTCTTCCCTGCATTTATTTTCGTCCCATTATGTAAGTTCTCCATCTTCAAGCATCTGACGAGGTGGGATTTTCTCTCACGTAAACTCACGCAATAAATAAGTTTATTAGTTTTTAAAAGTGCCAGAAGACTCCTTGTTTGTTTAGATCAGGTGGTAGTTTTTAACTGCAATCTCTCTAAAATGGGTGGAACACTCTGAAACTTAGGGACTGTTTGGCTCTGTACCTGGATTTCAAAATCACAAATCCAGATGACTCAGATTTTGATCATGATAAAAATGGAAAGCTTGGATCCTGATACAGGTGTGAGTTCATCTTGAATTAACACAGTAACAACACAGCAGGCAAGGAGGTGAATGAATCGGAACAGGTGATATTGGAAAAGGGCAGTGACAAGTGAAGCATTTTAAATTCCTGTATGGAGATATAATAGAAGACTGCAGGAATCATAGACAATGTAGTGGTAAAGAAAAATCCATCGATTTGATATTCTAAAGGGATAAATATTTCCTAAATTAAAATATGAATTAAAATAGTACATTTAAGAAATGATTATCACTGTTTCAGTATTTCCATCAGTCAACAGAGCTCATCTCTTTAAGTGGGCTCTCCAGATTTATAGTTCGAAGAGAGACTAGAAAAGGAGAGATTCAAAATTTGTTGTAAAGTTTATCCATTTCAAATGCTTTTCAGTCAGTGGTGATGTCAATTCATTCAGACATACCTTACATCTGTCAAGCAGTCATATTCCTGTTTTATTGTTAATCTTGCTTCAATATATTTAAAAAACTTCTGAAAATGCCTTTTTCTACATACTTATTCTTTGTTATTAGTTGTGGTGATTAGAGCATTTTGTACATTACACAGACATTCCCCCTTAATGAGTTCTCTTATGTTCTCTTCTGAATACCTCTTAAACATTGTTTTAAATAAACATTTAAGCTATTGGCAAAACACTGAAGACTTACTACTGAAGTGCTCTTTGATCTGCATTGCAAATTAGCAGCTAAGAACATGTCTGTTTGGTAACAGTACTGGGAGAGTTATAGGAATTTCACAAATATTGGGATGAGATTATTCTTCCACGCACCAAAGCTCAAAGCGGAATTTTCTTCCAAAGAAACAGCAAGAGAAACATTTTTCATTACTTCCCTTGACTAAACGGCTGTTATCGATACTGCATTGAGGGGACATATTTCCAGCCTTCAGACTCTAGTGGTGTTTGCAATAACTTGTGGCTACACCTCACAAGTGCAAACTCTTGCAAGCTGCTACACAAGGCCCAGTTCAGTCAGTTGACTCCCAAATGTGTATAAGTGCTAGAATTTATATCCAGAAATCCCGCTGGGACAAAAAGGACATTGGGGGTAAAGCATACAAATGTTAACAAACCCAATGAATTTGAATTCATGCATAGGTCACATGGCTTTGTTTCTTGTCACTATAATTTCTAACCAAGTATTGGACCATATACTCATGTTTATAAGTTAAAAGATGTGAATATTCTTTCATATTTGCTTAAAATTCTTTGTATGTGTATCTGCTTCTGTCAAATGCATTTCTGAGAATATCTTTGTAAAGCAAACAAATGGGTGCTAATACAGACTCTTCATTACAAGAACACAAAACAACACCATCAGAAACAAAAAGGACATGGGATAATTCCAGAAGGATACCATTGTTGGCTAGTACTGAATACCTGCTTTTGTGGACTCAGTCTAAACAGACTTACCCCCTAGTGTTTTAGGGAATGAAATTACTTTGGCCTGCCATACAATTGCTGTGGCAGTGGGGTGATCATTTTGGATGACAGCTCTACCCTTGGCACTATGGCCAAGCAATGATGATAAACAACCATCTTCTGAGCTCCTGTGTAGGATTCACATTATACAACATAATCATATGTTGTATTGAGTGTATGCAACATGATTTCTAAGTACATTCAGGGCCAACTGGCTCTTTGCCTTGATATTTGTTTCTTTCAGCTCCTAACACAGCAAGACCTGAATCAGGCAGTGAGATATCGCTCAAACCTTCCCGTTTTATTTATTTCATTTATTCTTATTTGCTTATTCTTTTTTTTCTGTGGAGGAGATTGGAGTTTCAAATTTGACAAGACAAATCAGTTTGGTGGCTGCAATTCAGAGTTTATGCTGGCAGAAGTTACATCAATAAAACCACTCAAGAAATTCAGAAATGTGGTATTTTACATAGGAGACTGAAGATCAATAAACACAAGGAACACGTCCCTGCCTCTCTTGGTGAGGTCTGTTCACCCTACGTCATAATGATACATCAATAAAACTGTCTAGGCACTTGGCTGTTGTTACAGACTAAAATCCCCAGTGTTATCAGCCATTCCAACTTAGTTTTCGCAAAGATTTTCTTCTGATTAAATCGCCTACATTTCAAATAGCTGCATCTTAGCCGAAGAGGCAGATGGATAGCAAGGGCTAGAAGTCACATGCTCAATGGGATCAGAATGTTTCTCATTCTCTTTGAAAGTGGTCATCTAATACTGGTAAATTGGTCCCTAAACATGCAAAATATTGGATCACCTGGGCTTTGATGATTCCCTAAACTTCCAAGAAAAAAAGGCGACCTAACATAGGTTGAACTTCTCATCGATATATAAATATGGGGACAGAAGAGTCACTTCCATGATGTCATTCTGTATTCCCTGTACTAACTATCAGTACCTCTGTAAATGTCTGTAACCAATCTGCAAGCTCCATTCTGTGTTGTGAATGCCATTGTGTTTGTAAACTGTATTGAACCCATCACTCCTCACATCCTCTCTCTGGGTCAGGACACTCAAAAGGTATTAGAAAGAATCCTTATCGTAGCAAAAGGGCAAACAACACACCTGAAATCAGTGGATATGTATGCTGCACGGTTAATCCACAACTCACTGCTGCTACCCATAACAACATAGCTACTTCATATAGAGAATATTCTGTAGTGAATTACCTACAAATCCCTTTCAGTGTTACTGAATTCCAGGATACTGTATTCCTGCAAACATGACCTTCAATTCCAGGTTTAAAATTCAACCTTACACATGCACACAAAAAAGGAAGCCTGCATACTGGCTGCTGAGAATTTACCCATTTGTAATCCATTCTCTCTCTCTCTCCAATCCCTATCACTACCACTTTTACCTGGACAATTTGGACCCATTGTATTCTGATGATCAAACAACTCTGCTACTACTGTCCATTAAGAAAAGGGTAATATAAATAATTTATTTCCCCCATTACTAAACTATCAGTATTTTTGCTTTACCTCATTTGAGAGACTATAAAATCCCTTATAAAATCACTGTTATTAAAAACCAAAATTTACCAACAGACAACACTTACCTCACTTATTTCCTATAGCAACCATGAGAAGCAGAGGGAGGGGAAGGAACATGGTATCTCAAATACCACTGTTCACCAGCTGTGAGTAAATGCTGACATTTTCATCACAATCATTGCTCATTGACATAGTCAGCTTTGTTTTCTTCCCATTTTAGTAAAACCCACCTGAGAGTGTTCACTTTCTTCCCTGATCTGTCTTTGGGAAAAACAGGATTTATGCACCATAACCGAAACTCTTCTTCAAGGTCCATTCATTAGACTCTTCTTTCTCTCTCTGACTTAATTAACCTTTTAATTTCATATGAAAGTCAATGCATATGGTATTAATCAACAAAGCCTTTGCATCGTAGGCAGGTTGGTGTAATAGATCGCAAGGAAATCATTGTAAGACTGCATTTGAACAATTTCTAGCACTAGTTCTCTTATAAAGTCTTTCTCTGCCTGAGTCACATACTCAGGACCACATGCAATTAAGAAATGCTCCTGCAACAAAAAATATCTGCTGAATTTCAATAAAGCTCATATGTAACCTGTCATATTAATCAAATGAAATTGGTTTCCTGAAATAACTTTGTTTACTGATCAGACAGTTTAACCAAATCTTAGCTTGGCCGGCTTCCACATATGACATTGATCCATACATGGTGGGTGGAAGAAAGCCTTGAGGTTGAAGGGCTGGATTGGAACTCAAGAGATCTGGCTTCATTTCCTAGCTCTGCCGCAGAATTCCTTTGTGAATTTGTGGGAAACAGTTCATTTCTCTGTACTTCCAGTCCCCACCATGAACAGAGGATAATACTCCCTCACCTCACATTAATGACTGTGTGTCACTCAGGGTATGTCTATACCTAGAATGTACCACTTCAATGTAGACACCACCTACACCAATGTGAGGACTTCTGCTATCTGCATAGGTAATCCACCTCCTTGAAAGGAAGTAGTTAATCTCATGGAAGAATTCTTCTGTTAACCTAGCACTGTCAACCTAGGTCACTTTAACTGTGTTGCACAGTGGTATGATTTTTTTCACACCCCTGAGCGATGTAGCTATACTGAAGTAAATTTTTAATGTAGACCAGGTCTCAGAGACTGAAAAGACACAGATCAGTCAACCTTCCTGCCTCCACCAGTAGCTCTGATGCTGAAGTTGCACAGAGTTTTGGTACTCAACTTTCCTCTGGGACTCAGAAGGGCAAAGAGCTGAGGAGCAGACTGAACATCTGACCTCCCTGCCTCTCTAGCCTTGGAACAGTGGTAGATTAAGAGACAGAGCACCAGGGCACTCAGCATGGAAAATCCTAAGGGAAAATTGTTGACTATTTCCTTTCCTGACTGCAGTCCAAAAGTGAAATTGATAAAAGCCATCTAAGCTGGAAGTTGGAGAGCCATAACACTCAACACTTAATTTTTTTTGACAAAACTAACATTTTACCACAGAAAATGTTTGTTTTGTGTAAAGGGCATTTTTATCAGCAAAATCACTGTGACAAAACATTTTCTGACCAGCTCTAGTATCAAATGTAGGTAAATAGATTCTGAGTTTCCAGTGCTTAGCTTACTGCTTGTTTAGTATACTCATTCCTCTCATGACCTGGCATTTTTGGATGATACATAGTCCTACTGGACCCTGGACATTCTAGACTATCATATCAGAGTATCACAGGAGTGACTTATGTGCCCATAAGACAGGTCAAGGCTTGCAGCTGCCATGACTCATTTTTTACATCTTAACATTTTTTATCATCATCACTGGTGGTTATAAAGCAAGGGACTTTGCTGGCTTTCCTCGGCCAGTTAGAGAATTTTTCAATTTTGCTTTAAACCACCAGTTTCCCATGTACTCTGCCTGCAGTTATTTTTCATATTCAACTAAATTAACCTCAACTGTTATGAGCATGTAGACTATTCTCAACTGGATATGCCATTGAGAGGAGATGCAATTTTAGATTTGGTATTGGACAGGAGTGAGGACCTGATAGAGGAATTGGCTGTAGGGGACAACCTAGGTTCTAGTGACCACAAGCTAATCCAGTCCAAACTGAATAGAAGGATAAATAAAAATAAATCTGTGACCAGATTCTTTGACTTCAAAAGTGCTAACTTCAAAAAATTAAGGGAATTAGCTAGGGAAGTGGACTGGACCAAAGAACTCATGGATGTGAACATTGAGGATGCTTGGAACTGCTTCAAGTCAAAGTTTCAGAAACTATCTGAAGCCTGCATTCCAAAGAAGAGGAAAAATTTATAGGCAAGGATTGTAAACCAAGCTGGATGAGTAAACATCTCAGACAGGCAATTAAGAGGAAGCACAAGGCCTACAAGGAGTGGAAGATAGGAGGGATAGGAAAGGAGGGCTACCTCTCGGAGGTCAGAACATGTAGAGATCAAGAGAGGAAGGCCAAAAGCCAAGCAGAGTTAGACCTCGCAAAGGAATTAAAACCAATAGTAAAAGGTTATTTAGCTGTATAAATAGGAAGAAAATAAAGAAGGAAGAAGTGGGACCACTAAACATTGAGGATGGGTAAAGATCAAGGATAATCGAGGCATGAATGAATATCTAAATAAGTACTTTGCCTCTGTTTTTAGTGAGGGCGATGGTGAACTTGGGGATAAGAGGTAGGGTAGCTAATGGGAATGAGGATGTGAAGGTGGAAATTACCATATCTGAGGCAGAAGCCAAGCTTGAGCTGCTTAATGGAACTAAATCGGGTGGTCCGGATAATCTCCATCCAAGAATATTAAAGGAACTGGAACGTGAAATTGCCAGCCCATTAGCAAGGATTTTTAATGTATCTGTGAACACAGGGGTTGTACCTTATGACTAGATAATTGCTAATGTAGTTCCTATTTTCAAGAAAGGAAGTAAAAGTGATCCAGGTAACTACAGGCCTGTTAGTTTGACCTCTGTAGTATGCAAGGTCTTGGAGAAAATTTTGAAAGAGAAAGTACTTAAGGATATTAAGGTGAATGGTAACTCGGATAAAATGCAACATGTCTTTACAAAGGCAGATCGTGCCAGACCATCCTGATCTCCTTTTCTGAGAAGATAACAGATTTTTTTGGATAAAGGGACTGTGGTAGATCTAATTTACTTAGATTTCAGCAATGCATTTGATATGGCTCCACATAGGGAATTATTAGTTAAATTAGAAAAGATGGGGATTAATATGAAAATAGAAAGGTGGATAAGGAACTGGTTAAAGGGGAGACTACAGAGGGTCATACTGAAAGGTGAACTGTCTAGCTGGAAGGAGATTACTAGCGGAGTTCCTCAAGGATCAGTCTTAGATCCAATCTTATTCAACCATTTTATTACTGACCTTGGCATAAAATGAGGGAATGTGCTAATTAAATTTGCAGATGACACCAAGTTGGGAGGTATTGCCAATACAGAGGGGGATCGGGATATCATACAGAAAGATCTGGATGACCTTATAAACTGGAGTATTAGGAATAGGATGAAATTTAATAACGGGAAGTGCAAGGTCATGTATTTAGGGACAAATAAGAATTTTTCTTATAAATCGGGGATGCATCAGTTGGAAGTGACAGAGGAGGAGAAGGACCTGGGCATACTGGTTGATCAGAGGATGACAATGAGTCGCCAATGCGATGCGGCCATGATAAAAGCTAATGCGCTCCTGGGGTGCTTCTGAAGGGGTATTTCCAGTAGAGATAGGGAGGTGTTAGTACCGTTATACAAGGTGCTGGTGAGACCTCATCTGGAATATTGCATGCAGTTCTGGTCCCCCATGTTTAAGAAAGATGAAGTCAAACTGGAACAGGTGCAAAGAAGGGCTACAAGGATGATTTGTGGAATGGAAAACCTTCCCTGTGAGAGGTGACTTAAAGAGCTTGGCTTGTTTAGCCTAACCAAAAGAAGGCTGAGGGGAGATATGGTTGCTCTCTATAAATACATCAGAGGGATAAATAACAGGGAGGGAGAGGAATTATTTGAATACAGCAGCAATGTGGACACAAGAACAAATGGATACAAACTGTCCATCAGGAAATTTAGGCTTGAAATTAGATTCAGGTTTCTAACCATCAGAGGAGTAAAGTTCTGGAATAGTCTACCAAGAGGAGCTGTGGGAGCAAAAACCATAGTTGTCTTCAAAATTGAGCTTGATAAATTTATGGAGGGGATGATATGATGGGATGGCTTAGTTTGGCAACTGTCCATTTTTTACTACTGGTGATAGATATGCCAGTGACCTAGGAATGGGCATTAGATGGGGTGGGTTCTGAGTTATTACAGAGAATTTTTTCTTCACTGGCTGTTGTGACTTGCCCACATGCTCAGGGTTTAACTGATTCCCGTATTTGGGTTCGGGAAGGAATTTTCCTGCAAGGCAGATTGGCTTGGACGCTGGATTTTTTTTTTTTTTTTTTTTTTTTTTGCCTTCCTCTGTAGCATTGGGTATGGCTCTCTTGCTGGATGATTCTCTGTATTTTAAAATCTTTTAATCGTGGTTTGAGAACTTTAATAACTCAGTCATAGGTTAGAGGTTCATTACAGGAGTAGGTGGGTGAGGTTTTGTGGCCTGCATTGTGCAGGAGGTCAGACTAGATGATCATATCGGTCCCTTCTGACCTTAGAGTCGATGGGTACGTCTACACTCGTAAATTAAGTTGACTTAAGCTTGCTTAAGTCAGCTTAATTTACCCTGCGTCTACACTACAGTTTCCTTAAGTCGACTTAAGCAACTTGCTTAAGTCGACTTAAGGAAAATAAAGTCGACTTGATGAAAATTAAGTTGACTTTATTACACCTCATTTTAATTCGACTTAAGGCTTAAGTCGACTTTTTCAAGTCGACTTAAGCCAGTGTAGACCTGGGGTAGCCCTAAATCGACGTAGGGCTACTCCAGGACTGCACCACTGTCCTCCCTGCTGGAGCGGGGGGCACGGGGGAGCCTGGCATGCCCCCCCACAGGGCAAGGCAGAGCCCTGCCCACCCTGCCCCTATGCCCTGCCAGAGTCCCTGTTCCCCTTTGCCCCATTGTACTCATGTACAATGGGGCAAAGGCTGAGCCCCCTGGCACTGGGCAAGGGGTGCCCCCCTGTCCCTTGGACCTGCCCTAGGTCCCCCTAGCCCGTAGAAGTTGACCTAGACATCCAGTGTGGACATTCTAGGTCGACTTTCTAAGTACTCCCCAAAGTCGACTTAAATTTTAGGTGTAGACTCACTAAGTCGACCTTAATTTTCAAGTGTAGTCATAGCCTATGAGTCTATGAATCTTCAGTTTAAGCTCACTCACCAGCAAGAAGATGGGAAAAATATTTTTGCTGTAGAACTTATTGGCAGTGCCTTGCTTGGGGATATTTATTTTGATAAACACAAGGTCGTTATGCTTGCATGAGGATACCACAGGTTCCCCCTAAGTACTATTCATTGATTACACAATATCTATCTTGCTATTGTATCTCTGCCTGAAGTTTATAAGCCTCAACCAAGCAGCTCCTGCTAAAATTAGGAGAAACCTCATGGGAGGTCAGTTTCATAAATAGAATACATTTAGCAGACAATGTTGGATTTAGTGAGACTTTCATCTACGTCTGTGCTGCCTGCTCTATTAAGCACCTGTCACTATGCAGTGAGCTGCAAGAATTACAGCTATGTCAGCACATTAAGGACAGGTGTCCTGATGATTTACTCACCTATCCACCTTTCCATGCACAAGATGAGATGTAAAAATGGGAGTCACTGAACTGGCACTTTTAATAAGAAATTGGAGTATTAAACAGTGTTGCAGCCTAATTCCAGCTCAGGTAATGACAATCTGCCTCACTAAAAGCTCCTCCCTAATGTCCTATCTATCTCCCACCCCAGCCAGTGCCACCCACATTTTGAGTCACGTTAGCCCCAGGCTACTGCCATAAAGTTTCCTTGTCTTGCTGCAGTCTTCCCCTTGATAGATTTTCTGTCCCTACCAACATTTAAACCATATTTAAAGTTAACTGAACATAACCCAGTATATATTTATACATGGCCCTACGTCTGTCAATACCATAATACATACAGCACATAGCAATAGAGATTTCCTTGTGAACAAAGATCCCTGACTCTCAATGAAATTTCCTTCTTACCTAGCCGCTGAAAGTGTTAAAAAGGCACTTAAGGAACAACTGAAAAATGTAAGAATTGCAGCAACATTCTTTTCTCCCTCAGTGGCAAAGCATTCCAAAATGTTCTTCCTCAGTATACAAGATAATACTGCTGGCCAAAAAATGAAGTCACGAACCTTACAATGAAACTTGAACTCTGGTTAATACAGCACCTACAAGGTCTCATACATTTTCTGATCCCAAATGAAGGAGATGGAAAATACCTGTTAGATTATCCAGACCATCTGTCATTGGCCCATGAGTTATGTATATTATATAGCAAACCTTGCAATTTGCTATTACCCTAGTGAATAGAATTATATTTACCTGCCAGATAGGGGCAGAGATGGCATGTACCTCTATATATTACACACAACCAAGCATACTGTTAGTGCTCTAAAAATAATAATAATAATGTCCAGAGGCCAATGTAAATAATCTTGTTTCTTTGTCTACAAGGCAAGTGACTCTCAGAAAAGTATTGAGAATGAGGGGTCATCTCAGGGGCATGGCCAGCCCCTTTATTCTGGCCTGGCCCCTGAGTCTGCAGGGTGGGCCTGGCCAAGGGCTGCTTCCGGTGACATGACCAGAAGCTGCCTGATAAACAAATGGATAATAAATGGCGTGTAAGTATAGCTATTAACAAATCATCAGTGGAGTGAACAGGGAGATTGAAGTGTTTTCCTATTGGTTTTTAAATGTTGTTATTTCTGATGTCCGACTTGTGTCAATCTCCCTGCTCACTCCATTGATGATTTGTTAATAGCTGTACTTAAACAAATGGATAACAAATCAAAGCTTCAAAGAGAAACTGCAGAATTGAAATTCTTATGCAGAATTTAACACTGTTGCCTTAGGGCTAAATAGGGATCTCGGGTTTTTTTCTTATTACAACAGGTGATTTGATCTCACCTCCCTCTGTATGCTATTTCCAACTGTTTGAATTTAAACAACTGCTTTGATTTGCTGTCTGACCTGATCCTATGACTTATACTTCCCTGCATATATTTTCCTCCCATTCTGTAAGTTCCCCATCTTTCAAGCATCTGATGAAGTGGGATTTTCTCCCATGAAAGCTCATGTGATAAATAAATGTGTTAGTCTTGAAAAGTGCCACAGGGCTCATTTGTTTTGCTGAACTAGACTAACACAGCTACCCCTCTGGATATTGTTTTCCTTGTTGGGCTTGTCCAGAAGTAGTTGAGTTCTGGATACGCATTTGGCTCTGTCAATCTGGTTCTTCACTTCTCCATAGTATTGTACTTTTAAGAATGCTTGGTAGAGATCCTGAAGGTGCTTGGCTCTGTATGAGGGATCGGAGAAAATGTGGGAGCATCTTAGGGCTGGCTATAGACAATGGAGCACATGGTGTGCCCTGGATGAAAGCTAGAGAGATTTAGGTATGTATATCGGTCAGTAGGTTTCTGATATAGGGTGCTGTTTATGTGTCTATCACTTACAGGACCTCACCAAATCAGCCACTCCATCAGAGGCTCATTCACCTGCTCATCCACCAATGTGCCAACAATGCCCCTCTGATTTATACACCGACTAAACTGGACTGCCTCGGCAGAAAAAATAAATGGACACAAATCAGTTATCAAGAATGGCAGCATTCAAAAACCAAAAGGGGGAACACTTCAACCTCCCCGCACATTCTGTGAAAGACATGACAGTTACAGTGCTTCGAAAGAAACACTTTAAAACAAAACTCCAACATAAGGCTGCAAAGTGAGACTTCATATGAAAATCTGACACCATTAAATTAGGTCTGAATAGAGATTTGGGATGGCTCATTCATTTACCAAAAGCGATTTTTGTCTTTTAACCTTCTCACCTTCTTATCTGTTCTTCCACACTATTTGAATCAAAACAACTTGTTGCTTTGCTGAAAAAGACTGAACTGACCTTGTGACTTACACTTCTCTGTGTTTATTTACTCACCTGACATGCTACAGCTTCCATTTCATACATCGGAAGAAGCAGGATTACACCCACGAAAGCTCATGTGATAAAGTTAGTCTTTAGAAGTGTCACAGGATTCCTTGCCTGTTTTTTCTGAACTAAACTAACAAGGCTACCCCTCTGGAACTTGTGTGAACGTGTTTCAGTGACATTATTTTAGGGCTGAAAGTGCACAGCATACTCTTTGGAATACTTGGTGCCCATAATATCAGCTACTGAAAATGCAATCCTGAGTGATGTAAGTTTCAGCTACCTTTTACATTTCCTAAGTCTGGAGCTTTCATTTGGGTCACTTTTAGATGTCACATATCTCCTAGGTACAGCTGCCCTCCCAACAAACTGCCCCCCCCCCTTCATAAAATTATAGAATATTAGGGTTGGAAGGGACCTCAGAAGGTAATCTAGTTCAACCCTTTGCAAAGAAGGACCAATCCCAACTAAATTATCCCAGCCAGGATTTTCTAAAACCAGGTCTTAAAAACTGTAAGGATGGAGATTCTACCATTTACCAGAGAACCCATTCCTGTCCTTCACCACCCTCTTAGTGAAAAAGCTTCTCCTAATATCTAACCTAAGCCACCCTCACTGGAACTTGAGACCATTGCTCCTTGCTCTGTCATTTGTCACTACTGAGCATGGCCTAACACCATCCTATTTGGAACCTCCCTTCAGGTAGTTGAAGGCTACTATCAAATCCCTTCTCATTCTTCTCTTCTGTAGACTAAACAAGCCTAGTTTCCTTAATCTCTCATAAATCATATGATCCAACTCCCTACTCATTTTCATTGCCCTCTGCTAGACTCCCTCCAGTTTGTCCACATGCCTTCTGTAGCAGGGGGTAGAAAACTGGACACAATTCTCCATATGCGGCCTCACCAGTGCTGAATATAGGGAAATAATCACTTCCCTTGATCTTCTGGCAATGCTCCTACTAATACTGCCCAATATGTCATTAGCTTTCTTGGCAATAAGAGCACACTGTTGACTCATATCCAGTTTCTTGTCCACTCTAACCATCAGGTCCTTTTCTACAGAACTGATGCTTAGCCAGTCAGTCCCCAGTCTGTTACAGTGCATGAGAGTCTTCCATCCTAAGAGTAGGACTCTGTATTTGTCCTTGTTGAACCTCATCAAATTTCTTTTGGACCAATCCTCTAGTTTGTCTAGGTCACTCTATATCTTATCCTTACTTTCCCAGCATATCTACCACTCCCTCCATCTTAGTGTCATCTGCAAACTTGTTGAGAATGCAATCTACTCCAAGCACTGAACCATTAAGATGTTGAATAAAACTAAAGAAAGGACTTGCCCCTGTGGCACTCCACTTGTTATCAGCTGCCAGCTAGACATAGAGCCATTAGAGCCATTGATATAGAGCCATTGATCACTACCCATTGAACCCCATGATCTAGCCAGTTCTACCCGTGATGTGTAGTTCCCCAGATCCTCCTCCTTTCCTTTTTCCAATCACCTGGGATCTCCCCCAATTGCCACGAGTTTTCAAAGATAATGGCCAAGGCTCTCCAATCATATCAGCCAGCTCTCTCAGTTCCCTCAGATTCATTGCATCTGGCCCCATGGATGTGTGCATGTCCAGGTTTTCTAAAATAGTTGTGAACCTGTTCTTTCATCACTGAAGACTACTCATCTCTTCCTTATTCTGTGCTGCCCAGCGCAGTAGTCTGGGAGCTGACCTTGTCTGTGAAGACAGAGGTAAAAATCACTGAATACTTCAGTTTTTTTCCACATGTGTTAATAAGTTGCTTCCCCCATTCAGTAAGGGGCCCACACTTTCCCTGACCCTTTTTTCCCCCTGATCATTGCACAAGTGTTTTTAACATTTTTCTTCCTAAACTCTACTCAGTTAACTATTCAAAAGAGAGAGAATCTACTATGTCAAGACATTACAGTTGATCAATTATTAAACCAACCTCTTGCAACATTACTACACAAAGTGTAAAATATAATTGTCTCAGTGTTTTGTGGCTTGTTGTCTCAATTATATATGCTATTCCCTGTCCACAATAAATTATTAGGCAGTTACTGATACTTTCCAATTTTTTTTAATCTTTGTAGCTTCCACGGGTGATTTAATTGTATTTTGTAACATAAATCTTACCAAAAACCCAAAACAATTAATAAAGATGGGACCTGCCATTACTGAAGCTAAGCTTTAATATCCAAATGAATTTCTTGTTTGGATATTGGTACAGTTCAGCACTGTCTACATGTTGAAAATACCTGAATCACTGATACTCTCCTAGAAGACTAACCGCACAGCATTTGAAATTCCCACAGATCTATTTGTCCTTCAGCAAGAAAATGGCCTACTTTGAGACTGTGATCATCTTTCTTAAGAAAGTGCATAGAATTGTTCACCCTTAATGAACAGCTGTATTAAAAGAAGGTATGTGAAAAATAGATTTAACCCTTGATAAATAGAAAAGAGATATCACTCTGTACAGAGGAGGTTCCATGTGTAAATAGTTTGAATGTATGTTTAATATTGCCATATTTTGCAATGCATAAATAACCTACCACTAATAGCTAGCATTTATGTGTTAGACTTGAATGATGCCTGGCAAGGGGGGTGGAGGGAGGACTTCATCTCTACCACTGATTCATTGTATCCAAATTGCTTAACTTCTTTTTGCTTCAATATCGACATCTGAAAAATGAGTATAATATCCCCCCTCTTTGGCACAGGCCTGTTGTGAGGCTTAATTAATGGTCAAGGTTCAACATCCAGTGTTATGACATTAAAGTGAATGGAGTTATACAGGAGATGAATTTAAACAAATTTGTTAAGTGCTTTGAGATCATCCAATACAAAGTACTGTAAAAGTAAAAAGAACTATTACTTTCACAAAGGTTAGAGATCTAAGAAATTAATCCAATGAGTAATTACATGTTTCTAAATACTGCTGTGTATTTTCATTTAGTAGCTCCAAAAGTAATTACATGTCGCCTGCTCAGTGTTTTGGAAGACACAACATGCAGTTATTTTGTAATTAACTACTGCTTTTTGTATACTTACCCTGTCACTACAAGAGGCCCCAGTATATAATGAAATGATCAGAGACCCTGCCAGTGAGCCAAACAGAAGTTTATGCCTTTGAAAAACAGCATTCAGCTATATCATTTAATAGATCTTTATAAAATTTTAGCTTAGAAGACATTTAATAATAAGTTCTTAATTGATAATGATAGGACAAGCTGTTCCAAAATTCTTTATTAGATGTGCATATTAAATTCAGGCAGCCATTCAAGAGATGATTTTTCAGTTGCTATGAATCATGTTGCAAAGGGCCATATAATAAATAATCAGTCTTGTGGTGGTTCTGTTAGTAAGACACATAAAGCTCTGGTACATTCATAAAAATGAGAAAGCAAAACCAGAGTAAAATGAGTGGTCCCAATTCTATTTGACATCCACAGCTCTTCAGGATAAAAGATCTGCAGAGAAGTATCTAGGGGAAACTAGGGCACATTCCAGAAGGCAGCTCAAAAGTGGGACTTCACTGAACAACCTGGCAGTCACAATAGAGCACTTTCACAAGTGCTTGTGCATCTAGGGTAAGTTAAGGAGCACTACCAAAAAGTTTTGACCTCATTAAATACATTATTTCTCAGTGAGATACACTGATGCATAGGTGTAGTTAGCAAAGCCACTAAGGGAAAATGGCATCTTCTTACACCATGCCATGTTTCCCTTCATGAATCACCACCAAATTTTAAATTCAAGACTTTCAGCTCTGCAGCACAAACCACTAGAGTTAGAGTTAAAGAAACTTTTTCTTTCTTTCTTTCTTTCTTTCTTTCTTTCTTTCTTTCTTTCACTTAAATGGCCCCATTATTGTAGAATCTGTCTGCATCACATGCATTAATACATGTATGAATATTCATATCAAGACAGTGAGGTAGGGAACTGCCATTATCTACATCTTACAGATGAGAACTGAGGCACAGAAGATATATCTACAGTGCAATAAAATGCCCATGGGTTAGCTGAATTAGACTTCTTGGACTCTGGCTGCATGGCTATAAAATTGCAGTTTAGGTGAGGGCTGGATGCCAGGCTCTGGAACCCTCCTCATAAGGTCTCAGAATCCATGCTACAGCCTGAACCTGAATATCTACACTGCCGTTTTATAGCCCTGCAGCCCCACAAGCCCGACTCAATTAACCTAGTCCAGCCATGGGTGTTTTATTGTACTGTAGACATACCCATAGAGATTAAAACCTTGATCTTATACCCACTGAACTCTACAGTAAGGCTTCCATTGACTTTGAAAGGGTAGGATCAGGCATGACTTAGAGTCTGTGGAAGAACAGGAAATTCACCATAGGTATCCTGACTCCCCAGGCCAGCGCCCTAACCACCCAACATCCTTTCTTACCATGGAATAAAGAGGTTATCATTTTCTTGTGGATGAGATCATAAAGGATAACATGACGTACACTCTGCCAATGTATTAACACATATCTGCACCTGTATGCATCATTACGGAGGTCTACTGAGCAGTGTGGCTGTTGTGGCCCTGGCGGTGGCACGGAGTAGACACCAAACCTTGGACCAACGGGGGTCAGGAGACTAGGATTGGAGGTGCTAGCCTGAATCTTTGACAGCACCACAACAGCCACCCTACTATTTTTAGAGTTGAGCTAGTGCGAGTTTGTCTATCATACCTCCCAGCTGCTGGGCAGACATGTCCATTAAGGCCCTGATCCTCCAATTCATTAGGTGCAGACACAATACTGCACTTGGACAGTCTCACTGAAGTAAATATGCCTAAATCACTTCTGATCACATTACTGATAATCTAAAATGTTTACTAGCATTAGCCATGCAGAACCGATGATGTAAGGGAGAGACCTGAATGTTGTTCTTCCTTAAAAGGAAAATATGACTGACACTTCAGGTGCAGAAAGTTTATTAATGATAACAGTGTAAATATTGTGCCCCTGCAATATCTAGCAGGTTCCACCTGTAGATATCAGACAATATTAGAAAAAAGGGAACATACCATTTTCCTCATTTAACAAAAGAGGAAAGAAACCTGCCCAACAATCTAGAAGATAGGAACAAGGTCAATGATTATTCAGTTCTCCTGGTATTAACTGTCATTGTCTTGATTCACAATCCCCTGCTCTAAGAACTGGAAAATGTTGTCTCATCTTTTCAAGTAGAATAACTACATTTCACTAAATTTAACATCTGAATACACAAAATGGATGTGTAAAGGTAAGCATGATCCTGAAAGCAATCTGTAATGCTGCCAAGGAACACTAAAGTACTGTACTTATCCTAAATCTTTTAAAAGTGAAGGAAATGTATCCCATAAAAACAAAAACATAATGCATGCTACAGCATAAAATGTAGAAGGAAATAAAACAGCTTGAGACCTCTGGTGGTCCTGGGCAATTGACTTGTAAAGACACAGAGTAGTCACAAACAGTGAATAAAAAAATATTTTCTACAAGGCCGTTATTCAGAATATAAGTATACTTCAGTATACAGTGTTCTCACTTTAACTGAAATTAATTAAATGTCTGACTGCTTTGGGCCAAATATTATATAAGGACATCATTAAATCAAAACATCCTTTTGATATTTTTCCATTTGCCCCTGCTCTAGGCAACTTATTCACCTTGTATGTATTTTAAACAACATAATGCAGCTCCTATATTAATAATTTGAGAAGTTAATTAACTATTCTAGCTCAGATTGTTCCATTTTTCTCACCAAATAATGAAACTGCATCCAATTTAACATCTATATGTAGGATATCAGAATAAAAGCAAAACTGATGCTAACAGCATCTGTAATGGTAACAAGGAAACCTAAACATATATATTAACTTCCCTTGTCATTAGCACAATATGTTTTCCAACAAAAGGGACCACCCTTACATTTATCCCATCAAACTAGAAATAGATCATATACACAGTTCATGTGAGTTACACATTTGACTAACATTGAGTGAAGATATGTTTACAGTTTACACGATAAATATAACTGTGTGGCTGGGGGAGGAAGAAATGTGTAGTGGCAATATAAATTCTCTTGATTTGGTTCCCTTTCAAATCATGACTGAGATGCATTAGACTGGGTCTCTATGGGGAAGGTTGCAATGCTTATTATATTATCTGTATTATATCTTTTCTGTGGATAAAAGACTTAGGCTTCCAGGCTGTCAATCTGTTACCTTTCATAACCACTAACGCTCTGATCCAAAGCCCATTAAAATCAATGGGAGTCTTTCCAGTGACTTCAAAAGACAAGAAAAGACAATCTGTTGTCTTGTTACCCTCCATTTGTAAGTAATTAATAAAGTCATCACAATACAATTTACTACCACAGACACACACAAATGAAGTAAATAGGCCACATTACCCTTAAACTGCTCTGTACCTTCTTCTTTTGGTCAAGGGGAGGAGGAAAGGGAACCTTCAACTATTGCCATTAAATTTAATTACATTGCTATTTTACAATGCTCTTCTGGGAGAACTATTCTGGTACCTACAGTAACTATATACATAGTTGTTTACTGGTAAAGCACTTAAGGCAATTATTTGTTGCTACAGGCAACGGGACCCATATCTCGAAGGGAGCCTGCTTCACTGCTACTAAACAGTGACCCTAAAACGTGCTTCACTTTTGCCTAAACTTGACACCAAGCTCCTTTCTACCTATTTAAAGTATTCCCCTTTTGTGTTTCCTACAACAGCTTGTTACTGGGTGAGATTCTGTGTGGAATCTCCTAGGTGATGCAGCACAGAAGGTACATCCAGGAAGAGGAGTGGGACTTTCCACCACCCAAATTCAGGATTACTGCAGGTCCCCCAAAATAGGAGTTTCCATATCACTGCTATTCTAGACACTCTTCTCTCTAACTCTTGACCTTTTCACTAAACTGTGAACGTTTGACTGCAGAGACAGGATGGTTACAGGGATATTTGTGAAACAGGTACAGTTCTGAAACCATAACATTCAACCTGAGCTACCAAAAAAGAGTTTTCTACATGTCTGACTGAATGTTAAGGTCTCAGACCCATGTAATAAAATTAAAGAATTATGTCTGTGCTATAAAATGTCACAGGATGGTTCAATAAACTCAGAGAAAGTAGTAAATTAAGCAGAGTTTTTACAATAATGCCTACAGAATCCTATTACTTCCATCTCTATTAAATTCCTAGATGCACAAAAAAACCCCCCAAAGACACACATACTAATCCAATCTAACTGTATGGATTAAAAAAAAAAAAAGGAGCTCAGTGATATTCGATAGATGTCATTCTGTGACAGTGAAAAGGGAGATTTAAAGCTGCAGTACTAAGTGGTTTACTTAATGTTGCTCATTGTATAACTGCTTTGTAATGTTTATTTCCCTTTTGAAAAAGTCTTGTGGAATTTAACAGAAAATGATATAATGTATAGGATTTATGAAAAATTACATAATATATAAACCTTTGCTACAAAATAGTGATTGTTTCAATGTTCAATGATTCAATAAACCAACAGAAAGGAATACATTGTATATATATACATTTTCTCAAAGTAACTCCTATTGAACCTACTGGCTTCATCTCTATTAAAATATAAATGTACAGATTATAACTTAAGTAACTCTATGAACCAAATTCAGCTTCCAGTGTACCTAGACAGAAATCCACTAACCTCAGTGTAGTGGCAGTCTCTTATAAGATCTGTGAATTTATTGCAATATAAAGCTCTTTTGGGGTAGGAACTAGTGGATTTGTTTTGGGGGTTTTTGTACTGTGCCTAGCACAATGAGGTTCTGGTCCATAGCTACAGCTCCTAAGTGGCATGGAAATACACGTAATACATGAAGAGAAATGAAAACAAATTAAATGAAATACTCAGAGCCACCAAAAGCAGGTGGAGAGTGTGTATAGATAAGCCAGCTCAAATCACCCCCAGAGGAAAAAAAAATCAGAGTATGAAGACAAGCCTTATGTAACATATTATGCAAGGATGTTATTGGAAAAAAGATTATTTAAAAGTGTTGTTTTGTTTGCTTAATTCTTTTAGTTATGGATTACTGAATTCATACTTCAACTTAAATAACTCATTTTTTTTCAAATTATTATTCTACCCTTAGAAAAACATACTATGCACATATTTACATTTGATTTTTGAGTGTTTATAGATTTTCAGGGAGAAATTTGTTCCTAAGCAATAAGAACCTTGGAGCTGAACTGACAAGATACTTCAGTGCATTAGAGAGAAAAAAGAGTCAAACAAAATCCTAGTCCTTCAGATTTAGGATATTTATAGTACCAGCTAATAACTGTAACACATACAACAGATATGCAGCTTTGGGTTTATCATATTTTTTTTCTCTAGCTGAAGCCTGGAAGCAATGATGAGACAGGAAGGGGACACAGCAGGGAAGGTAGAATTCAAAGGATTTATGTATGCCGTGTAAGAGGGCCATGTGTTCCGCCATTCTTTACCCATGAATTTCTGTTGATGCAGACCTGATCTCCAGAATCTGAGTTACTTTAAAAAAAAAAAAAAAAAAAAAAGAATATTGCTTCTAAAGTGATTAGCAGTGAAATATGTAACAATATTGGAATTTAAGTGGTCATTTTTAAAAAAAGATCTGAGGATCCAACAGCTCCCAAGTAGGGACCCAAATGAGAGGTCAGATTTTCAGAAAATCTCAGTAGCTCTGAGCAGCTCTTACTTTTCTTATTAAAGAGTTTTAGGTTGCTAAGCACTTCTGAAAGTCTGACCACTTCATTTAGGTGCCTTAAATAAGAACTAAGCACTTTGGAAACTCTGGCCCCCTATTGTGTATGCTAAGCACCTTTGCGATTCTAACCTCATGGTCAAAAAACTAACCTAGAAAACAAGACTCAAGTGTAAACTGATGTACTGTTGACTTCATGTCTCCAAAGAGCTTGTAACAAGCATTCTGAGAAGCGTGAATAGCCCCATTTATCCTAATGATACCATTTACTTTGAAATCTAAAGATTTTTTAACAAATATCAACATCATTATTTCACTGTTGACCGTTTTAACAGCATTATTCAGCAAATGGGTTTATACCGCAATTCTAAGCTGGTTGCAGTGCATCCCTGATACCAACTGCCCTACCTCACAGCGAAAGTCTCCAGCTGTCCCCTGAGATTTTCTATGATGCAGTTACATAGTGTCATTATAAAATTTGCATCATTCTGAAAGCAGAGCATGTGGGAACGGCATACAATGAACGGAATGTAATAAAAAATTCATGACACAGCAGTTAGCCTATTTATGTTTGTCACATGGTGAGCTTGCCGGCAACTTCAAAGAGGCTGGGGCACACTTTACTTGTCTCAGGTTTGACCCAAATCCCCAAGTAAATAGAATGAGGCCAGGGATCACGTGATGGAAGCATGTGACAGAACCAGACCTGCTGGAAGATATGAAGAGCAGCCTGCATTCACTGAGGGAAACTCCAGGTACAGCAGCTCTGGGAGTAAGTGCTTTGTTAAAGACTTTTGGAGGGAACAGCTGGTGAAGAGGCATAGATTGATTATATCTCCTTAATAAATCTGGTATGTCAGAGAAAGTTCTATACGGAAAAGTATCAGCAGGAACATGACTTTAAAACTCTGCCCTAAGGGAAATGTTCCAGCTAAGATGGGAAATCTGTGTTGTTTTGATCTTTAAATTAATAAAGCAGACTCCCTAAATGTGAAGATTATTCAGATTGCAACCACTGTGATTATCTGGGGAAGGAGAAACTGAGGAAGTGGACAGGCCCAAAACCAGATTGGATAAATTTTTGTTATAGTGTTGTTCAGTAAAAAATCTCTATATATTTAATGCATCTGACTCTGCTTCAGAATTTTCCATAGAATATCAGAGAATCCAGCCATCTTGTAGCAAAATTTATTCATTATTCTTTTGAAGTATTAATATAGATAGATAGGGAACCTTTGGCTGTATGTATCTAATATTTATTGAATGCCTAAACACAAGGCATTTTCTAATTCTTTGTATATGCTGGAGTGGGGAGGGAAAGCCTTGGGATAGTGAACTCTCAAAATAAACTAACAGTTGGCAAGGTCTCTGCTAAGTACAAATCCTTTACCTGTTGTTGTCTTTACATGATGTCAGCAGGAAAATGCTTCTAGTTCTTGTTTGTAAAAAGTTTTAAAAGGAAAAGTAAAAACACAGTAGTTTAATCATATTAAAAGTATTATACATATCAGACAATCACGTCTGAAAGTCCCTGCAGAGAAGGAGAAAAGTGGGTCTGATGGCACTTATCCCATAACACCAATAAATAGGATCTGCTTACTGTTCTCCTCTGGCTTTCTCCCTTTTCTCACTTGGCTATAAATAGATATTTCTCCTTTTGCTTTCACACCTTTGAAACAACAAACAATGAGGTAGATCCCATTAGTGGCCCTCTATTGTTCCTCTCCAAGCATCTGACGAAGTGGGATTGTCTCCCACGAAAGCTCATGAGATAAATAAATCTGTTAGTCTTTAAAAGTGCCACAGGACTCTGTTGTCTTTCTACAATAGACTAACACGGCTACCCCTTTGGAATTTGTAATAACACTGGAGATGATGACTCAGTGTGAGGGTGGCCTATACTCTATGGAGACCTGGATCATGTTTTCAGACTGCTGACTGGCCTTGGTCATGTGGGTTTTTCAATTTGCCTTGGCATGGCTGAGATTTATAGATGCTGATTGGTTCCTCACATGCAAAGTATTTCATGTGGAGGAGTAAAAAATATTGCATAAATTCATGAAACTTCTATGACATGTCAGCATTTTTTTGTGAAAAATGTCCCTGGACATTTTTTTCACTTATACCTATATATTAGACTGAGCACGGGCCAAGGATAAATTCTAAGGCAGGCTTTACCACCTAAACAATACTTTGCACTTATTGTCAAGACTGGGTCTACAGGCTAAAGCTATAATCAATTGTCAGAAATTAATCCAGGGTCAGGAACCTGAGGCCAGAGTCAGGAGTCGAGAGAAAGTCAGGAGAGTTGTTTCTGGGAGGTAAGGCCGAGATGAGGAACTAGAAATCACAAACAGGAGACAAGGTGAACTCAAAAATTGGGTATTGGAACCAGAAGTTAAAGCAAAAGCCAGAACCCTGGGATCCAGAGCAGAGTGAGGAAGCAGGACCTATAGTAGCAGCAAGGTGGAATTCACCTAGTCGCACAGCCAAACTTCCTGTATCTTCCTCCAACTTAAATAGTGTGTCTGGGCCAATCAAAAATATTGTATTTGTTGGCCCTTTGTGTGTGGCACGCCCAGCAGTGACCTGAGGCTCCTGACCTGCCTATTCTTTCTTCTTCCAGAGCTGGTAGGTGATAGCATGGAAGTGGTTGCTGTTAGGAGAATCTATAGACTCAGGTCCTAGACATGCTTCTCCTTACACTTATCTGTAACTTTACCAGTATTATGTTGGGGACATCTTTTCTGATGTAGGTTATCATCATTCCTATTTTACAGAAAGGGAAGTTGAGACACAAGAGGTTCAGAGGCTTACCTAAAAGTAGTGTCAAAAGAACACAGATCCCCAAGATTATTGCTCTGTGCTTAATCCACCAAGGCATATTGAGTCTCCTATTACTTAATAATCTTTACAGTGTCCTTGAGTGCTCCCTAGTATAGAAAGAGACAAGATTCCTATACAAGGAGCTTACAAATCAATATTAGATAGTATATAATGAGGAGGAGTAATGAACAAGAGTAACATCATTAAGAAAACATAGTTACCCAGCAAAGAGTTGGTTGTGAGAATGGATAAATAAGGCATTGAGATTGGCATCAGTGGTGAAGCAGAGGGTAAGAAGTAGGAGAATATACTAAACAAGGGCAAGGACAGAAAGTAGGGAGGGTAATCATGTGAGATCCTGAGGGTGGAGGAATTCAAGGGGAAGAGGATAGGCTGATGTAGTCAGAGGACAGTCAAGCAAACTGATCTCAGCAGTTACCATTCTTATCAACTACAGTGGGATAGGGTGTGTTAAGAAAGTAAGGGTGTTACAATTATCAAGCTTCAAGCTGATGAGGGTAGGGAGACCTGCCTGGACATTTTTTTAAAAAGCCAGATGTTTAAGATGTTTTGCAAAGAAGTGACAAGAGTTGAATCTGGCTAATATATAAGGAGCAAGGGGTAAAGGGAGGAATGGAAGATGACTTGCTGCTTACAGGTATGGGTCACAAGGAAGATGATGGTATTGTCAACAGAGAGAAGAGAGGAGTGGAGATAGTCTGGAAGGAAATATGAGGCATTCAGTTTTGGCCATGTAAACATTAAATCAATACTGAGACTTCAAGAATGAATCAGTCTTAGGTACACAAATATACATCCATCATCTTGACATTCCCGTTTTACTTTAGACAGAAAACTAACTTGTAATATTTTAAATGGCAGTAGTTTTCTATGTGGGTCAGAGGGGAAGGAAAAATCATAAGAGGTCAACCAGAGAGGAGTGCAGAAATATACAAAACAAACTGGCAAAAAACATCAGCAAAAGAACATTCACTAACTTTGCACAAGCCCCACTTATTAAATTTCTTCCAAGAAAAAAAAAACCTCCATAAAATTTCATTTTTTTCTGAAATAGAGGAGCTAAAATTACTCTTTTTAACTTGAAAAACTTCTCTTTTCTTTCTCTCCATTCTTCACCCAAGACAAGAACACATTTTAATTGAATTTGCCAAATATGTTTTTCCACATATTCCAACAGATTTATTATGTTTGACTTGAACCAAAACAGGTTGAGGAACATCATACCCTAGTCAATATTATAATGATGCAACCCACGAAACTGCGGAATTTTATTCCACAGGAAATTCTGACATTCCCAAAAAGATTTTGTTCCAAATCAGACAAAAAACAAAAAAGGTCAAAATTTCCAAAGACAAGGTGGATCTAATATTCTAGGACTGACACATCTACAATAACACTGCATACAAAATTTGCAATGCAACAGAAGTCCACACCACCACCCACCCACCCCCCAAAAAAACAGTGTTGGAAAAAATAAAAAAGGCCCATTTGAGGGTTGTTTAAAAAAAAAAAAAGAGAGAGAGAGAGAGAGAGAGAGAGAGAGAGAGAGAGAGAGCAGCCAGCTACCCCAATTCCAGGGACCTTCCCAGGATGCCCTGACTTCAGGAGATAGGGCTATGTGGGAAGTCACCAAGTCACCAGGGTTAGGAGAGTCCTGCACCATGCAGCGAGGCCCTAATAATCAAACGTCATTTTTTTAAAATAAAGTTTAAGCTAGAAACAGAACACATATCCACATCTTGGTCCAGGCTTTTAAAGAACCGAACAATTCTAAGACTATTTATTCAGCTTATATTACTGTACTTGATATTTGCATTTTGCCGATGCACAGTCCACAATTGTTAAATCTGTGGATCATCGAGGTTTCCTTTATTATTCCAAGTGAATGGAGCAGAGGAAGCAAATCCAGGTTTCTTTGTGTACAAATTAATATCAGTTTATTTCAAACAAACAGTGTATAGATGTTGACAGGGTCCCCACTTAGGAGGCAGAATTTACCAGGAATGCCAAGTACAAGGGAGGAATGATGGTCTAGTGCAGGGGTCTGCAACCTGTGGCTCCGGAGCCGCATGCGGCTCTTTGGCTACCTCCTTGCGGCTCTGGATTTTCCCCGCCAGGGGGACCTTGTGGGCAGTCTGCTCCAGGGCCCCTGCCACCGGGGATCCTGTGCGCAGCTGCACCAGGCTCCGGACTCCCCACCTCCAGACTTCTGTTCTTGCTTCCAGACTCCCCCCTCCTTCACCAGGGGACCTTGCAGCAGGTGCCTTGGCCCAGCTCCCAACTCCCCCCCACCAGGAGGCTACACCTATTTTGGCTCTCAAAGCATTTGGTGATAGAAGGAATTTTTACAAACGGCTCTTCTTATATTTCGGGTTGCCAACCCCTGGTCTAGTGGTTATGGTGTTATACTGAAATCCTGAAGAAGTTCAGGTTTCAGTCCCTCCAATGCTATAGATTCCAGTTATGACACCAGGAAAGTCACAAGGACACATCTTCACTGCAACATTAACTTAGGTTCTTAGGAAAGTGTTGCTCCCAATCCTGTTCCCAAAAGCTCATTCAAGTGCGGTTGCACTGTAAACTCAAACTACCCTATCATGGAATATCAATTAACTATTTAATGAGTGTAAAATAATTTGAGGATATAAATAGTTAAATATTCTAGTCTCTTCATTTTTACTTAAAACAAAACTTAAAAAAAAAATCGAATGGTACCCTAAGTAAAAATAACTCCATACAATTAAATGGTTCAGACCCCCTGCCAACTCTGCAGCACATCCGCCTGCATCTCATTCAGGATCTAGCACACTCAGGTCCAAGCCTGCTGAGCTGTCCCCATTACAACAGGGCAAACAAACATGTTTTCTTTGTGCTCTGTCAATAATTAAATTTCCTCTGCCGTGCTGAGGATCCCCCATTGGCAATGAAAAGTATGAGGTATTTTACTGGGTCAGATTCTTGCTGTTTTATTGTTATTTCAAACATGGCAGACCACATTTGTAACTTTCAAATCAACTAGCAAGGCAGCTTTGTCTCTTAAGTCTGTTCAGTGGCGGTTGGCAAATTTTCATTTCATGCCAATAAAAAGCTCAGCGAGATATTAACCCTCCTTTCCCAAAGAGCAAGAAGGAGAAAAATTTAAGGAGTTTCCAAGCACTATTTTTCTCCATATCCCACTGAGATTCTGTGACCATTATCACAGCTCATAGGGTTGTTTGCAGTTAACCAGAGTTAGTGTAATGAATTGCCTTGTATTGATCAATTGCCCTCCAGTAACTGAGTAACTAAGAAGACTCCAAGAGCTCATTTTTCACAAACTGCCACACATTTGTAGGGTACATAAAACGAGACACCTTGGGCCCCATTTTCAGAGGTGCTAAAGCACCTACAAATCTCACTAACTTAAAGAGCAACTGTAGAGGCTCAGCACTTCTAAAAATTAGGCCCAGGGAGTCTCAAAATAGGCATTCAAAACTTGAGGTACTCAAAATTCACAGCCAGTTTTGGAAACAATGGGTCTAAAAACTCTCCAGGTAGTAACAGCTAGTGGAGATTCTCTTGTTTACACAGCTAGAGGCCTTAATTTTTGCAGCAGAATTCCACCAGGCTGCATGCATTTAGTATAGTATAGAACTTGGGGAGGGCCCAATCTTGTTCCCATTAATGTCACCAGGCATTTTGTCATTAGCATCAACTAGTACAAGGGTGAACCCTTAATATTAAAATAATGTCTTTAGTACTCTGGAGAAGAGCAATTTTAAAATGGGTGTGCGTTTAAACTGGCCAGTTTCCCCCCATTGCATGCTGTTTTCGGCTCACACTGGTATGAGTGGGAGTTACTCCCACTGCAGTGGGAAAATAAATCTTTGGGCTGCTTGAATTACAGAGGATTTAAAATGGAAAGGAAGATAGTAATATTTCAGTGCTCTTAGAGGTCAGTGATCTCTCTCGAGAAGCTGCTTATCTTCTCCCAAAGTGGGTCTTACAGCACAAGTGGAGTTAATAAGTTAATCACAAGATGAATCATAAAAATTAGCCATGGAAAAGACTTATTAACAAGAATTTAAAAAGTGGCCTCAAAGGAGATTGAGATCTTTCACTGTCTAGTGATGGAATTTTATTATTTTATAAAAACTCAGGCTATGTACACACTACATGAATAGTCGCGCAATAAGCCTGTTGCGCTGTAAAAGTACCGTGGTTTTTGTTGCACAAGATCACGTACACACTCGGCTGACTCTAACGGAACAGAGCCCCCACCCGCTTTTCGCAATCCTCCAAGAAAACAAAGTGAACTGTTGGTACCTATCCCACAGTTCCCTC
Organism: Pelusios castaneus; assembly: GCA_007922175.1. NCBI lineage: Eukaryota > Metazoa > Chordata > Testudines > Pelomedusidae > Pelusios > Pelusios castaneus. Next base: position 13,032,351 of record ML685785.1, on the reverse strand, counting down.
TAGTGCTAAATCGCGCTATGAATCCTGGGAAGAAGAAGGCTCGCGCTATTCATCATGGGAAAAATCTTGATATCCCATGGTGCATTATGTTCCCAACGCTCCACGGCAGTTGCCACTAGCAACTAGCGTGAAGTTTAAACTTCAACGACCGTCTTTCCGGAACGGCTTTTGCAGCAGCAGCATGGATACATCTCTGATCTGGAATGCCGCGTTCAGCATTGTGAACTCAGCTCGGCTTCTGGCACAGTACGCATTCAACTCAGATTCAGAGCAGGATTCCGATGACTCCAGTTCTGAGACTGACAGCCGTGAGAACAGAACAGAAATGCTGATCTCTTTCGCAGACCAGCTGCACACTGTGAACCGCTATATCTGGTCACGGGAGACGAGCACAGAGTGGTGGGACCACATCGTTCTGCAGCTGTGGGATGATGATCAGTGGCTACAGAACTTTCGCATGCGTAAAGCCACGTTCATGGAACTCTGTGAGGAGCTAGCCCCAGCCCTGCGGCGCAAGGACACGAGGATGAGAGCAGCCATCACTGTTGAGAAGCGTGTGGCGATTGCCCTTTGGAAACTGGTGACTCCGGACTGCTACCGCTTGGTCGCAAACCAGTTTGGAGTCGGACGGTCGACCGTCGGTGTAGCACTTTCTCAAGTGTGAAGAGCCATCAACCGTGTTTTGCTACGGAGGACGGTGACCCTTGGGAACGTGAGGGAGATCGTCACTGGATTTGCGGACATGGGTTTCCCGAACTGTGGGGGTGCAATAGATGGCACTCACATCCCGATTCTTGCGCCCGATCATCTCGCATCAGAGTACATAAATAGAAAGGGATACTTTTCCATGGTGCTTCAGGCACTCGTGGACCACCGGGGGTGTTTCACGGACATAAATGCGGGATGGTCGGGAAAGGTGCATGACGCTCGCATATTCAGGAACTCGGGACTGTTCCATAAGCTGCAAGCGGGCACCTTTTTTCCCCGACGAAAAAATGTCTGTGGGGGGTGTCGAGATGCCCATAGTTATCCTGGGGGACCCCGCCTACCTACTGATGCCATGGCTTATGAAGCCTTATACTGGGAATTTGGATCCTGCAAAGGAGCGGTTCAATTACCGGTTGAGAAGGTGCAGAATGGCTGTTGAGTGTGCCTTTGGCCGTTTAAAAGCACGCTGGAGATCATTGTATGGGCGGCTAGACTTAAATGAGGACAACATTCCTGTTGTTATTTCCACATGCTGTGTCCTGCATAATATATGTGAAAACCAGGGGGAGAGATTTCCCAACTCCTGGAACGTGGAGGCTGAGCGGCTAGAGTTTGCCTTCCAGCAACCGGCCACCAGGGGTATCCGGGGGGCACAGCTCAGAGCCGTGCGCATAAGGGAGGCACTGAAGGAGCATTTTATGAATGGGGACTTATAGGCTGCATTTAAATGTTTGGCATCAGTGTTATCATTCGGTATTGTGTATTTACATAACTGGGTGGTTATTGAATGTGTGCTTTGCTATCTGTTACTTTTTGAATAACTGACGCCCAGGGCAGATTTTCAGTGTAAAACAATAAACACAGATTTAATGTACAAACGTCTCAACTTTATTAACAGAACACAGAATAAACAAAAACTGTAAGGGGAGGGGGCTATAGGTGGGTGTAGGTGCGGGACTCCATGACATATGTTGGGGAAGGGGTTGAGGTAACGGTATACCAGGGGTGTCCCTGTGGTTAAAAAAACTGTTTGGGGGGCGAGTGTTGCATGGTTGGTGGGAACTGCTGATGTGGCTGCTGGGGGGGGGGGGGGAGCCTGGAGCAGACTGACCATGGTCTTCAGCAGCTGGGTCTGCTCCTGGAGAATGTTTATTAGGGCATCCTTCTGCTTCGCTCTCTTCTCGCTGTTCTCTTTCCGTTCCTGCCTGCACTGTCGCCACCATTGCCTAGTCTCCCTTGCTGATGCCTTGTTGGAATGAATCAGCTCATGTAAGATATCCTCCTTGCTCCTGCGAGGCCTCCGCCTTATCTGTCTCAGACGGTCAGCTGGTGCGGTCCACCGTCCAGCGAAGGTCGTTTCTGTGTAAAAATGAAACAGTTTGAATGCTGCTATTGTTCTCACTCTGGTTTGGTGGAAGTAAAGATGCTCTCCCTACGCATTCCAAAGTTACAGGGGACAGGGAATTCCAGGGGGCAGAAACAAGTTTTGCAAAGTGAAGGACGGGTTGCAGAGAGTAGACACACGGGACAGTGGACTATTGGCATTGCTTGGGCTGATTCTTTGACAGAGAGCGCAGCAATGGAAGCCGATATCACGCTGCTTAGAGTGCCTCTGCAAGCAAGAATGCATATCCTGCATGTCGCTGACTTCCAGCCCGGACCTTATGCTGCTGGATTGTGCGTGGCCATGGTTCCCGTGGCCGTGCTTGAAAGCTTGAGAGGGAGAGTCTCCCTAAATGGGGGAGGGCAAACGCTCACTCTACCATCAAATTTAAAAAGAAGACTTTGGAAATATTTGGATTACACGTTCAGTGACTTGAAAGGAACCGATTACTTGGCAATTGCTGCATGCATTGATGCGCTGTTCATGTAATGCCTGTAAATCCATGCCAAATCATTAACCCAAAGAAAAGAAGAAACAAAAAACGACTAGTTACTGCCTTATCTCCATGTACACGCTAAGCTTTAGCTGATAGAATAGTGAGCACTGCAAACGAAACTTACCGGAGCTCCCCTCTGCTGCATCTGGAGAAGGCGTGGAGAAGGAATCCGCGGAGCTTGTGTCTGGTGGCGTGTTGAATAACTCCTGGCTCCCGACGTCAGTCGCACCGTTATCACCGTCCACGTCCTCTTCCTCCTCCGCTTCCTCGTCGACGACTGCATCATCGCCGTCTGCTCCCCTATCCTTTTCGGATGCTGTTGCCGAAGTGTCCATGGTAGAATTTGGGGTGGTTGTGGGATCGCCGCTCAGGATTGCTTCCAACTCCTTGTAAAAGCAGCATGTAGCCAGCGCAGAGCCGGAGCGCCGGTTTGCCTCTCTGGCTCTGTGGTATGTGATCCACAACTCCTTCAGTTTAGACCGGCACTGCAGAGTGTCTCTCTCGTACCCCTTCTCAATCATCGCCTGAGATATTTGTCCAAAAATGTCGAAATTCCTCCGGCTGCCACGTAATTGTGACTGCACAGCGGACTCTCCCCAGATGCCTATCAAATCTAGCACCTCTGCTGTTGTCCAGGCTGGAGCTCGTTTGCTGCGCTGCGACGCCATTGCTAGCGGAGCACACAACTGCAGCAGCACTGAACAGCAAGCCAGAAGGAAGAGTGAAGAATTCAAAAATTCGCGGGACAGAAGGGGAGGGCGGGTAACATGACGTCATGGCAACCAAGTACAGAAGGAAGTGCAGAAGGGATGGGATTGGAATTGTGGGCCATTTCCGGAGGTTTCACATTGCGCTGTAACCGTACACACACGGACTGTCGCGCAATAGCTATTCCGCGTTAGCCGCTACCACCCTCGTTTTGGTGGTTTACATTTTGCGCAATAAGAGGGCTCTTAACGCGCAAAAACTGTGAGTTATGTGTGTACGCTCTGCTTCTTAACGCGCAATAAAGGGCTTTATCGCGCAATAACTTGGCAGTGTGTACAAGGCCTCAGAGGGCTCAGAGAACTTGTTGACATATATTTATAATACTCCAACCACTAGCCTCCACATGCTTTTTTTTTGTGTGCCAAAGTCTGCACCTTCATGTGACCCAGACTATTTGAATAGTTCCCTTTTCAGTGTCCTCTAGTCCTAGACATAGCAGGGCTTCCTAGACATAGCAGGGCTGACCCTTAGTTTAGTTTCTACTGATAAAATTAAATGATAGCTCTGGGAGTAGCTTTCTTGTAGGCCACTCACGCTCCAAGAGCAGTGCACAAATTAGACCAACTTCCAACATGTCTTAGCCTCCTAAAACTCAATTCCTACATTTAAACTGTGTGAGCTTTGGCCATGACAGACACGAAGCTTGTGAACAAGGGTTATCCAGTCAGTATTCTGTACCTGCAGTTTCAGAAAGCCTTTGAGAAGTTCCTCACCAAAAGTTTTAAGGAAACTATGGGCTAGTCTTCATTGATGGTTGCAGATTCGCTGCCGTCAGATCGATCTTCCCAATCAAGTGATCGGGTTTGTGAAGACCCACTCAGCCAGACAGTAAGCTGATCACTGAAGACCACCTTGGCAACTGGAGTAGCGTTGAGTCAAAGGGAGGGCATTTCCCTTTGAATCAGTGCACTGAAGACAGCCTGGTAAGTAGGCAGTTCAAGGAAGATATGTAAAAATATTTTGCATATCTCCCTTCGACTGCCACCAAAATCCTGCCATGGTGTAGACCTGCCCTTATTAGTCAATGGAATAAGAAGGTCCTCTTTTGGATCAGTAATTGGCTAAAGGATAAGAAACTAAAGGTAGAAATAAATGAGGAGAGGTAAATTGCAGTGGGCTCCCCAAGGATCTGTAGTGTGATCAGTGCTGTTCAACACATTCATAAGTGATCTGGGAAAGGGATGAACAATGAGAAGACAAAATTTGTAGGGGACACAAAGTTACTCAAAATAGTTAAATACAAAGCTGACTGGGAAGAGTTACAAAGAAATCACACTAAACTGGGTGACAGCAAAAAATGGCAGGTGCATTTTAATATTGATAAGTGCAAAGTATTGCATCATTGAAAAATATAATCCCAATTATACAAACAAAATGAGGGGGTCTAAATTAGCTATATCCACTCAAGAAAGATCTTGGAGTCATCATTGATAGTTTTCTGAAACCTTTCTCAATGTGCAGTGGCAGTCAAAAATTAGTTAAGTGACTGATAAGAAGATAGCAAATACAGTAATGTTACTATATAAACCTATGGCACCCCTACATCTTGAATAATGAGTGAATTTCTAGTTGCCCCATTCCTAAAAGCATTTGTTAGAATTGAAAAAGGTATAAAGAGGAACAACAAAAATGTTTAAGGGCACGCAACAGCTTCCATATGAGGAGAGATTAAAAAGACTGGGACCAGTGTAGTTTAGAAAAGAGTCAAAGGTGGATATGATAGGGATCTATAATATTATGAATGGAGTGGAGAAAGTGAATAAGGAAGCGTTATTAAACTTGTCAAATAAATAATGAAATTAATAGGCAGCAGCTTCAAAACATATATGAGGAAGTACTTCTTGATATAATGCACAGTCAACCAGAGAATCTAATTGCAAGGGGATAGATATAGTGAAGGTCAATAGTACATGTGGGACCAAAATTAAAAGTATAAATTCATGGAGGATCCAGGTGGCTATTAGTGAAGTTAGTCAGGGACACAACCCTGTACTCCAGAAGTCTCTAAACTTCTGACTGTCAGAAGCTAGGAATGGATGACAGGGGATGGATCACTCAAAAAATTGCTCTGTTCTGTTCCTTCCCTCTGAAGCATCTGGCATTGGCCTCTATCAGAAGATTGGTCCATCTAGCCCTGAATCCTCTGGTCCAAACAAGTATGGCTGTTCTTAGGAGTAATATATCTTCTCAAAGACACTTTTGTCTAGGTGGCTATGCACAGACTGACACTTCTTTCTTTTTTCCCTCACAGAGGCAGTCTGCTGGGCGTATAGTCAAAGAATATCCCCCTATCAAGGCTCTGGCATGAGGTCAGGCCGCTATGAGTCAGTAAGGGAGCAGCAAAGAAAGCTCCCACTATCACAAATGCACAATGCTTGACCTTGGGAAAAGCTTAGTGTTGATTGTTACCAAAGGGATTAGCAAATGTTCCATTTTTCCAACACTGTCTTCAATTACTTTGATGAGCAATTAAAATGCTAATTAAAAAAACAATCCAAAATTCAGTACTCCGAAGGTTATGAAATAATAAGCTCTTGTACACTCACTGCAATTGGAAGCTATAAGAAGGTCATAATACAGATGGAGCAGAAAGGTGTTAAGGAGAGCAGCTGTGCCTCCATAAATATTATGCTGATAATTTCTTGAGGTTGTTTTGTTTGTTTGTAATTTTTTATTAATATGAACACATCTGGCATGATGTCTCCTGTACTCTCACCATCACCACCTTGGAACTAGTGGCTTGATCCAACCTGTCTTTGTTGAGAGGCTTGTATTTGCATAGGCATCAGAAGGATTTTCCTTCGAGTTCTGAAAAGCTTCAACTGAAATACTGTCAAAGGGATGCTCCTTTACAAAATAAAATTCATCTCGTTGCATTGGATCTGCACAAGCTAGAAAAAACATACTTTCAGTTCTGCAACTCCAAGCATAAAAAAATCATCAATCAAGGTCCCCAAAATTGTAAGATTAGCTTAAATATCATGATAAAAATAGTAAATGTTCTTTTTTTTATTTGCCTCCCTTTTTTTTTTTTAAGTTTAGTCCAGGAGGTGCACTCACTTCATGCTTTCAAGTTATTCTCTGTAACCATGACAGATACAAAGCTACTGTTTTTATTCTGAAATGAAAGTTGAGATTCTTACATAAATCAGATTAATCCAGGAGCTGGTGGTTTTAAGCAAAAGCCACCAGCTATCTTGACATTGTCAATAAAACCACGAGAAGGAGGAATACTGCATTTATCACCCTGGCCAATTTAAGCCCTATTTTACAGGTTTATGTGCTGCGTAGGTCCTCTACACCGGTGAATATAACCTTAAGAGGATTTAACTCATGTCAGTTGAGTTGCATAGACAGCCAGTACCTTCTTAGCACTTTCCCTACTGTTATGCATGCTGCTGGGAATGTTAGCCATTGTTTTGGATTAAATTCTCTAGAGCCTATCTTACATCATGCTGTCCAAAAAATTAAAACAACAAAAACACCTTTAACTGCACTTACTCTGAAGACCCTATAGGCAACTCTGAAACCACCTGTCATTGTACCTTAAATGATGAGACAGGAGTGAGCTCATGTTCACATGTAGCTCACAGTTTGATGTGAAGATGATTTCCTCCCTCAACACGGTTTATCAAAACCGTGTTCATTTAATAAGCGATCCACATGCCTTCCCTCTGTCTTATCAGCGCTTACCACTAAGGCTGCTTAAAAACCGTTGTCATGCTGTAGATAGTGCAGCACAGTAGATCGAAATCTCCATTACAAGGCACTGACTTCAAAAGGTACTGCAGATTTTGTTGAAGCAATCTTAATGACTCTCCCAAAATCTGTGAGCATTAAAGAGAAACACACACTGCAGCAAATTTACTGGAAGACTAGCAGTGTAAATCTCCCCTTACCACACTCATTTCCTCCACTATGCTTGGAGTTGGCAGTACTGATTCATTAACAAAACAAAAATGTTATTTTTAAAATGAGAGTTCTCACTATTTCACTGTCACAGAGCATGGTAAGTCTATGTGTGTTACCCCTCAATGGACCCATACTTCCAGCACCCCAGCTGCTCCCTTTCTGTGTGGAGACTCTCTCCCTTCTGACCAGGATATATCCCAGGCTGTATATTTCCCTGCCTTCACTGGACATTAACCACCAAAGATACTCTTTGCCTAAACAGAGCTGCTTGCTTTCTCTCTAGAGAAGACAACAAGTGTAAAGGCCACAGATTTACATTATTATTTATATAGTTCTAAGGAAACCAACTTTACTTATAAATGTCAAAATTATTACAGAGAAATCTCATTAAAAACCATAAAAACGTACACACATACTAATAAGCTTACCATGCATGACCCCAACTCTGGGATTTCACTGTGATTACAAGTTCATCAGAGATTCACCTCAAAACAAATACATTGTCGTAGCTGGCCAAGCACATCTCAGAAGATGAAGTCTTTCCAATCATCCCCTAAGGATGCCCCTAATATTGCCTGTTTATAAACCCATGTTATGCCTACATCTTGAATATTACATGCAGATCTGGTCATCCCATCTCTAAAAAGAGATATATTGGAATTGGAAAAGTTACAGAAATGGGCAACTAAGATGATTAGGTGTATGGAAAAACTTCTACATGAGGAGAGATTTATAAGAATGTAACTTTTCAGCTTGGAAAAGAGATGATTAAAGAGGTACAAGATAAATGTCTATAACTTTACAACTGGTATGGAGAAAGTAAATAAGAATGTTGTTATTTAATCATTCTCATAACAAAAAATTGGAGGGGGCGTTGCCAAATGAAATTAATAGGTAGCATGTTTAAAATGAACAAAAGGAAATATTTCTTCACACAATACATGGCCAACCTGTGGAACTCCGTGCCAGAGGATTTTATGGCTAAGACTATAACAGGTTTTAAAAGAAAACTATATAAGTTCATGGAGGATAGGCTCATCAATGGCTATTAGCTGTAGAAGTTCATGGAGGAGAGGCAGCGATTGCTGTTTGCCAGAGTCTGGGACTGGCTGATGTGATGGATTACTTGATGATTACCTGTTCTTTTCGTGCCCTTTGAAGCATCTGGCATTAGCCACTGTCGAAAGACAGGATACTAGGCTAAATGGATCATTGGTGTGACTCACATTGGTCATTCTTATGTAAGGACTGGGGCCCTCTAAGGACCAGGGATCAGTTTGCTGGATCAGGAAGAAACAAAACCCTGAGTCAGCTTAAAAGCTAGGTGTTTATCTGTTGGTCTCTGAAGAATCCAATTTGAACTAGTCTATGCATATCTCCCCAGGGGGTGGCTTCAAAGTTTATAATAGAGGAAGCTCATAAATTCATTTGCAGCCTCCTTTTGCTGCTAAGATATATACAATGCCAAAACAATACATATACAATTGCATTTAAATACATCCATGGACAAGGGTATCATAGGCTAGAGGAAGCTAAGCATCCCCAAACAACCATGCATGGCCCTTCCCATGTTCTGCCCCAAGGACCTGCCCCTTCCTGCTGCATTCCGTTCTTCCCCTGTAGCCCCAGCCTAGGCACTGCTTCTCTCTCCTCACTTGCTCAGCCTCTCCATGTAAGCGAGCAGAGGCTGAGGTAAAGATGGCAAGCCAACTGATGTCTGGGACTCAGAGTGGCTGGGGCTGTTGCTTGGGCTGTCCAGTGCTCCAGGGCAGGAGCCGTCCAGCCAGCCTGGGACTTCCCGGTGCTAGTGCTGGGGCCACCTGGCTGGTCCAGTGCTGGGGCAAACCAGGGCTACAGCTGTGGCTAGGTCTGGAACTCAGGTTGGCTTGCTGGTCAAGGGCTGGAGCTGGGAGTTGAATAGACCAGGGGAGAGCTTCTTCAGCCACAGTTAAATTTCAGGAGTTTGGTGGGAGAGGGGTAGAAGAGCCAGAGCCAGGGCCTAGCTTCCTCGAATGGGTGGGGGTGTCACCCACCAATGAATACAATGTACCCCCAAAGATATTAACCCTAATTCAACAACATTCAATAAGGCTTATCTTAATTCCATGAGGTTTGTTCAGGATACTATCAATATGTCACAATGACATCCAACACTTTTATGTTTTATGGGTTATGTCTTAAAATGTAAATTCTTCAGCACAAAGACCAATGCACTTTGCAGAACTGAGACCACCACCACAAGCACTCTGCAAATAAATATTAATTATATTTACTTTTATGCCTAGGTATAACCATGTGTTAGACACTTATGATATGAACATACAATTGGTGATGTTCAGAATAAATTATCAGTGTATTACATTCCTCAGTTTATGCATCTGTACAATGGAGACATTAGAATCATAGTATCATAGAATCTTAGGGTTGGAAGGGACCTCATGAGGTCATCTAGTCCAACCCCCTGCTAAAAGCAGGACCACTCCCACTAAATCATCCCAGCCAGGGTTTTGTCTAACCTGGACTTAAATGTTTCCAAGGGTGGAGATTCCACCAACTCTCTAGGTAATCCATTCCAGTACTTCACCACCCTCCTAGTGAGAAAGTTTTCCTAATATCCAACCTCAACCTTCCCAGCTGCAACTTGAAACCATTGCTCCTTCTTCTGTCTTCTGTTACTACTGAGAACAGTCTAGCTCCCTCCTCTTTGGAGCACCCTTTCAAGTAGTTGAAGGTTGCTCCAAATCAAATCAAATCAAATCCCCCCCCCCCCAGTTTTATTTTCTGCAGACTAAATAAGACTAGTTCCTTCAGTCTGTCCTCGTAAGTCATGTGCCCTAGATTCCTAATCATTTTCATTGCCCTCCACTGGACTCTTTCTAATTTGTCAACATCTTTCCTGTAGTGGGGACCTCAAAACTGGACACAGTTTCAGATGTGGCCTCACCAGTGCCAAATAGAGGGGAATAATCACATCCCTCGATCTGCTGGCAACACTCCTACTGATGCAGCCCAATATGCCATTGGCCTTTTTGGCAACAAGAGCACACTGTTGACTCATATCCAGTTTCCCATCCACCATAACCCCCAGGTCCTTTTCTACAGTGCTGCTGATCGGTCCCCAGCCTGTAGCAGTACAAGGGGTTTTTCCAACCTGGGTGCAGGACTTTGCACTTGTCCTTGTTGAACCTCATGAGGTTTCTTTTGGTCCAATGCTCTAATTGGTCTAGGAGTAACATAAAATAGACAAAATGGATAAATCCTCTTATTTACAGGATAAAAGGCAGGCACTAACTGCCTGGGGTTAGAGGAAATATTTTTATAGGGTCTTTCCATTATCAGGTCTTTCCAACTTTCCCTGAAGCATCTGGAATTAGCCACTGTGAAGATATACAGCCTATTCCTCAGAGACAGACTAAAATACAGGAGAAATCAATCTAAAGAAATTAAATAAATATCAGCCAGAAAGGAAGAAGTTGTAGCCTGCAGCATTTAGTAGGAAAAATGACCACAGCTATTAGTCATCTGCAAAATTAAAGGGGCAAGCACTAAGAAAACCTGCAAGGAAAGGCCAGCGAAAACTATGAAATCAGAAGACGGGAAAGGGAAGTGAACTTCCAATCCTATGGAGGACTAGAGAAACACTGAACTTTGGGGTTGAAAGAGTGGATAAGAAAACCCTTTTAGGGGAAGCCTGGATGTTCATTTTTTGGGAACAGATTTGTACAAATGTGGATCTTTATTTGTTTTAGCCTCTCAAGTTGGGTAAATGTATTAGGACAAAAACCAATAAAATAAAAATATTCCCATCCCCATGCAAAAAATATGCCATGTGGAACAGGAGCTCAGAGTTACAAACACTTCACTAATGCAGATTGTTCACAACTCAAACATTTGTACCTCTTAATATAAAATTATGGTTCTTTCTAAAGTTTAAAACTGAACATTGACTTATCACAGCTTTGAAACTTCTGCATACAGAAGAAAAATGCTACTTTTAACTATCTTATTTTAAATGAAACAAGCACAGAAAGTCATATTACCTTGTCAATTTATTTTTACACTTTTTTTTTAGCAATTTATGTTTAACACAGTACTGTGCTATACAGTAGAGCCCTGCGTGGATACAAAAATGTGGATCCGGAACCAGACTGCACTCGGCCAATGTCAGCCTTTATCGCATCCGTGATCTGCATACCATATTTTGTATGTGGATCCAGAACTGCATTCGCAACCAAGCTTGGGCTTAGTCAGCATTTTAGCATTTGATTGGCTCATTCACTACATGGGTCCCACTCATTTTTTCCATTTCTTGTTTGTGATTTGCATGCTGTGCTGTTAATCAGATTTCGTTGGCCACCAATGAAATTTCTGATTAACAGCATGGCATACAAACTGCAAACAAGAAAATGAAGAAGTGGGTGGGGGAGGCATGGGGAATGAGCCAATCAAAGGCCAGCATGCTAACTGATTGTGAGTGGTGTCCCTCCAAGCCCCAGCCTGTTGTGACTGAGACTCTGATTGGCTGGCAGACCACCAATCAGAGCTCAGCTGGGATTGGCCGAGCACTTCCTTCTTCCCCTGTGTGCTGCTGATGACACAGATCATAGCAGCAGCTGCAGGGATCGAGCATAAAAATAGAATCCGCAGCCATGGCCAATCCACAACAATGGGGCTGCGGATATCCGCACCCGCACCTGCAGATGCAGTTACCTGTGGCTCTGAAGCAGATACCCGTGGATCTGCAGGGCTCTACTGTACAGTGCTTTTTTTGTTTGTTTTTTTTGTCCTTGCTGTCTTGTTGATACTTAACAGTTCCAAATGAGATGTGTGGTTGACAGGTCAGTTCATAACTCTGGTGTTCATAACTCTGAGGTCTACTTTAGTTCGTTTTGAGTTTAAAGATCTTTAGTAACTGGGTGATGCTAAACACATAATCTGCAGTTACTATACTGTGAGACAATATTTTCTAATTGCAAAGGTTTAAAGAAATTTCTCAGTAAGTAGGGCTCTACTCCTACAAACACCTATGCAAGGTCTTAACTTTGCTACTGTAAGTAGCCCCATTGAAATCAAGGGGACTACTGATGGTAGTAAGTTAAGCACCCACATACCTCTTTGCCAAATCAAAGCTCTACTGACTAATTCCAGGCCTGAACTATGAGGCTGCGTCTACACTGGTAAATTAAGTTGACTTAAGTTTGGCTTAAGTCGACTTAATGTGCCCTGCGTCTACACTACAGTTTCCTTAAGTCGACTTAAGCAGCTTGCTTAAGTCGACTTAAGGAAAATAAAGTCGACTTAATGAAAATTAAGTCGACTTTATTAAACCACCTTTCTATTCGACCTA
>ML685785.1:12989494-13014736 GCA_007922175.1 Pelusios castaneus | reverse complement strand
AATGGCTCATCAGGATACTCCCTGAGACCATTCTACCTGGAAAATTCCTAAACATTAAGGAGACAATGGTTGTTCACACCCTCCCATCTAATGACACAAGTTAAAGTATGGATATAACATCAAATTCTTAACTTCTAATCCAAATAGAATTCCTAGACATAAACTATATAATAATTCCCAGCAAATTACTACCTTTCTATTGATACCAAACATGACATAGTTCCTATGGATTATAGCGTTTATGAGATACTATTTTCAATGGATATCATAAATGCTTCCCTAAATCCAGACAGTGTCACACACAGGACTCTGCCCTTCCAGGGTCCCTGTCCCCCTTTGCCCCATTGTACACAGGCGGTACTCCCCCCCACCACCACCGTGGACCTGCCCAAGGTCCCTCTAGCCCCACAAATTCGACCTAGAGCATCCAGTGTGGACGCTCTAGGTCGACTTTGTAAGTTCCCCTTTAAGTCGACTTCAATTTTAAGTGTAGACACACTAAGTCGACTTAAAGTCGACTTAGTTAAGTCGACTTAAAAGTGCAAGTGTAGACATAGCCCTTGTTAGCTGAGCAGCCATGATTTCCTAAACTCAGCAGGTGAAACATAGAGCAAGTTACTATTAAGTATGGTTGATGTTTTCTTTAACATTTAGGTAGGTAATTTTAGAATGAAAGAGATGTTCAGTGTCCCCAAACAATTCATTACACTATACAGTCGAACCATGTGACTCAATAACATCACAGTGCAGCTACTTCTGGGGTATAACAGTATTAACAGTGGCCAGTCATGCTGCATAGCAGAAAGGGAAGAATACTCTGACAGAAACTGCCAGGCCAGTTTAGAGCAGCAGACTATAATTACCTAGATTGGAGTTTAGCCAGGACATTATGCACATTAACACTACAAATGACACAATCAAGATCAGATTAACACTTCATTTAAAATTTAGTATAACAATGCCATTAAATTTATTTTGATACTGCTTAGGACAAAAGATGACTCAGTATATGTGTGTGTGTCTGGGTACACATACAGACACACATGCACTTGCAGAAACACACAATATATACACACATTTATAATATAAACCACTAAAATACATGCAGATATACACACATATACATATATAAATAAAATGTGTGTGAGCATAGATGTTTGAAAGAGTGGTACCATCAAAATGAAGAAGTGGTTGCTAATGCATTTTTAAAAAATCACCTAAGTGTCAGCTATCTTCCCCTTTATTTCTAAACCTAAAATGGTAGTTCTGCTTCATGTCTCCAGATTAACACAGAGAATTTAATCAATTTCCCAGCAGAGTCTGGATGTTCTAGGTAAGGTATTTTCCTGAGAATTTCAGTTTACTCCCACTTCATTTTGCCTCCCCTCAATCCCTATAATTCTAGCCAGCGCTGTCCCGTGGGGGGAGCGGGGCCCGGGGCCAAGTGGCCAAAGCAGGGCCCTGCCTGTGGGGGGGCGGGAGAGTCGAAGCCTGCCCTGGCCCCAGCCCCGGCCCCGGCCCCGGCGGGAGCCAGCTCTGGCTGGGAGGCCGAGGCCACCTGTGTGGGGGGCTGGAGCCGAAGCTGTCTGCGGGGGAGGGAGCCGGCCGGGCCCCATGTGCTCTGCCCTTGGGCCTGCCTGCTCCGCCCTGGGGGCGGGAAGGGCCAGCTCAGGGGCCGGGCATAGCCCTCCTGGCCCGCACCGCCTCGCTGCCTTTGGCTGGGTGCCAAAGGCAGCGGGGCGACCGTGGGAGGAGGGGCTGGGCCCCGCACTGCCCCGCTGGGACCGGGACAGCGTGGGGCCCACGTACCCGTGTGGCCTGGGGCGATCACCTCATTCGCTCCCCCCCCCCTCAGTGACAGCCCTGATTCTAGCTATAAAATAATGTGGTGTCTGCTAGTGAGTTAGATCACATTGTCTAGTTGACAATGCAAAGGCAGTTTTGTCTTAATGCAACAGCATCAAGGAGAATTGATTAAAGTATTTAAGGAAAAGAATGGTGACATTGACTTTGATGGAGCAGCCATGTTAGTGTAAATCAGCAAAAGAAGGAGTCCTGTGGCACTTTTAAAGACTAACAAATGTATTTAACGCATTACATTTATTTAATGCATTTACTGCACCCCTCTGGAATTTAATGCATGAGTTTTTGTGGGAAAAAATCCCACTTCATCAGATGCTTTAAGTGGGATTTTCTCCTACGAAAGCTAATGCATTAAATAAATTTGTTAGTCTTTAGAAGTACCATAGTACTCCTTGTTTGTTTTGATGGATCAGGTCTCATTCCTACTGCTGCCCTTATGCAATAAAGAGCAAGGAAGGGAGAGCCACTGAAGCAACTGACCAACATTCATATTTTCACTATGCACTCACTACATATGTCAAGAATGTATATAATACAGGGTTTCTCAACCCCTGGCCCACAGTCCCAAAGTGGCTTGTGAGGCTTTTTGAAGTGGCCTGCACCCCACTGGTTGGGTGTCGGGCCGCAGCTGCCGGCTCATGACTTGGAGCCAGACTGCGGCCGCCAGCCCACCTCCCCTGGTGCTGGGCTCTCCCCGGCTGGTCAGCAGAGGCAGGAGCCCCTAGAGAGGAAGGAGGGAGGCACCAGCTGGCCAGGAGGATCCAGAAATGGAGCCAGGAGAGAGCCAATTGGTCCAGGGCCATGGCTGAGTGGCGCTGCCCACATGAGGGCCGGCGGGGGCATCCCATCCCCAAGCGGGGCAGGACACCCTTGGTGGGAGGGACCCGCACTGGAGCCGGTCCCGGGGAGCAGTGTGCTGGGGCCATTTCGGGCTGAGTGGGGGCTGGCACTGCCCCCCATAAATCTGGAGGAGCGGCGGAGCTCACATCCATGCAGAGTCAGGCTTGTGCCCAACCTGTAGCATCAGTACTGGGAGAGAGAGCCTGGCCCGGTTCATCAGGACCCATCTGAGCTGGCCTGGAGGCCAGGGAGATTCCAGGTGTTTATGGGCATCCAGCCCTTAAAAACAAGTACACACACACACACACACACACACACACACAAATCCCTTTAAAAATCTTTTAAAAATTTTAAAAAACCTTTTTAGGTGAAGGGCCAAAAATATATTTTTTTACAAACCTGAAGGGCCACTGGTCTACTTAATAATAAAAAAAATATATTTAATTAAGTAATTATAATCACAACTTAATCTGAATTTAATTAATTAAATTGTAATTAATTAGACTGGTGGCCCTTCACTGTTGTAAAAATTATATTTGTGGCCCTCGAGCTAAAAAGGTTGGGAAGCGCTGATATAATACATATAACCCAAGGGTGGTAACATAGATACTTACCGCTATATTAAAAGAAATTTCATGACTGCAGCTGCAAGAGAACTCGGATCCTCCTCCTCCAAAAGCACAGTTCCCTTCAACTTGATTTAAAGGAGATACTGTGCTATGCAGTACTTGTTAGGAGTATAAGGCCTATGAAACACTGCAGAGCAATTCATGCTTTCATCCTGTAGAGGGTAGTAGAGTGCACACAGAGCTGATTCATTACAGATTATGGATATTTAAATTCAGTATGAAGAAAATATTACATTTTCTTTTTTTAAGTCTCCAGATGGGAATGCCATGATTTAATGAAGGAAACATTGATTCTGGTGATGTTTTAATTATAGTTGTTCTCCAGTTCTAATTATCTGGTTTTGTCTGTACTACTTCAGGTCAAGAAATGTTGTTTTGACATCTAAAAGAACAACGGTTAATAAAAATTGTGAGGTACAAAAACTATAATGAACATAAAAGGGCATATGCCCAAAGCCTTCAGGGCACCTTACCTAAGAAACTAACAAAATCAAAATTTTAAAAAGCCCCTTAAAACTTCCACTTGCCTGCTTATTTTGGGTTCCATAATACAAGTTGCTGAGTCCCTTTATTTCCCTTTAAAGCCAATATGAAAGTACAGTGAGACATCTACAGGAAAGCAGGCAAGCCAATCAAGGCAGGGTGATGAGCATTACAGAACAATCTGCCTCACCTCAGTTCCCAGAAAAATCATGGGGAAGGTCCTCACAGGAATTCAGTTGAAAGCACTTGGAGAAGAGGATGGTGAGCAGAAACAGCCAGCATGGATGCACTAAGGGAAACTCATATCTGATTAACCTGATTGCTTTCTATGATGAGATGACTGGCTCTGGATATGGGGAAAGTAGTGGATGTGATATACTTTGATTTTAGCAACACTTTTGATATGGTCCCGCACAGCTTGCTTGCCAGCAAGTTAAAGAAGAATGGGTTGGATGAATGGCCTAATACAGTGGATAGAAATCTGGTTAGATCGTCAGGCTCAGTGGGTAGTGATCAACAGCTCGATGTCTGTTTAGCAGACAGTATCAAGTGGGATGCCCGGGAGTTGGTCCTGGGGCCAGCATTGTTCAACATCTTCATTAATGATGGGGAATATAGAGTAGAGTGGTCCCTTGGCAGGATCACAGATGACGTTAAACTAGGAGGAGTGGTAGATATGCTGGAGAATACAGATAGGATACAGAATGACCTCGACAAATTGGAGGACTGGGCCAAAAAAAAAAAAAAAAATCCAATGAGGTTCAAAAAGGACAAGTGCAGAGTCTTGCACTTAAGATGGAAGAGTATCATACAGTGCTACAGACTGGGGGCCAACTTGATAGGCACCATTTCTGCAAAGAAGGCCAGACCGGTGGACAAGAAACTGGGTATGTACCCTTGTGGCCAAGAAGGCTAATGGCATATTGAGCTGCATTACTATGAGCATTGTCAGTAGGGAAGTGATTATTCCCTTCTCTTCGGCACTGGTGAGGATATATCTGGGGTATTGTGTCCAGTTTTGGGGCCTCCACTACAAGAAGGATGTGGATAAATTTGAGAGAGTCTGGTGGAGGGCAGTAAATGTGATTAGGGGAC
Organism: Pelusios castaneus; assembly: GCA_007922175.1. Lineage (NCBI taxonomy): Eukaryota > Metazoa > Chordata > Testudines > Pelomedusidae > Pelusios > Pelusios castaneus. The sequence continues at coordinate 13,009,826 of ML685785.1, read as the reverse complement.
TTTAGCATGTGGCTTATGAGGAGATGCTGAGGGAATTTAGCTTATTTAGTCTGCAGAAGAGAAGAGTGAGGGGGGGAACTCAATAGCAGCCTTCAACTAACTGAAGAGGTATTTCCAAAGAGGCTGGAGTTAGACTTTTCTCAATAGTAGCAGATGACAGAACAAGAATTAATAGTCTCAAATTGCCATGGGGGAGGTTTAGTTAGATAACAGAAACAATTTTTTTCACTAGGATGGTGGTGAAGCACTGGAATGGTGTACCTAGGGAGTTGGTGGAATCTCCATCCTGAGAGGTTTTAAGGTCCCATAAAGCCATGTCTAGGATAATTTAGTTGGTCTTGGTCCTGCTTTTAGAAGGAGTTTAGACTAGATCACTGGTTTTCAAACTGCGGGTCGGGACCCAGTACTGGGTCACAGACCCTCAGGTACTGGGTCACGGCACTCCCTGCTGACATTGCCAAAAGGCTGAAAGGCATTGCTGAAAGATATAATTGTTGGGTCATGGGCATAAACGATTTGTTTTCAACTGGATCCTGATAAAAAATGTTTAAAAACTACTGGACTAGATGACCTCCTGAGGTCTCTTCCAACACTAATCTTCTAAACGGATGACCTTTCCTCCAACTTTTAAATATGTTCATCTCTATCATTGGTTTCTAGCAGAGATGGGTCCAAACTAGAGTCCTGATCTCTTCATTTGAGGGTGATTCAGTATCCACTCCCAAATTAAGATCTAAACTTCATGGATGGCTTTCCTTTTGCCTTTGTAATAGTCCAACAAAAACCCAGGTGTGGATATGCTAGACTTTTATAGAATCATAAAACTGAAAGGGCCCATGAGAGGTCATTGAGTCTGGTCCCCTGTACTCATGGCAGGACCATGTATCATCTTAAACCATCCCTGACAGATGTTTGTCTAACCTGCTCTTAAAAATTTCCAATGATGGAGATTCCACAACCTCCCTCGGCAACTTATTCCTGTGGTTAATCACCCTGACAGAATTTTTTCCTTATGTCCAACCTAACCCCCCTTGCTGTAATTTAAGCCCATTGCTTCTTGTCCTATTATCATCAGTTAAGTAGAAAAAAAATTCTCCCTCTTCCTTGTAACACCTTTTAAATACTTGAAAATAGTTTTGTCCCCTTGCAGCCTCCTCTTTTCTAGACTAAACAAACCCAGTTCTTTCAATTTTCCCTCACAAGTCAAGTATTCAAGACCTTTGACAAAGTGGGATTTTCTCCCATGAAAGCTCATGTGATAAATAAATTTGTTAGTCTTTAAAAGTGCCACAGGATTCTTTGTTTGTTTTGCTGAACTAGACTAACATGGCTACCCCTTTGGAACTTAATCATTTTTGTTGCTCTTCTCTGGAACAATTTTACAGCCTCACATTGTGACCTCTATCAGCCTGAGTCAGCTGACCCAGGCCAGCTGCAGGTGTTCAATTGCTATTTAGGGGAACAAAATTTAGCTATTTAGGGGTACTCTCAGAAGTCACAGTCCATTCACCTCTTAAGAAAGATGGGAAGAGGAGGAAGCAGGACCTGAAGATAAAAAGAATAAAGGAAGCATTGACCGCTCCAAATCACCTCTCCCATTTTCTTGGCTAAAGGAAAAAAGAAATATCTAAGAAATAAAATGTACCCATCTCTTTCATTTGGGGTTCTATGCAGTTGAACTTATTGCTTCTTTTTCGGTAACTATAACTTGTCCCATTTCTGCTTCTTCCTTGTCCCTCAATTCTCCTCCCCATCTCTCTCCTGCTCATTTTTTGTTCACTGCACGCCTCTCTCTCTCCTTCTCTCTGGCTTGCTATTTTTTCCCCTCTTTCTTTTTCTCTTTCTTTCCCTCCCCCCACGTCCTTTCACTGAACATGGATGTCCAGACTGTGGACTTTTAAAGTGCCTTGGACGTAGGATTACAGACTAACAGCAGAATCACAAGTATACTGCCAGCCAGCTCATGCAGTCAGAGGACAAAGACCTGGCCACAACCGCCACACCACTTGAGATGCATAGTGCTGCATGGTAAGTACCTGCATTCTGCCTTACATCAGCACAGGTGCACAAGGATGTGACACAGGGATACCTACTTGTGCATCCTATGGAGACAAATAGACGGACAGACAAAGATTGAAGTCCTGGTACTACTGAAATCAATGGCAATATTGCCACTGACTTCCACTCTATCTGCATCATAGGGAGATGTTTGATAAAACTGATTTTCCTCCTTTGCTCACACTCCATTCCCAAATGCTTTTTGCTTATTTGCTGCTATTTGTGTTCAAGTGCCCAGGAAGGAACATAAGAGCCTACCTACTTGTATACCATATATATCTTTAAAACAGACATGCAAAAGTTCACTGGGAGGAGCAACTGGAAATGATCATTACATCGTTAGTATTTACCAGAGCTACACATGCAGCTTGATGGGGCAGAGCCTGATAAATTGTTTTTCTTCAGATATTTATACCTCCAAGTTATTCATCCTTTCAAAAGTTTGAAGCTTCTCAACTCCTAGGGCAGACAAACAAAAATGAAAAAAGAACCACATGGCAGGACCATAAGGAGTGTAGGTGGGAAGATTAAAATGGAAGCATCATTTATTGTCTAACGCATATTTCCTCACAACACCTCTCCCCAGACATGCCCTTCCATCACTTCCCTCTAATATTTCTGTGCAAGTTATCCACATCATTTGTCTTTGTGTTTTTCAGTGTATAAATGGAGCCTACTCTTTGCTAATGGACAATAGAATAATACCAGTAATTGCATACTGACCCATATTTCATACTTTAATGTGTGTCACTCTGCACCTTCATTATTTCTTTGATAGTGTTTTATCGTGGAAAAAAAGACTAAAGAAGCAGAGGAACAATGTATCATACAATTGTTCACATGCACAAGCACACAGACTTACATAGAAGAAAAGCAGTAAACTTAACAGCTGCCTCTTTTAGCTCTTACCCATCTTTAAAAAAAAAAATCTTGTCTTAATTGGTATGCCCATCTGAGAGATAGGATACAATTACTTAACAAAAACAAAAAAACAAAAACACCAAGCAGTGTTTACAGTTTTGCATCCAAATAATCTCTTGCCATCAGTTTCTGAATACTTACTGTACAATGGATGTGGAAGCACAGCACAAAAGCTACAGTATGAAGAGAAAAGCGTGGCAGGAAAATAATTCTTTTTAACATTAAGTCTTCTCTTTGATCCAGTGGTTTTCTTCCCTCTTGTTTTCCAACATGAAAACGTCTGGCTGAAGAAGCAACTGAAGGCTCCGAGTTAACATCTGTCCTTAGATCTACCAGGAGGGGAGGGAACTCAGTCTTCCCTTAGATAAATATGTGGAAATTCACTTCTGGACTAGTCTCAGGCTCATGGTTTCTGCAGGGAATTGGTCAACAGAGTAAGTGACAAATCTCAAATCTATTAATGCAGTTTTCCTCTCCTGAAGTCAGAGATCTGAGCCTATCTCCACTCAGAACTTGCATACAGTAACTTAAGTTCTAATGACAGCTTCTCTTTCTAGATGAAGTTTGCTATTAAAAAAAACCTCTCATGTTGAAATAAAATTAAGTCTTGTCTAATCAGCCACATAGTTCTTGGCAGCTCTGGAGTGTAAAGCTCCTGCATACTATCCAGCCACAGAGTCATGGGTAGATCTTATTGAAGGCATGGAGAGGCTAAGCCTTCCCTTATTGGCTGTGGTGGACTTCATTCTTTGCTAGGCTTTCCCTGGTTGGCTGTGGTGGACTTCACTCTTTGCTTATCGCTGCCTTGCTGGGTTTGGGCAGTGATACAATGAAACTGCTCCTAGACTAGTGCCTGCCCCCAATCTTAGGCTATGTCTACACTTGAAAAGTTATGTTCACTTTATGAAGTCAACTTAATAAGGTTGACTGTAAGTCGACTTAAAGTGGACCTTTTTAAGATGACTTAACAAAAGTAGACTTAACTTTTCAAGTGTAGACGTGGCCCCTTTTTGGCCTTATTAAGTCGACTTAACATTTTAAGTCGACTTAAAAAGGTCCAATTAGGCACTACTCTGTGTCTCCACTGGCTTAAGTCGACGTAAGTGCTAGTTTGAATTAAAATAAGGTGTTATTAATTCGAACTAACTTTTTCTTAATTCAACTTAAGGAGCGGCTTTAGTCGAATTAAGGAAAGCCCAGGGTTGACGCAGAGTAAATTAAGTGAATTTAAGCCTCCTTCAGTCGACTTAATTTCTAAGTGTAGATGTTTCCTTAGTGATTAGACTGGTTGTTCTTGCCTGCTAGCCTGTTCAGTAATCAAATAAGAGTCCTTTCAAAGACACTCATTTGTTTTCCAGATAAGGGAAACACAATCAGTATAATGTAAGGGAAGAAGCAGAGCGAGGAATGTGAAGATTTGAGGGTTTATAACCCATCACAGACTAGCATTGTGACACTGGACACCATTCATTTAAGACTTTGTCTCAAGGGGAGTCTATCTCTTGATTTTAAAAGGCAATCAGCCTGTTCTTCAGTTTCTTCATTCAGAAACAGGGGTAATACTTGCCTGTCTCAGAAGTGGGAGTACTGAGTGTTTCCACGATTAACTTTTCATTCATATGCACTCCTCCTGGATCACAAGAGACTGGTATTATATGGGACTCCTCCTCCCACTGATGTGGTCTGCACCCCTCCTGCCTCCTGCCCAAACTCTCTGTGTCACTCCCATGCTTCCTGATTTGAGGGGGGGTGTCGGCTTAATGTATCCCCCAACACTTTGGTCTGTCACTGACTCAGTCAGCCAGGGAGGGGGGAACAGGTTAGTGTGAGTCATCCTACAACAGCCCCAATCCCACACTAACCCAGTTCCTGCCTTTGGAGGGGTACATAGGCAGCTACCTTTCATACTGGAAGGAGAGTGGGGAGGATAAGTAGGGGTGGGGGAAGGAGAGGAGGAAGTCAACTAGGCTATGTCTACACTTGTAATTTTAAGTTGTCTTTAGCTAAGTTAAGTCGACTTAGTGGGTCTACACTTAAAATTAAAGTCGACTTAAAGGGGAACTTACAAAGTCGACCTAGAGCGTCCACATTGGATGCCTAGGTCGACGTCTAGGGGTTAGGGGGACCTTGGGCAGGTCCACGGTGGCAGGGGGGGTACCCCTTGTGTACAATGGGGCAAAGCGGGACAGGGACCCTGGCAGGGCATGTGGGCAGGGTGTGACACTGTCCGGATTTAGGGAACCAGTTATGATTATATTTTCTATTAATATCTCATAAATGCTATAATCCATAGGAACTATGTCATGTTTGGTATCAAAAGAAAGGTAGTAATTTGCTGGGAATGATTATATAGTTTATGTATAGGAATTGTATTTGTATTAGAAGTTAGGAATATGGTTGTTATATCTATACTTTAACTTTTGTGATTCTGGGAAACACCCCAGACAGGCTGTCTACAACCATTATGTCCTTAATATTAAGGAAGCTCCCAGGTACAATGGGCCCAGGGAGAAACCTGATGAGCCATTAAGGACACAATGGTTGTAGACAGCCTGTCTGGGGTGTTTCCCCAGAATCACACAATTTAAAGTATAGATATAACAACCATATTCCTAACTTCTAATACAAATACAATTCCTATACATAAACTATATAATCATTCCCACAAATTACTATCTTTCTATTGATACCCAACATGACATAGTTCCTATAGATTATAGCATTTATGAGATATTAATAGAAAATAATATCATAAATGGTTCCCTAAATCCGGACAGTGTCACACAGGGCTCTGCCCTGCCCTTTGGGCGGGCATGCCAGGCTCTCTCTGTGCCCCCCCTAGCAGGGAGGACATTGGTGTAGTCCTGGGGTAGCCCTCAGTCAACTTAGGGCTACCCCACATCTACACTGGCTTAATTCGACTTTAAAAAGTCGAATTAAACCTTAAGTCAAATTAAATCTAAGTTTAATAAAATCAACTTAATTTTCCTTAAGTCAACTTAAGCAAGCTGCCTAAGTCGATTTAAGAAAACTGTAGTGTAGACGCACGGTAAATTAAGTCGACTTAAGCAAGCTTAAATTGACTTAATTTACAAGTGTAGACGCAGCCCTAGAGACCCATGCAGCGACTGTGTTGAGGGCCAGGGGAAGAGGTCTAAAGGTAGGAACTTGGATGGGCCTGGGAGCGGGGCCTGAGGGGAGTAGGAGGGCAGAAAGTTTCCCTTCCCCAAGGGAAGCTTCAAAATCCACCTATGCACAGAGTAAGAAGCTACATGAATCCTGCTGTTGTGCACTAACAGTTCCGTTGTGTGCTTTCATCTACTGTTACTTGAAGTGGCAAATTACTTTGTCTCTCTGTGCCCGAGTTCCCCAGCTGTAAAATGCAGCTTGTAGATTTTCCCTCCCTCACTGTGGTGTTATGAGGATAAACACATTAAACATTGTGAGGCACTCAGTTACTTTAGTAATGGGGGCCATATAAGTACCATAGATGGATAGTAGACAGAAAATCAGAAGCTGTAGATCAGTCAGCCAATTTCAAAACCATATCGCCATGAGACAGTTTGAACCAGAGCTGTGGCACTTGAAGAGAGTAGCGCTATCCAGGAAATAGGTGACATTTAAAAACATAGCTGCAACTAAATTAACTAAACTAACAACAGAAGTTGTGAGTCCTCAATACTTCCCTCATCAAGTCATTAACCTCTGTCCCCCTCAGTCTTCCCTGCTTGAAATGTGTGTGTGTGAAGTACTGTTTGGACAAAGGATACTATGGAAGAACATCACTTCCACATCCATGGTACATGTGACAAACTGGCAATGCCCCTATAACCTATAGAACAAACCTTATAGAATCAAGCTTAAATTTACTGAGTTAAGTTAAACCTTACTGAATTAGGGCTAATACACTGGGGCATCCTATATTAAAAATCCTACTGTGCATTTGTTATTGTGGCATTGTGTGTATCCTCTCCAGTATGGAAGGGAAATGCTAATGAAGTTCTCAGTTATCAGGTTTTGAAGCCCTTTACCCTAGCCTAGGCAGATTATGCATACACTAATTCAAATTGGATTCTCTAGAAAGCCATAGACATAGAAGAGACTTTTGGATGAAAACCTTGGTTAGGTAAATTCTTGATTCAGCAAAGGGACCCAGTCCTTTAGGAAGTATTGGAAGGCATGAGGCCTTCAGAAGAATGGGTGCTTGGGCTGAGCTGAAGGGCTGATGCAGTTTGATTCATAAAGAAGGCCCCTAGGCAGGGCCGTCCTTGGGGGAGGGGGAGACACAAATGAGGCAATCGCCCTCAGCCCCGCAGTTACGTGGGCCCCACACTGTCCCGCTCCCTGCGGGGCAGTGCGGGGCCCGCGCCCCAGCACCCCCACAGCCGCGCTTCACCCTGCTCCCCATTGCTGAGCCGAGAGCGCTTCCCCTGGCCCCTGTGCCAGCCCTCCTCCTCCCTGCCCCCAGGGCAGAGCAGGAAGGCCCAGGGGTGGGGCAGGTGCACAGTCCCCGGCCTCTGGGCCACCCTGCTGCACCCTGCCATGGCCACACCCCATGGGGCCACAGCTGGGGCTGGCCCTCACCCACAGCATGGCCAGAGCCGGGGCGGGCGGGCTGAGCCTCAGCCTCAGCTCCCTGCCGCATCGGGACCGCGGCCTGAGCCATGGGTCCCCAGGGCCGCAGCCTCGGCTTCCCGCTGCCCCGGAGGCCCCTCGCCCCCGCCCCGGGGCCACGGCTCCCTGCCAACCTGGCGGCCCCTCACCCCCGTCCTGGCGGCCCCTCGCCCCCGGGCCATGGCTGCGGCTCCCTGCCACCCCAGGACCTCAGCCTCGGCTCCCAGCCACCTGGCTGCCCCTCTCCCCCGCCCCGGGGCTGGGGCCAGGGCTGACCAGCCCGGCCCAAAGCGCTCCCCTCCAGCATGGGGGGGGGGCCCACCAAGGCTGATTGGCCCTGGGCCCCGCTCCCCCCAAGGGATGGCCCTGCCCCTAGTTTTGGATGATGAAAAGCTGGTCTTGCCATAACCCATGTGAGAGTTCAGATGAACTCTGGTACGCTTATTTGTTTGTCAGTTCTTGCTTGTTTTTAAATATGTTCTCTCTATAATGCAGCAAATTTATCTTAAGAATTTAGTAGGTTTGCTTAGAAAGAACTGTGTGGTAACTTAGATCTCTAGCACTTACACATTTATCTGTGTTTAGGCAAACTGTCATTCCTGGCATAGGTGGTCTTACGGGGTGGGCAGCTGCCCAGGGCCCCGCAAGGAAAGGGGCCCCACTCCGCCTCTGCGTAGGCCACGGATCCAGCGGCATGGCGTTGGGGGCCCCATCCTTGACTTTTGCTTGGGGCTCCGGAATCCCTAAGACCACCCCTGATTCCTGGGAATTACGTATTGAAGACAGGAAACCATCCAACCTGAAAATATTGAAGTTCAGAAGGGAGAGAAACAGGTCTCCATCCAGGAGAAACCACAGCTGAGAAGGTTGAAGCCTGAGAGTGGGGGCCTGTGCTGGAACACTACGAGAAAATATAGGTACAGTTGCCCTGAACTGTGACACTATGTCACATACAATGTTACACACTACCTCCCGCCCACGTGACTAGACATATAGAATAAATCTAGCTCTTTCACTCTTGGTGGATATCTGTTAAAAAGGAGCTGGAGAGATAGAGGGAAAGAAGGAAGTGAGAAAGAAGTAAAGGGAAAATAGAAAAGGTGTTCTTAAACTATCAGCTAAGTCATACAGAACTGTGACAATTTTTGGATTACAAAGTCAATTTATCCAACTGCCCATAGTGCAAAGAGGGTACAACACAATGGGCCCTTAGCAAAAGCTTCCCTGTTCTTTGCAAATAACTCATCTCAGATCTGACAAACTCACTACAGCAAATACTACATTTTTATAGGATTTAGCCATAAGGGATAGAATGGGGGGATTCTACTGAAAGTTGGTTACTTAGCAGTTCTTATAATCATTGTGGGATGTATGCATGGGTGATATATAAGATATAATGTACTTATATTGAAATTATGCCTATTGTCTTAGGGTGAAAATGAACCACCAAGAAATCATGCATCTTAGTGATAGCCAATTGAAGTGGGAGGGAGTTGTCACCCCACGCTGGCTAGCTGATTATGTACTGCATTGCTCAATTGTCCATTGTTTCAGTCAGTCTACAGGCTGGGAATTGTTTGTTTTAAGTATTCGGCAGATAGCTACGAAAGACTAAGACATTTGTAGAAATTGGGATTTGTTAGGAGAATGATTCACCCCTTCAGGAAATGGGGTCACAGTCACAACAAGCATTATTTGAAATAAATCATTTGACCAGGTGGCCCTATAATGAACCTTATTCCAAATGTCTGGACTTCCTGGGTTTGCAAAATTGGAATAAAAGCAAGAGAAGAACTCTTAATACAGTGTTTAATTTCCAATCAAGCTGAGGGAGAGAGGAAGCAAGAATAGTGGTGTGTCTAGGGCTTATAGACATCTCAGAATAAGTTTGTTTTAAGGAGGAACAGATGCAGATATGTCAGATGAGATCTGAGAAGGGAGGATTCTATCTATAGAGGGCAGTCAACAGAACAGGGACATCTTCTGTTGCTTTTTGTTTTATTTAGATTGATTCATCCATTCCTCAGTTCAGACACATGCTTTAGCTATCAGAGAGAACACTCTCTCCCCCCAGTGTTCCTTCAGCATAGCAGTTTGTTGTCCTGAACCCTGAGGAAAATCAATTGAATGTTGAATCAAAACCCCACTGCCGGGAAAAGCTTCGTTCTTTTGCCACTAGTCGTTAATTCCTCAACAGGCAGATGTCAGTAGTTGACTGGTGAAGACCGTATCCTGCTCATCCCTTGTCCTACTTCCTATGGTGTTCAGCACTTCACAGGGTGTTTTCTCATAGCACAATGGGGAGACCTACAGGGGAGGGACTCCAAGAACAAGGAGTGAAAGAGGCAGTATAAAGATCCACCTACCAAGAGCAAATGGTAGAGTGACACACTGGGCTAAAATATTGCAAGTGCTGAGAAGATGTTTTGAAATCTGGTTAACGTGGGACAAAGCATTATAGGTACCCCACTTCTTTTGCACAGGAAAATCGCCAAAGGTAAGAAAGGGCTAGATCCTGCCATCCTTATTTATACTGAATAATGCCTTACTCTGTGCATAGCCTCATTGGCTATGTCTACACTTGAAAAGTTAAGTTGACTCTGTTAAGTTGACGTAACAAGGTCTTGTTACAAGATCTTTTCAAGTATAGACGTGGCTTTGTGGCTCCCCGCTGAGAAGGGACCCATGGGATCCCCACGCGGGTCCTGGGGAGAAAGGAGCCCGGCTTCCTTCTCCCCAGGACCATGCTCTAGGTCGAATTATAAAATAAGCCGACCTAGGGTGGCCACACTGTCTTTAGGTCGACTTAACCATTCAACTTAAGAGTTAAGTCGACCTAAAGACCGGTAGTTATTAAGTCAACTTAAAAGTTGCTTAAGTTGACTTAATGACAGCCAGGTGTTGATGCGGCTTAATTTAAGTCAACTTAAGCCTCCTTAAGTCGACTTAAATTGCCAGTGTAGACATAGCCATTGGCTTTAATGCAGAGTACAGCATTACTCAGCCTGAATAAGCTGGCCCAAAAAAAGGTTCACATGATTGAAAGAAGCAGAGGGTTTCGTTGAACAAGCTTTAGCCTGGAAGACAGGTGCTTCTTAGTTCTAATCAAGAATATAGTGACCTTGGGCAAGTTGCTTAACTCAGTGATTGAGTTTCCCCTTCTGTGAATGGGATAGATAGTAATACAAACTACAAGTGCTGCCCCCACAGGTATCATAGTTAGCATTTCTGTGATATCCTACATCAAAATTTCTTAGCTTTGCTGACAATAAAGAATCAAGCCTACCAACACATCTATGAGGTATCATTAGCCGCATTTCATGGGTGGAGGGGGGTCAAGTGCCCAGTGTCATTCTGCATAACTATAATAATAACAACAACAAGGAAAAGGACCCTGATCTCCTGACTTAACAGTGTTCTGTGGAAGCCTCTTCCCTTTCCCTGTCCCACCTCCTCAGTCTTCAAATCCAACACTCCTGAATCTTGGGAGAGTTTGGAGTTGAACTTTGAGATTCTAGTTCATCTGCTTAATGAGAATGCATAATGACAGATATCTTTACTGAATCTAGTTCCATGTTATTCCTCACTCCTTCTATATGTATAATTACTTGCTGAATCCTTAAATTCTACATATACCTTGAAGACACTCACTGTAAAACCTAGCTTTTAGCCAAAGTGGAAGATAAATTATTTTAAATTTAGGGTATATGGGAACAGTATAGTCAGTGAGAGTGGTCATCAGAATGGCGGTCTTGTGTGTTTTCAATGAGCTAAATCAACACTCTCCAAAATGTGCTTAGCCTCCAAGTCCAAGTTTCCAAGCATTCATCAAATTGAAATACCCAATATTTATCATTCCTCCTCTAACATCAAGTCAAAGAAACACCAGTGTGTCACTAGGCCACCACATTTTAGATTACTTTGGTTATTAAGTTAACTTGGCCCTGGTGACAGATAATAGATTGAAAGCCCTGGCCCCCGAAATGAAATTTATTCACAGGACCAACCAACACCAGCTCACTTCCCCATTCTATCCTTGTGCTTCAGTGATGGTTTGGGCAGACTGTTTCAAGTAGTGTGAGGATAGAATAGATTCCATTGTCCATTCAGGGTTTGGCTAAATTTGCATATGACATCAGTCATCAGATAACGAATTTTAGTAACTACCTAGGTCCAAGGGCTCTCTATCACATTCTCTGTCCTTTGAGCCACTTATTTCAGTCAGACAAATTCAAATGTATCAACCAATCCTACCTAGCCTGAGACACTTATATAGCTTAAAACTTTGAAGGCAAATTAATTTCCATTTTAGACAATATCTTCGATATCAATAGAGTTAGCTAGAGCTTGTGCTACAAAGGGGCTTAGGCATCACAAGACATTAACTCTCATGGATTTTCCCATCTAGTGGAATCCCCAGCAGCAAGGTAATCACTTAAGCTCCCTACACAATACACAGGGAGAGCTAGGTAATTAAGATCCACAACAAACAAGCAGGCTGAGAAGGGGACCACCTATACTAACCAATAGGAAATGCTGGAGAAAGGGGTGTAGCCTAATCACAGTTTCTCTTAGGCATTTATGTGCCTTAGTCCAGGCTAGAGAGTGGCACATCTTTCTATGTGGGCTGCACAGCTGGGAAACCCATCCAGAAACCTAAAGTGTTTTATTGGTTAGGGCATTTACTAAAGAGGTTTAAAAAAAAAAAAGGCAAATTCAACTCCCTGGCTCCACCTCAGGCAGAGAGGAATCAAACCCAGGTCTTCTACATCACCAGTGAGCTAGTCATAAGGGAGTCCTTAACCCACCTCCCTACACTGACCATTTTAGATAGCACCTAGACTGGCTTAATCTTTTATTGTTTCTTACATTCAGGTTCTTCCAATGTTAGCTGGATAATGACTAATGACCATGTCACTTCTTCCTTAACATAGCTTGTATGTCCCTGCTGGCTCTTGGGATTTCTGCTTCTCTCAAGGTCAAAGGAGGGATGAAAGTGGATTAATAAAACCAGCTATTTCCTCCATCTTCTAGCTGAGACTTTCCCTTCAGCAACAGTACAAAAAAAATAAAGTCTTCACTTGCACTTCAGGCATATTTTGTGTTCAGCTCCTTCCAAAAAGATAACAGAGGAACTCATACCCTCAATATACATTTTAACAAAGTTAATTCTATCACTACCTGCAGTTTATCCCAACATTGGAAACAATTCTTTGTGCATCACATTGAAAATAAAAAGCTGATTAAGGGAGGCAGTTCTTCAGAATTTCAGATGGAGGGAATGGAGAAAACTTACGAATAGGAAAGAACTTTAAATAGCAAAAGGACTAAATTCATCTCTAATATAACTCCACCGCAGACAAAGGAGAGATTTACACGAGGGATGCATTGAGGCCAGAGTTACTGAACTGTATCAGCAAACAGACTCTTACTACAAGAAAAATTACTCTGACCATAGTAAGGAATAGAAATGAGGTGGATGTTTTTCAAGCCCATTGACTTCAGCTCTCTGCAATGAACCATTATGTCTGCAGTGTCCCTGCTGGAGTGACTCCCATCACCTGCCTGGATAAACAAAGCCAGAGAAAGGACAAAGTGTACTACAAAGAGATTAAGAGATGGAATTAAGAGACACAGGGAAAAAAACTGAGAACTCCCAGCTAGACAACCTGAGAGCCAGCAGATCAGACAATAATTCAGGAAAACATGTTGTCCTTTGCTTTAGCTATGTTAGCATGCAGTGACAAGCTTACAGCTGGGTCAATCAAGGGAGAGCAAGGGTAACATTCAGACACATTTTACATGCCAAGAAAGAAGCATGGTGCAGAGGGTGGGGGTGTAGTTTTAAAGGCAGTGGCATCAAAACTTGACTTCTTAATTTCTGCTTCAGAAATTTCTATTCTGAAAGAAAGGAGGGTTGAATTCCACATCAGAGCAGGAGAAACCCCACGGGGCAAGCACCAGGAACTGCAGCAAATGGTCTTTGCTGCATTCAGAATACTTTATGTTGCCAGTTCATTTTAGGAAGAAGGTTTTTGAGGAGCGAGGAGATGTCAGTGGGTGTGAAGCAAAAGGTCAACACCTGTGCTCAGGTTTAAACTGACAGCAATTGCTGTTCTTTCCTAGCTGTCCCCTTCTTGAAATGCAGAGCAATAAAGCTCATATTGCAAAGACAGGATGGGGTAGAAGGTGGAAAGGACTGTCTCATTAGGGAAGAGTTAAAGAAGCTTGTCCAGTCCAGGGATAAACCCACGAGAACTGTCTACAAATGACAGAACAGAGTAAAATATCAAGAAGGGAGAGGAAGTGGCTGGCAAGAAAATGCATAGAATGTACATTTTAATATTTTTTCTGCTGGAAAAGAGGAATTAATTTAAAATCGGCTGGGTGGAAGCTGCGGTTTGTAAGGAAATGAAGTCTCAAGCTCATCCGATCAATGAAGAATAAGAGTGATTTCTTCAAATAAATTTACCACAGACTGGAGAGCAGAGAGCCTACAAGCATAACTTCTTTATCTTCAAGCATCTGACAAAATAGCATTTTCTCCCACAAAAGCGCATGAGATAAATAGATTTGTTAGTCTTTAATAGTGCCACCGGACTCTTTGTTTGTTTTGCTGACCTAGACTAACACGGCTACCTCTTTGGAACTATGTATAACTTCTTTTATAAAAGAAAGACACCCCTCATTCTCAAGACTTAGGGACAAGAGGCACTTAGTATGAACAGAAGTCTGCATTCATATCAACATATGAATCAGAGCTAACTGGAAGGTGGGAATTTTTTTTTAATTGTGTTTCATTTTTCCAAAATTTTCTTCTCATACTTCCAATGAGCTGAGCAATTCCCTAGCTGTTCTTCTCTGATGCCTGATTCAGTTTTTATTCCTTGGTTTTATATATCAGTTAGTAGCCCAATGTTAGTCTAAGACTCTGTAAATATTTATCTTTGAACCTTGTGGGCAGACATATTAAATAATTGTTGTTATATACAGAAGGGGAAAATAGATTCCATGGTAGCCACTTTTGAATCATGTACACTAGTATGAGAAGGGCAATCAACTGAGACACCCTAAAGTCCTGAAAGTTAAATATTGAAAATAAGGTTAACTCACTGCCAGCAATCCCTTACAATTATTTTACTTTATTGAAAAGACATCAAACTTTTGTGGGAAACAGCTGATCAGTTAGGGATGAGAGAGCATCAAAACTCTAAAATTGCTTTCGGAATCAAGTTACTCACCTGAGAAATTCTCACACGCACAGAAAGGAGAAGCTAGTTTTACTAGGAAAAAGCTAAATCTAGGAGAAGAGGTACAGTTTCAAAAAACATTTCACATATCCACAGGAAAGTGGGAAGTAGGTACAGGGAAAAGACCTTCCAAGTATCCTTGAGAGTGCATCACTTTTGATTAGTACCGAAAGCTGTTTCTACACTCCACTTTTTGGCTGTGCCAAAAAATTTCATTTGTAAATAAAATGAACAAGCATATGAAATTCCTCCTATTTTCCAGAACTGCAGTGACACTCATTATCTGTAGCCCTGTATTACATTCTGTGCGTGGGCAATTTGCAAACAATGCAGAGTAAACTAATAAACAAGTATGTATGGTACTAACATAATGAGCTACTTCATAATCTACTGGCAAAAATGCCAATATTAAGACATAAAATAGATTTTAGACCCTTCAGTGTGCAGCCATGATTATCCAATATTTGCCACACCTTTTCGTTGTTGTCGTTATTGTTGTCATTTAATCTAGGCATTGCATTGTAAATAGCCCTTTTTATTACACTGTCCATCTGAAGGTATGAATCAAGTTAGCCTCACAACACTCTAATAAATCTCATCGTATACATGAAGGCACTGAGGTACAGCACTATCAAAGCATGTCTAAAATTATGTATTTTCAAATTTTGGTGTTTCAAATTAGGCACACAAATTACATATTTAGCCACCTTTAGAAGAGATCTGTCCCATCCATGGTGTTCGCTTACTTTAATAGGAGCTCCAAGGAAGTCTACGCTGCAGATAAAAATCCTTGGCTGGTCCAGATCTACTGACATGCGCTCTTAGGGTATGTTTACACTAGAAAAGCTAAGTCGACTCTGTTGACTTTGTTAAGTCAACTTAGAGAGTCCACATTAAAAAGTTAAGTCGACTGCCTGTGTCCACACAGTCAGGTGTTAGGTCAGCCCAGAGCCACGGCAGCTCCCTTGTCCCAGGGAGTCCCGGCGGCTCCCTTCTGTCAGGGAGCCGCGGCTCCCTTCTGCCCTGCCCTAGGTTGACTTAGGAAATTAAGTCAACTTAGAGCATCCACGCTGGCTTTAGGTTGATTTAATGGATCGACTTAAGTGTTAAGTCGACCTAAAGAGTGGAAGTTATTAAGTCGACTTAAGGACGCCCTTAAGTCGACCTTATGAAAGCCCAGTGTGGATGCAGCATTCTGTAGGTCGACTTAAGCGTCCTTAAGTCAACCTAACTTGTAATTGTAGACATACCCACAGGGCTTAGATTGCAGATCTGTAAAACAGCAGTGTAGACATCTGGGCCCAGCTGGCGTCTGAGCTCTAAGGGTTTGTCTACACTTACAAGTTAGGTCAACTTAAGGAGGCTTAAGTCGACCTAAACTACTTCCCATCCACACTGGGCTTTTATTAAGTTGACTTAAGCCAGTGTAGATGAGGAGTAGCCCTAAGTCGACCTAAGTGCCCTAGGTCATCCTAGGGCTAGGGGGAGCCCTTCTCCCCGGTAGAAGGGAGCTGCAGCTCCACCAGGGACAAGGAAGCTGCTTGAGCCTTGCCTCAGGTGGGGACAGCCAGCTGCGCATGGCTGGCTCTCCTCGGGACAGGGAAGCTGCGAGCGGCTTGTCCTGGAGACAGACAGCCGCAAGCGGCTGACTCTCCTCCTGGGGACAGCCATCTGCTCATGGCTGGTTGGCCCCAGAACAAGCCACTCATGGCTTCCCTGTCCTGAGGAGAGCCAGCCATGCACGGCTGGCTGTTCCCAGGACAAGCCGCTCATGGCTTCATTATCTCCCCAGGGAAAGCTGTGGGCGGCTTCCTTCTTGGCAGGGAGCTACAGCTCCATTGTCCCCAGGAGCCGTGGCTCCCCTTGTCCCCTAGAACTGTGGCTCCCTTAGCCTGGGGAGCCGAGACTCCTTTGGAGCCTTGGCTCTCCGTCGACCTAGCCAGTTGACTTAGAGAATCTAGTGTAGACTCTTTAAGTCGACTTAATAAGGTCGCTTTTAAGTCGAGTAAAGAGTCTAGTGTAGACTCTCTCAGTCGACTTAATAAGGTCAACAAAGTTGACATAATAAAGTCATCTTAATTTTCTAAGTGTAGACGTAGCCTAGGACCTTTAGATACCTACATATGCATTGGGTCCCTAACAATAGGAATACCAGGTTGAAATTTTTTGAACTAATTGATTCGCTCAAGGAAAGACAGTCAAAATACAATTCAGTTCACCTTAACTGAGCTCCCAGTGAGATGCTCTGATGGAAAAGGGCTAATGTGATCCTTAGATGTATAAGAAGAAAAGCAGTAAATAGAAGTAGGGAGGGCATTATACTTCCATATCTGGTAATGTTGATCCGAGTACTAGAATACCACATCCAGTTCTGAAGCCATTTATATGTGTGTGTGTGTGTGTGTGCGTGCGTGCGTGCACGCACAAGGTATTTTGTTGAGTTCTTGATATATCCTTGATATATGTCCTTGCACAATGAGACTTAAAGACAGCAGTCTCTTTAGTTTATCAAAAGAGAAGACTGGAACTTAATTACACTGTATCAGTATATAAATGGGAGTGAAAATACCAGGTATTGAAGGGATCTTTAACCTAAAAGAGAAATATGAACCAGTGGAAGACAAATCCTTGACACAAACAACTGAGGGAAGTGAGGGATTTTTCCATCTCCTGAAAACTTCAAATCAAGATTGGATGACATTCTGGAAGGCATATTTTAGTCAGTCACACACAAGTTACTGGGCTCAATATAGCAATAACTAGATGAACTTGACAGACAACCCTTGATTAATCATTGTTAGCCATCACATCAACACATTATTTCTTCAAAATTGATACCCCAATATAAATCAGAACACTATTACACACATTTGGATCTTTGTATATAATAAGCAAGTCACCTGAGAAACCAAATGGAACTGATAACATTGACAAAAAAAATCAAAAAGAGAAATACAAATATGACACATGTGACTTTTAAATGTTAAATAAATGGTTCAGAAACTGGAGTTATTATTTCCAAATATAAAATCAATGTTGAATTTTAGCTCATATTAAAAAACTAGTTTGACCAACTAGAATGTTTTGATTTGTATTATCTGGTTCAAAAATATTTGAATTTCATTTTTTCCTGGTGAAAAGAAAATAAAAAGCTAGCAGTTTTGCAGAGACCATATTTTTTGTTGAAAGAGCATTTTGATGGAAAATTCACAACCAGCTTTAATTGTAACCAAACTACTGTTATCCTGCATATCAAAGCTCTTTTGACAACGGCAAGGATAGAACTCAAGATTGTCTGCTTCAACAGCCCAGGCCCCTACCCTTTCTGGAGATAAATGAATATGTCCACTAGCAATCATCAACATAGGACACATGAAACACAGTTGAAGATTGGGTGTGGTACAGAGGAAAGCTATGAGCATGGACATATGCAATATATGCACAATCACTATACCTTTAAATATATCCATTAAATACTGAAGTATAACCTCACAGCTTTCCTAAGACTCCACAACTATCTTCTTATCCTCAGTCATGTCAGTATTTAAGAGCTGAATGGATATTCTATGCCAATTTATATTCATCAGCCCCACTGACTGTCAAGTTCAGTCTCATATCTGCACATATACTATAATGTGTACAGCTTTGGGGGTATTTTGCAGTCATTTATGAATGCCACATGTTGAGCTGGTTATTCAGGCTTTACTCTATGAATATATATCTGTTTAGTTTAAATAGCACGCTGTAAGAAAGAACAAGCAGGAAAGAAACAACAGCACAAAATAAGCCATATTTCTGCGAACATTTGAAGGTTGTTAAATGACAACACTGCTATAGGAAAAGGCCTCCACACACCAGAAATCAAAAAGACCAAAGCCATTTGAGATGGATTCTCAAAGGAGAGGTGCATCTTTTCAGGGATGTGGGTAGGGGGAAATCAGATTGAGACAGGCAGTTAGTGAGTGTGGGAGACATTAGGACTGCCTCGCTTACCATCAAGAGCTAGCAAATGTAAGTAAGTAGACTGTTTAAAATCCATCTCAACCTAAATACTCCTGCTGTTAAAACAATACGTTGTTTGGGCTGGTTTTGTGGGGATTTTTGTTTTTGTTTTAAGAAGGCTATCCAGTCCCCAGTGGCACTTCTGAAGGAAAGAAATAGGTGCCAGAACTCATGCAGACCTGCTGGATAAGCATGGTTGATATACAAAGTGCTGCAGCCCATGGCCTGATCTATGTGTGGACTAACTGTGAAATTGCATCCCAGGACTAGCAAAGACATATGGCCTGACATCTGAAGAAGTTGGCTCATAGACCAGGAAAGTGACATAGGTGCAGTGAACTCTGTCAACTATGACAATCTACTGACAGATCTAGTAAATAGTTATAGTGTACAGGATTAATTCTTACTGGACAACTCTATATCACATTATGTTCTGAAGTCAAGGGTCTTAAATTGGGTATTGCTTGTTTTTGAAGTAGACAGGATATTTCATTTTCCATTTATTTAAGTTTAACTCTAGGCCTTTGGCGATCCAGGATATTGTACAGAGACATAGATCTCCCTGCTTCAAGTTCAGATGAGTTGATAAAATAATTAATCCTTAATTCCGTGTGTGTGTGTGCGTGCAGGCGAAAGAGAGCGAGAGAGAGACCAGACACCCACGCATCCTTTGGCATATTTTGTGATGGCAGTTTATGATTACAGTTGAAGTTCTTCTTAAATCCTTGAAAACTGTTATTTCATTACAAACCTCAGGCTTATCCCTAAAATACCTCCTTAGTTAGCAAATGTTGATGGGACAGACATACCTGTCAGATGGAGTTTGTGTTAGATTATTTACAGACTTTTTTTTTAAAGAGAAAGATGGGATGGATTATTCAAGAAGTGGAATTCAAATGATTATTTCATTGCTGGGGAAAAGTAGAGCTGGGTCAATGCAAAAAAAGAAACAAGAAAAGTTTGATTCTCTCCCTCCTTTCCTACCTCCCAGAAAACAACGTTGGCTTCACTTCAGTGGTATTTACAGCACTTTTATTTATTTTCAGTTACTATTTATATGTTATTTTTTTCCAAAACATGCATAAGAGGAAAGTCTCACGAATATTCACATTACCATCTTTATAAGAAATATCAGTTATACCATTAGAAAATAGAAACATTACATGATTTAGGCAACTCAGAACAGCAACCTGTGGAAGATATTTTCAGAATGATTAGTCAGAACAACCCAGAGATTTAAATTAGTCTTCGTTGAAAGATATTGAACAATATGTGGGTTAGGAAAAAAAAAATCAGAATCTGCTCACAGCTAATTGGGAGAAGACAGCTAAATTCTCTCTCTCTCTCAAAAAAAATTGCCCAGTTCCAGATGAAGCAGGGAACTTTGAATATTTAAAAATCTCCTAAGATTTCCTAAAAAGCCCTAAAAAACCCCACAACCAACCAACCAACCAACCAACCAACCAACCAACCAACCAACCAACCAA
>ML685785.1:12967797-12989484 GCA_007922175.1 Pelusios castaneus | reverse complement strand
CAACCAACCAACCAACCAACCAACCAACCAACCAACCAACCAACCAAAACAAAAGAAAACAAAACAAAACAAAAAACCCTTCTAATGTTGATACTGAGGAGGACATCATTTCACGAGGCTGTCGTAGCTACAATAGGTATTATTTGCTTCAGGTTTTCTTCTCTGTTATCTGAATACAATATAGTACAATCAAAATAGGACATGAAGCCAATAGTGACCCCACAGGAGATGTTACCCAATGTCTTTTCTACCTGCAATCCCTCCCCTATATATATAAAAAAGTAACTGCTAGGATCCTTACTGCTGTATCCATGAAATAATATATTGGGTACCAAGCTATGGTCCAAGAACCGTTGTTCCACAGGACAATCAAAATGACCGAAAATACTGTGAGGAAGATCAACGGGGCCAATAAGAGAATTTCTCAAAGTATTCCATAAAACAGAAGTTATTGAGAACTGCAAGCATTCCGGTTGTGCAGTGCTATTTGTGTCACCACTTATTTCCCAACATACTGCCTTTTGCTGTGTCTTGGGTGACACCCTCCCTATAAGCACTAAGTTGTGTACAGTGTTTGTGTTAGCCCTCAATGCAGATGTGTTGAATTTCACCCCTGACAAAGTCTAATTTAGGGACTATTCAAGTACTTTTTAAGCAGAGCAATACTGGGGGAAAATGTTTTAAGCGCTCACCTGTCCCACCAGCCACCAAATGTTCTAACATGTAATGTATGTTAAAAATACCCAGAGGTCTTCAAACAATTGCCCTTTGCAAGGATAGTCTAATGGTTAAGGCACAGACAGGGAGATAGGACCAATTTCCCACTTTGGTTAATCATGTCTTGGTTTCTTCCTCTTTATATCATAGGGTGTTTGTTCTGAGTCATAATTCATTTATGTTTATAAAGGAATTTTTAGATTCTCATATAATAATTCTACCATCTATTTCCCATTCTGGAAACTGTCTGGTTTCCAATTACTTCCCTTCTTCTGCTGTGAAAAGTAATCAGGTCCCACTGGAATGTAGCTTCTCTGTGCCTCAAGGCGACTGTCTCATTTTTTGCATGTCAAGAACACAAGGCTTACAGCTCTACAATAATAATTACTGATCGACTTACACATCTGTGCCAAATTACACATCTGAAAAGAACAAACTAATGCTCTTTTGCCCCCTACAACAAGGCAATCTCTAGACTTTCCTTTTCTCTGTTCTTGTGAAAAAGTATTGCACCAGCAACAATGGGAGTAGCAGCACAAGCTAGACATTCCAGTCTCCTAAGGCCATTTTTGCACTGTAAAAAGACCTTAAAATGGCTGGAGATGGCCACCAGAACATTCCCCTTGCACAAAAGAGCTCGCCACTGGCATAAATCTGCAGTGGGGGAGGCAGTTGCTCCACATCTTATGCCAGCTGTTCCAGGAAGCCCAGCATAAATGTCAAGGAGAGGGCTGGACAGGACGGAGCACAGGCAGAGGCAAGGGAAAATGGAACAGCAACCAGCCTTTTACTGGTATAAGGTCCTTGAGGGACACCCACATGGCTGTGGTATAAAGCACAAACATTATCACTGCAGTTTTACAGCCTTTCAGCCCGAGGTCAATTGCAGGAGTTTAATTTTAGTGCAGACATGCTTAAAAGCAGCAAATTTTGCAACATTCACTGGAGTTCTTAGCATTCTGGGGAAGAGAGTGGAAAATGTGGCATCTATAATATAGTCAGGACAGCCCCCATTAGGGAGAGCTGTGCAGTCTCTGTCTGTCTGTATGCTCCATAGCAACATCTAGCTGAGCTCTTTAAAGGTGATCTGTGCAGCTATTTTATTGTAAATCATAGAGCTGTAGATACATATGCTGAATTCTCCCAGTAACCAGGGTAATAAGGAATTCAGTGTGTTAACAATATAGAATAGCATTACAGGCTTGTTCCTCCCCTCTTCCCCCAGTGTGTTCTCAGCCAATGATGTCATACCTACCAGAGATTAGCTAGAGCTTTTAAGGAGAATTCAGATAGGTTTTTGTATAAATTGCTAGAATAAATTCTTTGATTCAAATTAGAAACTGGGCAGGGCAATTCAATGTTCACAAACAAACAGCAACTACAACTGAACTTCTCTTTCTACCAGAAGCAGAAGTATCTGGATTTCCCAAGATAGGGGTTAATTTTTCCTTTTTTTTTTTTTCTGTTTAAAAGGATCAGATGCCTGTCAAAAACTGAAGGTGAACTGTCATCCAGGGTACACCTGACTGATCTGCAGGGATGAGAGTTCCCAAAGGGAAAATGGAAGGGAAAAAAATCTTCCAATAATCTTTTTCAATATACCACACGGGGTAACACTTGCCTGATTGTAAATCTAATGATAATTCATGGCTCTTTTTTGACACCTACGAAGAACTCTTTGGCAATAGACTCAATATTCCAAAGTATCCTATTCAGAGGAGGCCACAAGAAGAGTTGTACTCCCAGCAGCTGTTTATGTTGCAAAATTCTCATATTGACATTTATCCATTGTAAAGAAAAAAGTGACAAACTGTGCCGTGGGGGAAGTTTGTCTCCCAAATGCATTCAGAAACCAAGAACAATTCTTTTAAGATTTTAGTAGAAAAACACTCAAAATACAAATACAGAAAATTTTAAAAAGTAAAAACTGAGAAGAGTCTCAGTAAATGTGAAGTTTTCACACATCAGAATTGATACGGAGTGCTCAGCACATAAAAGTTCACTGTATTCTCCATTTTTCTTGCAGCTCTTCTGGTCAAGTGACCTTCAGCAAATGTGGCAGCATCCACTGCAGAGTTTGCTAGGTGGTCCTGTGGTAGCTGGTTTTCAATGGTAGCCAAGAGAGTGCTGCTTTGAAGGCTATGGTAAGATCATGTGTATACATGACTCATCCTCTTAGAGTAACAAGGAATAAGTGCCTTCTTTGTCTTAAGCAAGTGGGTGCCAAACAGGATTGCTGCAGTGATTACCGTATTTTTCGGACTATAAGACGCACTTTTTTCCCCCAAAAGTGGGGGGGAAATGAGGGTGCGTCTTATAGTGCGAATGCTGGGGCGCGCGGCCGCAGAGCGGCCGTCGCACCCCCAGCGCAGCAGTGAGGGACCCCCGCGCAGCCCAGCAGCCCCCGCTGCTCCCTCCAACCCCCGGGGCAGCCGCTTTGCCGCGGCACACCCGGCCTGCGCCCGGCCTCTGGGCTGGCCTTCCCCGCCCCCAGGCTGGGACAGGCAGGCTCAGGCTCAGGTCCGGAGCGCGGGCCTGCCTGTCTGCCCCACGCGGCCAGGCCAGCGGGGTGCCTGCGGCAGCGGTGGGCTCCCGGGCTCCCACCCGCCGACCGCCTCCTTCCCGGGGCCGGGGCCGGGCTAATCCACGGCCTTGGCCTCCCAGCACCGGGCCGGGATCAGCCTCCGGGGCTGGGGTATACTCCCCCCCGCCGGCGGCTTCCCAGGGCCGCGGCAGGGTCCTGCCCCGCCGGCGGCTTCCCAGGGCCGCTGCAGGGTCCTGTCCCGCCGGCGGCTTCCCAGGGCCGCGGCAGGGTCCTGTCCCGTCCCGCCGGCGGCGGCCCGGGGCCGCGGCAGGGTGCTGTCCCGTCCCGCCAGCGGCTTCCCGGGGCCGCGGCAGGGTCCTGCCCCGCCGGCGGCTTCCCGGGGCCGCGGCAGGGTCCTGCCCCGCTGGCGGCCTTGGCTTGCTTTTCTTTCTTTCTTTTCCCTCTTCCTTCCTTCCTCCTTCTTGTTCTTGTTTTGTTTTGTTCCTCCTTCTTTCTCTTCCTGTTTCCTCTTCTTTCTTTCTTTCTTTCTTTCTTTCTTTCTTTCTTTCTTTGCCTGCCTTCTTTCTTCCTCTAAAAACTGGGTGCGTCTTATGGTCAGGTGCGTCTTATAGTCTGAAAAATACGGTAATTTTGCAATGGTAGCAGCATTAGGTATATTGGACACATTTATTTTGCACCTGCAGGAATTCATTCCTGCAAAGTGGTTCATGTTATTTACACCATTTTCAGTGTCGTACTGGACAATTATCTGAAGTTTCTTTTTGTCTCCTTTTACAACCTTGTTGTGATGCTTTGTTGATAGTATTATTACCAACATGCTATTCTTTGCAACACAGGAAACCAGAGTGAGAGTCACCCTGTAAACACAAACATTGATCACATTTTTTTTCCTCTGCTGTGATCTGGATACATTTCACTGACTATGCCTGGCTTGTTTCTTTGCATTGTTCCAACATAGGTCAACGTGCACTGATCTTCAGCAAGCTGAATGTTGATGAAGAAGCTATCTCCAAATATGTATCTCCAGTCTTATACCAGGGCAGAACACAAGTTCCCTGTTGGTCAAAGTTGAACCTGATGTACAATCAATGGTCCAGAAACAGTCTTCCTTCCCAGAACAGCTCTCAACCTGATCTGACGCAAAATCGCTATCAGCTAATATGATCATAACATGACAACTCACCTAAAGCATTTCAGATGGGATTTTCTCCCACGAAAGCTCATGCGATAAATAAATCTGTTAGTCTTTAAAAGTGCCACAGGACTCTGTTGTCTTTCTACAATAGACTAACACGGCTACCCCTTTGGAATTCGAAGCAAAATAGTTTGCCTGGTTGTTCATCATCTTGAATGCCACAGAAAATCCACTCAAGCGTTTCCTGAGTTGGTAGAATTTGGAGCACAATAGCTAGGCGGAAATCCCCTAAAAAAGTGTTAGGCAAAGGAAGCTGGCATCAATCTACTCTGCATTGTGGATACCTAACAAGCCTGGAGTTGAAGGAACCAGCCTTCCCAGAATACCTTCTACCTTTGGACAACTGGAGCAACCACTGTCATGGTAATTCATCAGTTACCAGATGCTAACTATTGCAATGCAAGATACATGTTTGCTTCTAGTGAGAGTGTGTAGAACTTCTACAAATACAGGATGCAACATGTTTGAGACACGTTTGTACATCATTTACTTTTCTGATACAGAAAAATGGTTTTCATGCTATTTTTTCCCTGTTGAGTTATGTATATATCCCATGTACATAATTCAGCTGGAGGACTAGTTCTTGAGTTATCACAACATATATGCTCATGGGATACAACGTTACCCCATCAGTAAATGTTAACTATAGCACTGAACAAAAACCAGTGATGCAGTCAAAGCACCAGACAGGAAGTTGCCTGCATATGTTTTATAGTTTACATATAGCACATGGAAACCACAGTGGTGATCACATTAGAAACGCAGATTACATCGGATCATCATGTGTGGGCCTCTCTCTCATGTCCTGTGTATTGCAGTTACTAAAACAAAAGTTAAACATAAGCCATCTGCTTTGACATCCTCTAATCAACAAAGCAGAAAAGGGAGAAGGCATGAAGCGACCCTCTCCCTGTCCTGCCCACCTAAATATAATAATCTAAATTCCAGGATGCATATGTTTTATTATGGGCATTCACATAACATCCATAGGCCCCAGTCAGGATCAGGACTCTAGTATGCTGGCCACTGTACAAATACAGTTAAAGACTGAAAAGCTGCCACACAGTAGTTCTGTGAGGGAAAACACTCCGGTGTGTGTGCACACAGAAAAGGACTACTGGTGGGAGCAGAAATCAAAATGCATGCTAGCTAGATAGGGAACTGTGTGTAGATGTGTAGTGTGTGTGAAACTCCAACCTACTGAACTGTTCAGTCAGGCAAATAAACCTGGGGGACTTGAGAGGGACAGAAACAGGACTGACTGTGGTTAGCATTTTGAATGCATTAAGAGGAGTTTACGTTGCAAACACATGCTGCTTATTTACTGTCTAATGCAGAAAAATAAGCCAGCACTAATGGTTGCTACTAATTAGATTTTTAAAGAGCTCACTGGGAATTTGTAACTCAAAATTACTGTGCCAGACTCTGAAGATTTGGCCATATTTTAACTGCTTGACTGTGTGGCTGAAGTAGGCAAAAAATAGCCTTAAAATGTGGCATTATTATTCAACTGTGTTAGTAGCTACTACTCAGTGTTAATTATGCATTAAAAGCAAAGAGTGTTATTTATGACTGTTTGGGGCAATAATTTATTTATTTATTTATATTGTATATTCAGGCTTCCTTGACAGGAGACTGATTTCCATTTGCTCTGTAATTTAGCAGAACCACCACAAAAATACTACACAGTGCCTAGGTCTCATTTGGGGGCTAACACACTAGTGCTGCTTCCAGCGTGCTGAATATAAAAGATCCCTTGATCTTACACTCTGACCTAAATGCTGTCTATCACAGTTGTAGCTGATGAACAATACCTCGCTAAGAGGTCAGAATGAGAGTTAAAAGCAGTGGTAATGCAGTGTGGCTGAAGCCCAGGTTGAAACATGTTAATTAAAAGTAATCTCACTAAAAACGAGTGTGAAATGTTCACCACAAAGCCCCTTCTCACCTGGCCTTGATGTCTCATGGTGACGGTTTCATCTGCTTTGATATTCTTGCACCTGGGGAGGATGCTAGAGCCTGTAATTGGGTCGGAGCCCGGAAGTCAACACAGCAATGAAACAGTCCTCCAGCCTCCACACCCCAAGAGCATGAGCCTGCTGGCAGAGGCCATCTGTGGATTTTTCTTTGCGGTGACCATGTGGCTAGATATAGCCATAGTGTCCGGTCACACAAAAACAGTTCTCTCCAAAACTGTTTTTTTGGGGTTTGGGGTTTTTTTTTTAAACTTTTCAATTCTCAAAAAAAAAAAAAAAAAAAAAAAAAGCTTGATTTTCAAGTCAACAAAACTTTTTTAAAGTTGCTGTTCATTAAAAAATAAATTGCAAATAAGTTCTTGAGTGTGTGTACAGGCACGCACGCAAAGGGAAACCAAACAATTTTCTGATTCACATGTTAAATTGACTAAGAACACCATAAAATGTATATGAACTCAAATCCCTAATTTAGCTATTGAAATCTAGCTCCACCTCTAATATAATAACAAGAGGAACAGGATCAGCTGGATAGTGAAGTTCCTTTACTGCATACCAGGCTCCGGAAGATGCATAAGGGACCTCTGGAATAAATGCAAAACAATGGGAAACTCACCCATTTCAAGATTCC
The DNA here is from genome assembly GCA_007922175.1 of Pelusios castaneus. Taxonomy (NCBI): domain Eukaryota; kingdom Metazoa; phylum Chordata; order Testudines; family Pelomedusidae; genus Pelusios; species Pelusios castaneus. The sequence goes on along the minus strand of ML685785.1, from coordinate 12,982,423 downwards.
TTCTCAGAACAGACTCAAAACCAAACTCAGGGGGCTGAGCCAACATTCTGCTCTTGGCAAAGCTAATGAGCAGCCTGTCTGAGAGCTAATAGAGACAGCACTGTGCAACAAGCACTGTCTGTTTCTTTTTTACCACAGCACTCCAGCCAATTTAGTATCACAGAGCAGCTTCCTAGTTTTCATGCAGTTATCACTAGCCCTCATCATGTTGATGCCTCCCCCCACCACCTGTGTCTGTGTCCAGATGAGAGAGAGAAAACAGATGAGTGGTTGCCTACCAGCTTTTGAAAATCTCCCAGACATTCCGTGGAGAGGGGGTGTACACAGATGCTTTCTTTCACTTTAATGTTTCCTTGCACTCCAGCTACAAGCCATTCTGTTTTCTCCTTAGCTTGGTCTGGCTTTCACCCTCAGGATGGGTTTGTGAACATTTGAAGGGCAGCATGTTTTGTTCCACCAGTGCTCAGGCCACACGTGAAGAGGAGGCAAATTAGGTTAGGTCCTGCCAGGCTTGTCCTGAAAGAATCTGTAGTTACTTGTGGAGATCCTTTCACTGGACTTCTCTTTCAGCAGTGAAGACTAAATAAATCTGTTCGTCTTTAAAAGTGCCACAGGATGCTGTTGTTTTTAAGGCACTGTGATGAAACAGTGGTTTAATATATATTCTCAGGCCAATAGTAGAAATTGGTTGAAGTGACTTGAGAATTGAGTACCTTATGATATTAAGGGGACAGAGGGATGTCTCTTTTTAATTTAGTCCTGCTGTCATACAATTCAGAACAAAATAAGTAGCTTTGAAATGTTGGAAGCTCATTTGAAATCCTTGCTGGGGATCTCATTGCTCATAGGACTTCACAGCCAGTTCAAACAGTGCTGCTAAACTTGCGATCGCAAAGCATACTACCACCAACGCATGTGCTATTTACTGCTCGTGCTGATTGGCAATTCTCTGGGGGAAAACAACTTTGCACTTCCTGTGCAATCAGAGCGACTCTTATCACAGCATTGGTGGGCTTACTGAGTATGTTCTCTTCCTTGCATTTTGCAAGAACACTCCATCCACTCTTCCCTGATCTTTCCACAGAAGCATTTTCAGCAAGGTCCAAATTTCAGTTCATTTATGTGGTGTAAAACCAGAGTCATACTGACTTCAGATAAATTATTCCAGAATTACACTAAGGCAGATGTGTGCAATTTGGCTGTAGGCTTGTGTGAAACGAGAGGCTGCATGGATGGAGGTTATTGGAGGGAATGTGATTCTTGCTTCTGTAATTATATAGGGCCTGATTTTCAAAAGATGCTGAGTATCTGCAGTTCCCATTAACCGCAACTGGAATGAATTAGACTTGTTGAGATGTTTAGTGACATTTCTGTAGAACTTTCGTTCAAACGTTTGCCAGCCAATTTGCTGAACTATATAATCACTAGTTTGTATCACACAGAACCATGCTATACAATGTATTAATAGAAATGTCAGATTCATGCAACCTCCCAAATCCACTCTTTTAGATTAGACTTCAAGACAGAGATCATCTCTTACTTGTACTGGAAGGAATCTAGAGCTTTTTTTACACTATAAAATAATGATGCTTAAAAGTTTTGCAGGTGCTCTAGTGTACTATACATTCTATTTTTCTTTATAGATGATTGATGTTGTGGGTGGATGGGGGGAGAGGGGGAGAGAGAATGCCAATCTTCTACAGGCCAGAAGGAAGTCAGAATATCCAAATCACAGCAATAAAAGGGTCACAGGGTTTACCTAGTTTACAACCTAGTTTTGCAGAACATTCAAATTCCAATTTTCCATTCCACAATTCACAAGAACAGGAAGCTGCCCAAATTAAATCTAACTCTGTGATCATAACCATAGATGGGAGCAGCAAATGTTACAACACCTAATTCCCTCTAATGACCATTTCAGAAAATATAATGGGATTTTATCTTGCAGCCTATCTCCCCACATTGCTGAAGCATTACAGCAACATCCTCAGTAAAATTGTCATTATGTTTGACATTTAGAGCATATTTGGACAATATGTGAACACATCTGTATGGGAAATGCTATCTGTGTGTCAATGTATATAAATACATCCATGGTGTATTGTGAGGGCATATTCATTATTATGTATGAGGTGCTCTAAAAATACAGTGATGAGGGCCATATAAGTACTTGGATACAGCCAGACCAACAGACAAACACACTGGCTGCCGAGAACAATCATATCACTTCAAGAAAATTAGAGAATCATCTTTACCAGTTCTGTTTAACTTCATCCTGTGTTGTTTTTTAATTATAGATTTTGTCAGATTATAGCAAACCTGTTATCTGTAATTGCCCTTGGCTATCGCTCATGGCCACTTGCAATGCTGCATTGAGAGAAGGACCTTCAGATTCTCCTGTTCCAAAAGCATACGACTTCTTGAGGGAAAAAAGACAATCTACTGAATCAGAACCAGACACACAAGTCAGCTGTTCTGATTTCACAGTCAGTAGAGGGCAGTGTCAAGGATACAAAAACAACCAATTTAATATTGCCAGGGATTCATATAAATGCCCTCCAGCTTCAGAAAAAGGATGGAACAAACAGGAATATTTCCTAACTGCAGAAGACCATGGAATAGACAGAAAAATTAAACATATAGCTTAGCTAAGCAACAGTTAAGAGGTGGGGAAATGCAAACATTCTAGAAATACTTGAAGCGTCAAGCAAAGGAAGCTTGAAAGAAATAACACTTCTTGGGAATGAAGAGCTCATAAAATAATAGAAGACAAAATATGTGCCTCAAGTTCTGGGTGTAGTAGAGACAAGGAGCTCCGTAAATGCAAAGTTTGGAAGGGACTTAAAAACTCGGCCAATTAATATCTTTTCTTGATGTGCTAGTCCTGGACCTCTCTACAGTAATGGCTGTGAATTAGGCATAATAATTTTTTTTTTAAGTGGGCAAATATTTACTAAAAAATAGCCACCACAACTAATTTTAAATCAAATTTCTAAAGGGATATGGTGGAATGTACGTTAAGCCAATGAGATAGTCAGATCCCATCTCAAAATTCTTCCTCCGAAATTGGAGTATATGCCAAGACAACAGATAATTTTCTACAGCAAATTATTTTCTTTAAAGTCCTCCTGAAGTGCATATTATTTGATTTTGCTGAAAATTGATAGTAATCATGTGAGATATGACCAATTTTCCAAAGCAGATGCATTGGTTAGCAACAGTCCAGAAAAACAAACACAAATAGACAAAATAAAATAGCAGGGATTGCTACTGTATGATGTTGGTTATGGTTATATCAGCAATAACCTCCTCCCAAAAATGGCCATTAGCATGGTTAATGACTGGTTAGTTAGAACACAAATGACTCTCTCTTATTCCCTGGAACATTAACTTATCAGCCATTAATTCCAGGTAATGTAACAGCCACATTTTAGAGGCTCATTGCTGTAGCAATCTTCTGTCATAAGATGCGTGTAATGCTTTTAGCTTTATCTGTAATACAAAGTCTAGTACATTTGTACTGTGAAAAGGTCTTTCTATATTGCCACCAAATTCACCTCCCTTTTGCCCTATCTTGCATCTGGAGAGACCGTGCTCTGTGCTGGAATCTGTTAACTCCCACATGTGTGTTTTGTCTTTCCTTCCTTCACACATATATCTTGCCAATATTGCCTCAGCATCTCGGTCAATTTTTGCAGTGATGCTTGGTGAGGTGTATGGAAGACAGAAAGAAAAAATTCTGTTCAATTATTTTTAAAAGGGAAAAACCAGAGAAGGTATGTTGGTTGCTAAAAGAGAGAATGAGAATTTGTCATAGCGTTCAGGAATGTCCCTGTTCACAGCATATGTCAAACAATAGCAGAAAATAATCTCTCCAAGGGCACTGCGTAAAAAACACAGGATTGAAATTCACAGCCTGCGTTCACTGCAGCTTTTCTGTCCTTGAACCCTTCCACTTAATGGTAAAAATGTTAACCACAGACATCATATCCAACAGGGACTACGGATTTTTCTCTCATTACAACAGGTGATTTGACCTCACCTTCATCTGTGTGCTGTTCCCCAGTGTTTCAATCCTAACATCTCTTTTGATTTGCAGTTACAGCCTGACCTGATCCTAGGTCATACACTTCCCTGCATTCTGTAAGTTTCTGATCTTCAAAGCATCTGACGAAGTGGGATTTTTTCCCACGAAAGCTCATGCGGTAAATAAATCTGTTAGTCTTTAAAAGTGCCACAGGACTCCGTTTGTTTTTCTGCAATAGACTAACATGGCTACCCCTTTGGAACATATCCAGAGGAAAACACATAAAACCAATCAGTGGCACTCACAGACTGGAATTTTCATCATGCAGTCTAGATCACAGAAACAAACAAGTTTAGAGGGGTGAGAAAGAAGCAGGGTTGGTCTCTTCTGTGATGCTCCTTTTTAAGTTAAATTCTTCTAATGGATTTTTTTTACATATTTAACTGCTTGACAGACAAGGAGATCCTTCAAGATCCTGCTCACTTCATCCTTAAAGGCAGCAGTTCCGCTGACTTGCAATATCTTCAAATAAACTGAAACCTTTAGAAGGGAGGGCTGAATAACTCAAGGGAATTAGAGTAAAATAGAGCCTGTCACCATATAATCCTAGCCCAAGTGACTAGCATACGAGGGAAAGTTCTTCATCTGATGAGTCACTTGTGTGGCCTAAGAGATATGAATTAGGGATCTCAGAACACCTGCTAGTGAAACAGGTAATATTGCTCACAGAAAATGACACTACTGAAACTGGGCAGGAAGTGTTTTAAAATATTTCCTATCCCAAAGGAGATTTCCTATTCCAAAGGAGAACAAAGTTGAAATCTCAAGTTTAAAAAACAAACAAACAAAAAAAAAAAAAAAAAAACAACCCCCCAAAAATTTATGGGATCAAATAAAAATATATATATATATATATATATATATATAAAAGATAGGCTCTAGGAATTAATTGGGGGACTTTCTACAGCTTGTGTTATACAGGAAGTCAGACTACATGATCACAATGGTCCCTTCTGGCTGTAGAACCTATGAATTTTGACTTTTTGAAAGCTTATAAATTACCATAAATTTCAAAAGAAAAACCCATTTTAACTTCAGAGAATTTTTTAAAACAGTCAGAACAATGCACCTGTCTTATTAGAGGGAGAGGGGGGAGAGAGCAAAAAGATAAATTGGTCAAAACCAGCCATTTTCCCCAGTTTTGGGTTAGACAATTGGTCATTTTCTGCTGTATTATGTCTCATTAAAACATTTTTAAGCAACATTGGCCAACACACCAGATAAAAACAGGTATCTTCATTGAGTATTTCAGTGTAGAGGTAGAGGACTGGACAAGCATGGCGATGAACTTACCTGCCCACTCATTTACACAGAGAATTCCCTGTAGGTTTGTCACATGGAGTGGATGTGGGAGGTAGCTATTGGGTAGGAGAAACTTGCTATCTCTTTGTATATAGGCAACCTTAATTCTCAATTTCCTATCTTCTGAATACTTGACTTTGCAACTTTGACAAGACTCTTTTAAATCGAGGTCTTTGTGCAGGATTAAAAAGAAGCTACCCTCCTTCCCCCAGACTAACCACAAACAGAAATTCTATCATATAGACATCTAAAAAGGCCATCAGTGGGGCTTCCCTCCAATTAAGCCTACTGAAGTAAGTAGATGGTAGGTAATCAGAGGGCAGTATGCAAGGTATTTTAAGTACTTTGTGTATCTCCCTTTGATTGCTGCCAAAAATACGCTGTAGTATAGACCAGGGCTCAGTCCCCTCTCTTCAAGCTTTTAATTCCTGACTCCTTTTCCTGAAAGTCCTAGGCCTACCACCCTAAACTCTTCATCCCCATGTCCCCATCCAGTGTCAGTCCCTCTGCAAACATCTTGTCCAACATCAGTATCTGTCCTCCTTTCCTCCTCCCACCCTTCCTTCTCCCCCTCCTCCCCAAGTGGGAATCTTTGCTCCAGTCGTCTTATCCAGGCAATCCCAATCTGCTCCCTGATTCTAATCATATCTCAGCATCCAGCCTACCTACTCCCTACCAATTCCCCTTCCCCCATTTCTATAGTCATCACCCAGACCATGTTCCCTTGTCCAACCAGTCCCAATCCCTTTGCGTATGTCAAGCTACCCCTTTTGGAACTCATCCATGTGTGGTCAAGTTTTTTGGGTTTTTTTTTTTTTTTTTTGCTTCAGATGGGCTCTGCTCCCAGGTGGAGTTCTTACACTCCTTTTTGAAATGGCACATCTGCTATTACTGGTTATTGATTGAAACATTATACATTCATATAGTAAAACAGCCTAATGATCAAACTGATGTAAAAATCACACACACATGATACAGACCTCCTGTCTCACTATCCTCAGGGAAGGAATAAAGAGGGGTAGAGTTGATGGTCCCCCCACATGCTTTTATGATCTCCTTACTTCTACTGTGGCTTCTCCTGCCAGCATTGGAGGCTTAGCCCCTTTTAGAATGGGTCTTAGCAATAACAAAGGGAAGAGCTTCACTATCAGCATTCTAGAAGTTTCTGTGGTGTCAACTGGACTTCAGGTCATTAAAGTTATTTAATATGCTCTAAATAGACTAATCAATTTCACTGTTTTTATTAATACTAGGAAAAACCCAGAAGTGTACTGAAAATTTTTTACTTTCTAGTTGTGTTCACATAAAAACACAAATATAACTTCCACTTTAAGTTTGCTCATACCTCCTATTCACTTGACCATAGAAAAAGACTTTCACAATGACATCATTAAACCTTCCCCAGGAATAATAATCTGAATCATAGCCATCCCGGGGTTTTTTGCAACTTTCCTTTGTACTAAATTGGTTCTCGGGACATTTAGATTGGAAACACTACTATTTTTCAAATTTCAATAATGCACCAGCCCAGCCTGCCCCCTTTGGTTGGGGGAGATGGTGGGATTGGAAAAGAGGAATGAAATAGTTTAGCAGCACATAAGGCAACCACTTCAAAGTCATAAATCCTGCCAAAGCAACCCAGAGAATAATCATCAGTCAAGACTTTAATCATCAGCAAAAGCTAGTTCAGAGAATAAGGAGGGTCCTGAGGGTAATAGCTGTAAAATGAAAGTGTCCACTGAGAGCATTTGTTTCATTACAGACAATTGAGCCATTTCTCAACCTTGTTTATCTTTAGCTTTCTCTGTTAGACCAGAAAGAGAGAAAAGAAATTACTATCTCCCTCCAAAGAAAGAAAAAAAACTCAGAAATTATATAAGACAGTATTCCTAGTGGTTACTGTGCATTATACTTTTTTGCTTCACTTATATAAGGACTTGCATATCCTTCTGAAGGATAGGACAAACCCAACTCACAGCAGCATTGTGGCCTTAATGATTTAATATTTTTAAAGCATTTTGGGATCTTCTGATGAAAGGTGACATACAATTATTATAACAGCAGACATTTGGAGACATTCTTCTTTGGTAGCAATGATGTCAAATGAGCTCTGAAATGACTTAGCACCATTTGGTTTTTCATCTTATTTCTTTCTCTCCATCTCCCATTGTACAGCAAGTTTATATTTTTAAATGCACCCCTAACCATCAGTCAAGTTTGAGTTTGCAACCTTCAACACCAAAAATAGGAACCTCTACTTAAACCAACAGACTGATGCCTCCAGGTAGCATCTGCAAAAGGTACTTATTTGATGCAGCCTAGCCACAAAAGGGAGCACACACTGTAGTAGTGTTGGTTACATGAACATTTGCCATTTATTTCAGTGGGGGAGGCCTGTACAGCATTCCACACTTGGTAAACTTAACAATTTTTTTCTGAACGCTGCTATACATTATTATATTTATATTCTTTACTACTTAAATGCTGACAATGTGCTCAACTCTGGGCAAATAAAGATGTAATACAGGGGTTGGCAACCCCTGGCATGTGTGCCGACAATGGCACGCGAGGCTATTTGGAGCGGCATGCAGCACCATCTGCAGCCCCCAGAAATTGCTGCTCCTGCCACCAAAAGCCATTCCAGTAGGCTTCCTTCAGGGGCAGCTGGGGCACCCGGGTCTCCCCCATGCCCAAGCTCCAAGCATGCCATGGAAAGAAGTCACCTAGAACAGCTCCTCTCAGTAGTATGCTGCTGCTGAAAGGAGCCACTCCAGGCAGCTTCTTTCCACAAAGTGCTTAGGTATCCCCAGAGGAACCTTTCTGGGCGGCTTCTTTCTGCAGCATCTCTGGGGAGCCCGGTCCCCATGCATGCCACCAAGAGGAGTCTCTTCAGGAGGCTTCTTTTTGGGAGGGGCTCCTTTCAGCAGCATGCCTGAGAAGCACCACCTCCCTCACTCCAGCTGTGGCCACTGCTGAATTTTCAGATGGCTGCTGCTTTTTCTTGGCTGAGGGTTGGGGAGGAGGGGCCAGTATAGAGGTTGGCACAGGTTGCTGACTCATGATGTATTATGTGCCCAGATATACTCTACAAGCTAGACAAGATACTGGGAGCTCCAGTAGATAGTGATGACAGAATGGCCAACATTTACAATAGGTTAGTTAGGATGTGGAGTGGGTAAGAACAATCCTTTGAATGTGCCATCTTAACTTGAAATTTGTTACTGGTCAGAACTTCTGTTTCTACCTATTTAAAGAATAAACTGATGCTTTACTCTCAGAAATTCAGAAAGGGTTGGGTAAGAGAAGGGTAAACAAAGTCAAGTCTACAGTAAAGAGAAGATATTAGACAACTAAAAGTCTGCACTGGAACTAACAAAATGGCTCTTTTTGTGCAAACTGCAGAATCTTTAAAGGGAAAGGTTCAGGAATCATAACAGCCACATATCTAATGACATCACATACACAGTTCACCCCTTCAAGACATGACCGTAGAATATTAGAATGATTCTGTTTCACCCAGGCATGATGACAGGAGGAAATAGAAGCAACAATTTCTATTTCTTTCATTGAAGAGCCATAACCTGCCTTGGCCAGGGGATGGACTGGTTGATCAACTAGGTGCCATCCATTCCTATGTCTTATGATTCTGCTGTTCTAAACAATGCTTCTGGCAAACACAAGAAACTCAGGGCTAGTGACTGTCTTTTCGTAGGAACATGGAACTAAACAGATACTTTCCAACAAGATGATGTGTTTCCGATTAAGGGAAAAAAACAGATAAAATTTCCCCTGGATAGAGAAAACTAAATGAGTCTTTCACTCTGGAAAATCCTCTAATCTCAAATTTTCACATGACTGCTTCTCTCCCATCTACCCCTCCTCGTTCTTCCAGACACATACACAGCAGGTAGGCATCCTACATTTAAAAATTAAGTAAAAGCACAGAAATCACAGCTACATATATCACAGAGATGGAAAAAGAGGTAACATTTTAGACCTGCATCCATATTAGATTTAGACCAGGATTTGGAATAAAGGTAAAAGTTTGAGTATAGATCTGATAGCAGGTAGTCTCAGAACCAACACCATTTTCATCAGAATTTGACAAAACAGGTGGAAATTGAACAGGGGCAGCCAATTCAATAGCAAAAACCTTCTGAAATGTTGCCAGATGTCATAAATGCCTAAATTAGAATCAGAATATCAGCTACATTTTGGTACCAAAATTGAAAAGGGTGGCTTCTGATCTAAGGATTTTAGAAAGGGACTCAGATTGGCGGTTCTTATCATGGTCCATCACTTGTGAACACGTAGGACATCAAACAGCCACTTGGCAGTGAGTCTTTTACAACCAAAGACTTCCCTTTTCTCCAGCACTGCTGAAATCTAGTCATTCCAGGGTAGAATCTTGGATCCTCTTTCTGTTTGCTTGCCAAATTAAGTATTTACTTATTTTAAAATTATTCATTTCCTCCCCTCTACCGGGCAAACTGTTGATGGTTAGAGGTAAATCCTGAGGGCTAGACAATCCTTTCTTGGCAATGCTAATTTGTTTGTTCCCCTCCCCGCCATGTGTTTACCTTTGATTTGGAAGATTTAATGCCTGATTAATACATATTATAAAGCACCTAAAACCGTTCAGCCCATCAGATCATTCAATTGGCTGAAAATTCTAACTAAAAGGATGTAACATCACACAGCTGAAGATTATTCAATGTTACTAATTGGTTGAGGCGGGTTTATTTCAGGGGTGCACTGGCTTTTCCTGACTGATAACATGTACCAGTAAAAGAGACCTTGACAGTAAACTAGAGGGAGGCCTGAACGAAAGCACTGCCTGTGAACTCTGGTGCTGGCTAAGATTTATGAGGCTGGTTTATGATTAGATAAACCAGTCTCATACATCTATACTATACTATAGTATATATCTATATACTATACTATAGTATATATATACTATACTATAAGCAGATGAAATTTGGATCTGATTTTTCAATTGTGTTCCTTGCTCTACTGGAGTCACATCTTGATAAAGATTTGGGAAATCCTTGGCAATTTGTGGGCAATCTGAAAAACTGACACTTACAATTTTTGCCTAAAAATTGTAAATATTCAAAATAATGTGCTGAAGTTTTTTCTATTTAGCCTTTATCACCATGTGATAGAAAGATTTTCTTCAGGTTGTCTATTAACATGCTTCTAACATGGCTACCCCTCTAGAACTTTTGCTTTTACTTGAAGAGAAAGACAACAGAGTCCTGTGGCACGTTTAAAGACTAACAGATTTATTTATCGCATGAGCTTTCGTGGGAGAAAATCCCACTTCGTCAGACGCTTTGAAGATAGGAAAGTTACAGAGTGGTAGGAAATTAAATGCAGGGGAGTGTATGACATAGCATCAGGTCAGGCTGTAACAGCAAATCAAAATAGGTGTTAGGATTCAAAACACTGGGGAACAGCACATAGAGGAGGGGGAGGTCAAATCACTTGTTGTAATGCGAGAAAAAACCATAGTCCCTGTTTAACCCCAAGACAACTGAGTCAAATTTGCATATAAGTTCGAGTTCTGCAGACTCTCTTTGAAGCTGTGATTTGTTATTCATCTGTTTCAACACAGCTATTAACAAGTCTTCAAGGGAGTGAGCAGGGAGATTGAAGTGTTCCCCTACAGGTTTTGCAGTGTTGCAATTTCTGATGTCAGATTTGTGTCCATTGATTCTTTGGCGCAGAGACTGTCCTGTCTGTCCAATATATAAGGCAGAGGGGCATTTCCGGCACATGATGGCATAAATCACATTGGTGGATGAGCAGGTTCACCTGCTCATCCACCAGTGTGATGTTCACCTGCTCATCCATCAATGTGATGTTCACCTGCTCATCCACCAATGTGATGTTCACCTGAAACAGTGTAAAATTGCAGACAGGTAGCTATGAACACATCCATCTTTGCAACAGTTTGACTTAGATAGCTCTAACTTTCACTAATCTTGCTGCATCTTGGGAACCTAGCCAGCTACATGTTTTATGGATATCACAATCCAGTGTCATCATTGAGATATGTTTATAAGACTATACATGGTGCCTTATAGACATCTAATAAGGCAAGTACCTATAGGGAATTTGTTATTATATTAACTGGATAGCTGGCCACTGGATTTAGAAATCAAACTTGCTATTGCAAGCTGAGACACTAAGGTGTAAACAAACAGCTTTGCTGGAAAGCACCAAGACACAACTAAAAAAGGAAAGTTGAGTAAAAATAGTTTACTTTTAAGTGAGGGCAGTTTACTGTGATAACTCTACCAGAAAATCATTAATAAAAGGGACCTTGCTCTGGTAAACAGGTTGACAGGGGCAAGGTAGTAGGAAGTACAAAGGAACCTTAAACATCTTATTGGTCAGAACTGTATTTAGTAGCCAAATAACTCAAACAACAAATATGGGCAGGCTAATTATATGATGTATATTAAGTATAATTTATTCATGTAACCTGCATATTAAGGATAGTCAAACCATGTAGGGATTTAGGCATGATGTAACCCAGTGGTTTTCAAACATTTTTCCTCAGGAGCCACTTGAAAAAATATCATTTATGGCCACAACCCAACAATTACATCTTTGAATAATGCATTCCAATTTTTCAGCGGTGGCAGCAGGGAGCCCCATGATCACCCAGTACTGGTTCATGACCCATGATTTGAAAACCACTGATGTAACCTGTTGTATTGTGCATGCACCTGCTGCATTATGTATATTGTATTAGTATGTTAGAAAGTTGTGTATATATATATTTTGTGAACCTTATATTCTGGGCTTACTTATATGGGTCCAGGCGGGGTTTGGCTACTCCCCGCTACGTTGGATGTATAAGTAGGAACAAGCAACCTGATTAAAGACACCACCTACCCATTCCACTTCTGAGAAGGCCTGATCCTTTCTCTCAGCACCCATGCCCAGGAGTTTGATATACTGTAACTTCTGAAGTTTCAAGTCATATGCAAGTATAGGGAAGTGGGGACACACACATACCACAGCAACCAAAAGTAAGGAAGCCCACCTATAGGACAGCTTTATTTTTAATAGGACAGAAGATCATGTAAGTGGTTCTGTTTCACATCTTTCTTGTACACCAAACAAAGGGAGTTTTGGGGAAAGGAATTGAAGGGCAAATAATGCAATATTGCATGGTGCTGAGGAGCAAGGAGGTTGCTTCAGGCAAAGCAGGTGGTGTGAATAATCCATGGTATCATGAGTGAGATAAGAAAAGAAAATATGATGATGACAATGTATCTATGTATCACACCATTGTACTTTCAGGGGCTCAGGTGAAGCAACTTGCTTGTCTCACATAGGGAAGAGGGAACACTGACAAACAGCACTTAGTAGGCACACAGATTGGTAGTCTCAGAAAATTGACCCAGTATTGTACAACCCATGTAGACTGAACTCCATTCTCATGCCTAATGGAGTCTTCCCTCTTGCCTGCCTCCCACCCCCATCCCCCACCCCCACGCCTCAAAAAAATCAGGCCGAGACATGTTGTTTGGAAAGTATTTTGTCCTCTTACCCTTATCCTGTGGGCAAAGAGCTTCAGTTTCCATAGCTGTTAATTTATCATCAGAGGTGCACATCAAACTCACTGAAAAAAAAAAAACACCCAAAAACCCACAAACCAAGACAGACAAGTAGAATGGCACTATGATTATATAATTAAACAACCAATTTTCAAGCAAAGCTGTACAGGAGAAATTTACACCAAAACTTAAGGCCTTTGTAAGGCCCTGCCCATCATTTCAGTCTTTAACACCATAATCTGGTCTCCATAAAGTCTATGAGAGCAATTTCAAGAAGCAAGATGGCTGGTGGTTAGAGGAACACTAGCATGGTACTCAGGCAACTTGGGTCCAAGTCCCTGCTCTGTCCCAGGTTTCTTCTATGAGCACAGGCAGGCAATTTAGTGATAGGTAAAACCTTCCCTACCTCACTAGGGTTTTGTGTGTGGGTGGGTAAAGACTGTAAGGCAATTAGATAACATGGTAATCGAGGGCATAAATAACCCAGACTAGATAGACTTTGATAACATTTAAACCCAACATGATGGACTTGTGTGCACCAATCTTTAGTCCGGCAAACTTCATTCTCTACCATCTCATTTCACCAGAACCACACCCTAAACCTTCCCCACCAAAACAAATCTGTTTCAACAGCAAAATTTTCATGCATATTCAGAAATAGGAAGGAAAAAGATCCCTTTGAAGTTCATATTCTTGAGATTGTGTGAACTGGATTTACCTGAACCCTCAGCTAGCAGGACGAGTTTAAAAAAAAAATACCAAAAATCACCAAACCAAAAAGTTGGTACAAGACTTCCTTATCTTCAACTAACAAAAAGTAATCTAATCCATATGAATAAGGTTATTTTTATTTATTTATTTCACTGCTGCTGCTGCTGCTGGGAAAGATGACAGCCTAATTGTGTCTGTCTAGAACTGGGTTGTAAGTTTACATTACACTGCGTGTGTTCTGTCATTATTGCACCGTATGCTAGGGTAATGGCTTTGACTACACGGTGCCACAGGCAGAGCTGCTTCTGAGATTAACTTAGGAATCAACGTAACAGAAGATTAATCTGCATTTTTTATTATTTACGGTGCATAAAACTCAACATTATTATTCAGTGGGAGAAACTGCAACTTGTATGTTTCCCTGCCATTGCTCTCTACCCCATTCTGATTCAGGAGCATTTGTAATAGAGCAAGCCACTTGTTCCAAGAATACAACACCTGAGTGCTTTCAGAAGGCATTAAAAGTTAAGGAAAAAAAAATCACAGATATAGTTACAGCCCCTGCTCTCTATTAACAGCTGTGCTAGAGATTCCTCCTCAGGCCCTATCATATAGCTTTCCAGTGTTCAGCCTGAAGGGCTGTATAAAATTAGTTCTAACACTATGACTGGATCAGTCTGCATAAGGCTAGGCTCCATGTGGAAAGTAAAACACTTGATGTAAAGAAGAGTCAAATATTCACTTTGTCTTTGGAAAGGAAAGGTGGCCTTTGAGGAGTTATCATGCGCTAGGAGTGCAATTCAGATAATTGAGACGTTGTCCTGTGACACCAAATCCCTCAAAGTGCTCTGGGCTGCGTCTACACTGGTAAATTAAGTCGATTTAAGCTTGACTTAAGTCGACTTAATTGGCCCTGCGTCTACACTACACTTTGCTTAAGTCGACTTAAGCA
>ML685785.1:12861285-12959699 GCA_007922175.1 Pelusios castaneus | reverse complement strand
AAACCCCTTTCCTTAACTTTTAAAATCCCCACAGACAGTTTTAAAACCAAATTTCAGGAACTTTTTTTTTCTAGCAACTCAAAGTCATTACAAGTGGAAATCCATACATTAACAAAAATCAAAGCCAACCTTAAAATGTTTTAAAGAAGCCTCCCCCCATACTTTTATTTTTTAAAAAAAAAGCAGGTTGGAAGAACATTTAAAAATTATAGGTATTTGTAGAGTGCTTGCTATAGCTGTGGCACATCCATTTTATGTAAGCATTGGAAGAAAATACTCTAGCCATTCATTGATATTTCCAAGGTCCTGCAGACAGGAGAGGGATACAAAGTAATATTAAGGAATGTTATGGGTGGTGATTTACAGTTTAATACTATAAGAAGGCCCTACAAGGCTTATTCTTCATTCAAAGAAGCAAATGGTTTTAAAAAAACAAACAAACAAACAAACAGTTGTGCAGATCACAAAGGGGAACATTTGGGGGGGGGGGGGTATCTAAATTTCTTAAGTATCCATTCTTTAAGAGGTGTAGTGATCAAATGAACTTTCTAACTGGATTGTTGAAGTTTGAGTGAAACAAAGAGTTAAAAGGGTATAAAAACCTCAGCTTCTCTGGAGACTGTCCTTTCTCTTCACAGAAGCTATCTTGAACAGCTGCTGGACTCCAGGCCTAGGTATGTTACTTATTCTTAACTCTGAAAAAACATATACACTGTTACTGTTTTGTTCATGCTATCCTTATTAATGATGATACATGTCTTTATTGCAGTATGATCTCTTTTTGGCATGGAAACAGCATCTTCAAGCAGCGTTTTACCAGGGCAAGGTAAAACCCTGTTTTAACTATGGTTGGGCTTAACTTTAAATCTGGGGTTTGATGCATTTGTGGTAACTCAAATTGTGCTTGTTCTTTAATTCAAAGGTTCATCTACATGTGAGAAAAATCATGTCCCTGCTTGTCTTTACCTTGTGGTGGAAGGTAAATATTTGCAATTGGTTTTTAAGTGTGCTTAAAATGCCTGAGTTTTATTTTAGTCTGAGCACATGATGATGTGTTTTAAGGCTTGAATTTTTGTTTGTGGGGCAGGGCCGTGAGCTAAAGTTAAGTGAGGGGGTTTCTTGAAAAGTACTTCAAATTGCCTTTTTTTTAAAGTCTGAGCACATGGCAGTGCCTTTTAAAAAAGTATTTGCTGTATTTAAAACTGCCCTGTTTTTTTTTTTCTTTTTAGTCTGATCACATGGCAGTGTCTTGTTTTTTAATGATTTTTAAAAGTTAAGTGTGGGGATTTCTTGAAAAGTATTTTGTTATAAACCGATGGGGTATTTATAAAGTGAGTTTTAAGAGTTACTCGGCCTGGGTTTTTAAAAGTATTTAAAACTGTCTGGTTTTTGAGGACATGGCAAGGGGTTGTTGTTTTTCATAATTTTTAAAAGTTAAGTGTGGGGATTTCTTGAAAATTATTTAAAACTGCCCTGTTTTCTTCTTACTCTGAGCACATGGTGGTGTATTTTTAATGTTGGAGAGTTAGAAATAAGCAATGGGGTTTGTTGATTTAAAACTGACTGGGGAATTTTATGCTGTGCAAAAGGTGGTGTGTTTTAATGCTCTTTTTGCTTGTGCGGCAAGGCCTTGAGTTAAAGTTAAGTGCTGGGGTTTCTTGAAATGTATTTAAAACTACCTTTTTTAAATTTATTTTTTTAAAGTCTGAGCACAAGTTGGTGTCTTTTAAAGTTGCTTGGCCTGGGCCTGAGGCCAGTGGTAAAGATAGTTATGATTGGGAAATTTAAAAATATTTTATTGCACATTTTGGTTTTGGGGTCTGTTGGCAAACTAGTAGGAGGGAAAAAAAATCCACCTGAAATAGTGAGGAAAGACAATGAGTATTTTTTTAAAAGTTAAGACCCTTTTATTATAATGTTGTTTGCTTTACAGTACTATCAAAAAATGAAAGAACTTTAGGTCTGACTGAGAGCTGAATTCCAATAAATATATTTTTTTGTTTTTTTTCTATTTTTAATTAGGTATCTAGCCAGTGAGGTAAAGTTAAGGTTTCTTTTCTATTAAAAAAAAAAAAAAAAAAAAAAAAAAAAAGTTCAATTTGATGCTAAATTGGAACATCTGTTTTTTTTCCTTCTCAGACATGGACAGCTCTCCCAATGCCCTGCGGATAAACAAGTTCAAAAGAAAGAGGAAACAGAAAGCTGAAAAGGAAAATTTGCCACCGTCAATGAATGACAGAGAGCTGAATTTCAGTAAATATTTTGGGGTCTTTTGTTTTTCCTATTTTTAATTAGATATCTAGCCAGTGTGGTAAAGTTATTTATTTATTTATTTATTTATTTATTTTTTAAAGATTCTAAATGGAAACATCTGTTCTTTTCTTTCTCAGGCATGGACAGCTCTCCTGATGTTGTTATAGTTGACGTTCCAGGGACACCTCCAGCAAAATCACCTCCAAAACCTTTTACAGCAGCACCTGGGCAAAATGGCAGAGAAGCCTGGGTGAAGCATCCGGAAAGTCCCATGCTCAGATACATCAAAACCAAGGACAAAACAAAAGACTCTGGTATAAAGCACCACACCTCCAGTTCCTTAACGGGCAGCACCACACCAAGCCCTGAGAGAACTGTGAGTGAAAACACACTCATTCACAAACCCAGAGCATGCGGTCTAGGAGTTGTGAATCAAAAACCAAGGAGTGAAAGCTCCAGTGATGATGAGAATTATTACAATCCGCGTCTCCGCCTTGATACCCTTGACACAGTTCTTCAGTATTTTAAAGAGATGTGGGGAAAGCTAATAGATGAATATAACACTTCATTCAGAGAGCTGATGGGGGTCTATATTTTCCAGGGTTCCGGAAGAAAGAATGGCTGGAAACTATGTAAAAAATTAAAAAACTGTTGATAAATATGTTCAAAAATACTTCAGCATTCCAGAGGGTGTTTTTGAAGCTGCACTGCTAGTCACGGGGAGGGGTACCCGGCCTAATCAAAAAGGGGGTGGTCTTTTAAGGGATAAATGGGAAGCTGCAAAAAAGATACGGGGCAGGGTCATTGTAAAAGAGGTGATGAGCAGAAAAAAACAAAAAAAGAGGCCCCCTAGTGGTGTCTCTGAGAATGGGGAGGGGGAAACTGCCCCGAGGGGTGGTGGTGACTCTCATTTAGAAAATTCCCCAGAAAGCACTATAGGCTCCCTTGGAGTCTGAGGTAGATTCAGATTCCCATCCTGATTTGTATGTAGAGTGAGGAACAAAAAACAGTGGGAAATAGAGACCAAGATCTTAAGAAAACTCAGAAAGTGGTTTACAACAAGAGGGTCCTCAGAGAAGGGTTTAAAACGCTGCCCTACGGCTATTGAAAATGGGCACACGGTGGAAACATCCCTTTTCTCTAATTCTCGCTGGACCTAGCAACTGTGGGAAAAGTTACTTTATAAAAAATGTATTGGATAATGCCAAGAAAATGCTGCCTGTTATGCCCGAGAACATCGTGTGATGCTACAGTTGTTGGCAGCCTCTGTATAAAGAACTGCTCTGAAAATATCCCATTATCAATTTTGTGAAGGGGTTGCCCAATGCTTTTGATGATGATCGGTTGTTTCCTAGCAATAAAGTAAATATGGTTATTGTAGATGATCTGATGAACTCTGCTTGCGAAAGCGATGAAATTGAGAAAGCCTTTACCAAGTACATGCATCACAGGAACCTGAGCATTATGTACATAGTTCAGAACAGGTTTTGTCAGGGGAAAAAAGAGTTGCACGATTAACCTGAACACCAAATACATAGTTCTGTTCAAAAACCCCAGGGATAGATTACAAATCGCCACGCTCACCCGGCAAATGTACCCTGGTAAGATGCAATTCTTTCTAGAAGCTTTTGAGGACGCTACCTAAAAACCTTAAGGCTACCTGGTGGTGGATTTAAACACTTCCACCCCAGAGGCTTATGGACTAAGAACTGGTCTTTTCCCTCTGGACTGGCCAGCAGTTTACACTTTAAAAAGAACAAGCGGGTGTGAAAAGAGATGATTTTCAGCGGGTCCTTCTTAACAGTGGAGGCTGCCGTCCGGAAAGCATGTCTAGCTGCATGAAAAGAAACCTGGACCTTTTAAAATTACTTAACGATTCGTCCCCGTGGCAAAGGAAAGCTATACTGTGTTTGGCTTCTGACAATTTAGTAGTGGCATCTCAGAAATAGCTCTGAACACTTTGAAAGGAAACATACCTTTGACACCGAATCAAGTGCGTGTGCTGAAAAAGAGACGCACTTTGATAAAAACCCTGGGTAGTAAAAGGATCTCAATTAAAAGAAAAAAGCATTTGGTGTGGCAGTCCGTGGGGTTTATCGGACCTCTGTTAAGTTTTGCTATCCCTCTGATAACTGGACTTTTGACTAATCGATAATGGAGTATGCGGAAAAAATGTACCTGGTGCCCAGCCACCAGTTGGAGCAATTAAGGGCACCCCCTTCCCCGGAGGAAAATATCAGAAACACTGCAACTTGCTTGCTGGATAGTGAAATGAGGTCTGTTCTTCAAAGGACTGACTTGGACGAATATGAAAAGGCTAAACTTTATGCCGCTGTGCTTCAGAGGTACCTAATGTACGTGAAGCACAGCGACTCGGATCAAAGGAAAATAAGTCTCTTTCTAGCAGAACAGGAACAGAACGTCCCATCCAATCCCCAGAAACACCCAAAACCTTTGACTCTGTTGCTCAGGAAATACTGGATAGCATCGGTAAGCGTTTATAAGAGAAATGCAACCGTATTGCTAAATAAGCTGGGACAGGATAAAAATATATCTTCGTGGAACGATAAAAGAGCTTTTGTGTACAAAGGTTCGGTGGTTAACAGATCTAACATATTTGACTTGGTCAGGGCTGTCACTCAGACGCGCTCTGTTCCTAGTAATCACATGCCCAAAGGCTGGGATGCATTTATGAACGCCATGGCAGAACTAAACGTGCCATCGTCCGTCATGGGCAACGTGGCCAACAGAGATCTTTTGGAGAGCCTGAAGGCCTCGATGGCTGATCCTGGAGCAGATTGGGAACCTTTTTGCCTTCTAAAAAACAAAAACTGGGTAAAAGACCCAAATGGCTCACGATGTAATTTTTTTCTTTTCGTGCTCTGAAAATCTTTTTTTTTTTTTTTTTTTGCTTTAAATAAAAATCTTGTATACCTCTTAAAAATTTTATTTCTCACTTGTATTTTTTCTAAATTGGCCCTTTTTAAAACAAACAAAAAACCACCAGACACGAACTGTCTTTAAACCTCTCGCCCGGGGCGCTTTATTGAGAAACCCAGCTGTAAAATTCATTGCAACATACACATGTCTGGGCTTGTTGAAACATGTTTTGAGCAAGTCTGGGCATGCCCAAGTATTTACTTTTTATTTTTCTTTCAAAATTCACTACTATTTGGTCATTTTGCACCAAATCATTAGAATACAATTTCAAAATCTGGTCAAAAGGTAAACCCTTGCTATGGTGATGCAAGAAAAAAACGCAGTGATAGCCACAGGATTGCAATTGTCTAGTGTGAAATGCAATGTCGGTGGCATTTTTGTTTAAAAATATCATGATACTTTTGGGAAACAACACACTGTTTGGGGGGTGCCCATACGAGTCAAAAAACTCTCCGCGGTTTCCCTCTGCCAGGTATGAAGCAAGCCAATGTTCGCCAGGTTGGTTGTGCGAGTGTGTGTTGACCACCAAACCTAGGGGTCTGCAAGACAGCCTCCTTCTGGGGAGTCAATCGCTGGGGAACACATCTAAGAAAGTCCCTTTTGTGTCGGGGTCCGCCAATAAAACGCACGAGAGCTGCATGGTGTCCATGGTCACATGTAGTCAAACAGAATGTTTCTCCTCTGATTGATCTCTATGACGTTGTCAAAAACCCCATACACGATCATATTGACGGCGGCCGTCAAAGCCTTCGCAAAACGTATTTCTACTCTCAGGTTCCAGGTTTTTGTCAGGGAATAGTGATCGGTGCATTCCTGGTTGGGGGAGAGGTCGAAGGCAAACAAGGTGTAGCCCTGGGGAAACTGCACACGGTCAATGAGCAGTGCACGATCTTTCATGTGTTTACCGGTCGTCTGTACCAGATTCATGTACTCCCTCACGCAATGCCCGGCCTCGAAGTCCGGCTGCAGAGGTTTGGTTGGTATCTGTTCGCCATCTATGTACAAGGCCACAAAGTTAATATTGTAATGTTTAAAATTAAAGGGGTTTTTAGCGTAATTCCCACTGAAGGCGTTATTATCCACGAACCCCAGGATGAGCATTTTGGGCAGCTGTCCCAAGAACAGGTTCTCCTGGTTACTGACCCTGCTACCTGCAGGGATGCTAAACTTTCATTCCCACATGGTCCATGGGGTATTTAGCGTTAGTGGTGAGCAGGGCCTCCGCGTGCCCCAGACGGATGCCCAGGGTTACCTGTACTTTCTTCACGAAAAGGGACGCTGAGACGATGCACAGCTTATAGCCTTCGGTCGCATTGCCTATTAAGCAGAAGGCATCTTTACTGTGTGTCAGTTTAATTTTCACATCCACGTCTCTAGCTATGTTTTGAGCAGTGGTTTTGATGTGAGGTTTAATAATCTCTAGCCCCCTCCTCAAAAGCAGAATGGCTTTTCGAAAGAGGCTATGGAATATTCCGCCCATGCCAGCCCCATACATCATGGGGGTCCCGTGATATCTGTTAAACCACTCAACCACCCCCACTTTGACTTCGTTATTAGTCACAAAATGATGGATGCCGTGCCGCTTTAACAACCTACTTAAAGGTTTGTTTAAAAATTCTTTTTCCCGATCGGTTTTAATTTTTGAGGCACGCGACCTTTGCTGAAAATGGCTTTAAAGGCCTTGGCTACTTCACCTCCCGTCTTGTCGCCTGCGTTGACATGGCTGCTGCCTGCGTTGACATGGCTTCCACTTGTAACTGATGCAAGTATAAAGAAAACACATTCACACTGATGAATTTAAATGAGCTTTTTAATAATCGCCTGGTTTAGCTCTCCTTTTTACAGCGCCCTGTGAAAATGGATGCTGCCCATGAAGGAGCCTAAGCCAGTTCACTCTCCTTCTCAGAGCTGTGTTTCAAACAGGAACAAAACCAGCTGATGCAAGACACATTTGCTCGCATGGGACTGCCGATATGTAGGTTCTCAAAGGCCCGTATAAAGTCATCATCGAGCTGTTGAGAGATTTTCAGAAAAAAAAAATTGTAAGTCCCCACACCGCTTGGTCACTTATCGTTCCTTTACCTCCGCCGCTTTTCTTCCTTGTGCCTTGTCTGCCTCCGACTCCTGTGAGCCATGCTCTCCTTCCTCCATGGGGAGGGACACCATGAGGCCATCAAGCTCGTTGGGCCACTTCCCCGTCTCCTAGGTTTCAGTGTCCATCAACATCTTGGCCTCATCCTCCACCAAACTGTCGATGTCGCAGTGTTTTCTCCAAGGGCCATTAAAGGTTGGAGCCAAATTAAAGGTTGGAGCCTTGGGGTTTTCCGTTTTTTAAAAAGGCCCGAGACTTCTGGTGGGCAGCGCTGCCACCTAGCCAACTGCCAAGCCCTTCCGGGATGATCCCCCGATTGGCGGAGGATCACCCAGCCCCGCCACGTGCTGTTTCTCAGCTAATCCTGCTCTTGGGATGAAACACGCCCTGATGGGCAGGGAAAGTGTCACAACGCCCACTTCCGATCAGGTGACCATCTTTCAGTCGGAAGTCAGAGCTTGGGGGTGGGACTGGATGTCACGTGGCTGGATGGGGCAGGACTTCCGGTGACAGGAGGGCGAGGGTGCAACCGGATGTCAGGTGACTGGCTGGGACGGGACTTCTGGTGGCGGGTGGGCGGGGTTAAAGTTTGATGGATGGTCGGTGGGCAGGGCTTCAGTTTGACAGGAGGTAGACCCCTTGTACTACTAATAGCCTTTGACATCAGAAACACACATCTCTATTTTCACTTTTTCAAGTAGAAATAATAAGCAAACCTTAAACAGTGTCTAGCATTTATCTGATAACATCCAGTTTAACTCTAGATTTCTTGCAGGTTAAAGGCTACTTCCTGGAAATTATGCTTAATTGATTGCAGCTGATTGAAATAAACTTAATGCATTCTTCAAACCAAAAAGAAGACAATGTTGCTCTATATAAGACTGAGTTTTGCCTTTTCATTCCCTTAATGTCAGAATAATGATCAGCATTGATCATGCATTTTAAGTAAATGAGTTGGCTTTGCAATTTAAGTTCTTCTCAAACAATCTTCTGAAGAAGAATCATAGATTTCTAAGTCTTACATAGAAGCCTACATGTGAGACATATGATGAATTGCTGTGTATGGATAATAGGTTGTATAAGGCATGTGCTGCATATTGGCAGGAATGAAAGAGAATATGTTCATGAAAGAGAAAACAACATTCTGCATTTATGTAATCCTCCCTCCTTGGTGCTGGGTCTCCTCCTTCCATTTACTTTTTTCCTCACTTATGTCACCGTCTTTATTTTAAGCTTCATAAGTATTAAGTGCAGAGAGATCTCTGCAATCTAGTTTGACTATCTACACATCAGAAGACATTGTATTTCACCTATCAACTCTTGCATTAAGCCTGATAATTTCTAGTTCAGCTACAGCATCTCTTAAGAAAAAAAAAGACATTCAATCTTGATTTAAAAGATTACAAGTGATGGAGAAGCCACCATATCCTTTGGTAAATTGTTCCAGTGGTTAATTACTTTCATTGTAAAAAATGTGCCTATTACTTCTAGCCAGAGCTGGTCTAGTTTCAGCTTTCAGCCACTGAATCTTGAAAATTAATTTGGAAACCTTGCCTGTATGTAGATACTAGACCATGGTCAAGTTACTTTTTAATTTTCCCTTAGATAAGTGAAGCCGATTGACCTCACTTTACGGCAAGTTTTCCAATCTTCAAATCTTTCTTATGTTTTTTCCTCTGACCCCATCCAATATTTTTCATAGCTCCATTTTGAAAGTCTGATGAAAAAATTGTAAAGGGTTCAGATAAAAAACATAAGAATGATTTGAGGACTGGAGAACATGCCTTCCAGTGAGACACTCAAGGAACAGTCAACATCCTCCCATATGTCAAGAAACCCCTCATTCTTCAACTTAGGCCCCCACCCCATCTCAAATGCTACTCTCACCCTACAATGCTGTCTGTTCTCACCAGTGCACCTGATCCATTGTTCTTTGTGTCATGTCTTTATATTTCAGACAGCAAATGTACCAAGTTCCAAAGGGCTAGCCATGTGAGTCTAGTTCAGCAAAACAAACAAGGAGTCCAGTGGCACTTTCAAAGACTAACAATTTTATTTATTGCATGTAAATTTGTTAGTCTTTAAAAGTGCCACAGGACTCCTTGGCTGTCTACACTTGATAATTTAAGTCGACTTAGCATCTCCACACTCAAATTTTAAGTCAACTTAAAGGGGTCCCTACAAAATCGACCTTGAGCATCCACACTGGATGCCTAGGTCAACTTGTAGGGGCTAGGTGGACCTGGAACAGGTCCACGGTGGCAGGGGGCACCCCTTGCCAAGTGCCAGGGGGGCTCAGCTTTTGCCCCATTGTACCTGAGTACAATGGGGCAAAGGGGCACAGGGACCCTGGCAGGGCATAAGGGCACGGTGGGCAGGGCTCTGCCCTGCCCTTTGGGGGGGGGGCATGCCAGGCTGTGGCTGTGCCAGCCACTCTGGCAGGGAGGGCAGTGGGGAAGCCCTGGAGCTCCCTAAGTCGACTTAAAGTCGATTTAGGGCTACTCCACGTCCACACTGGCTAAGTCGACTTTCTAAAGTCGACTTAGCAAGCAAAGTCGACTTAAAACGAGGTTTTCTAAAGTCGCCTCAATTTTTCCTTAAGTTGACTTAAGCAAGCTTAAGTCGACTTAATTTGTAAGTGTAGACGCATCCCCTGTTTGTTCAAATGTACCGAAAATCATTACTTTGTCTTTTTATGTTTGTAAAAGTACCTTGGAAACATTATATATAGAGAGAGTAGTTTAATCAGATTCTAGCACCAACTTTCAAGGCAGAGCAATGTAAGCCTGAGATGGTTTGCCACTTGTCTCGACTCAGCCCTACAGCCAAATCACTTACCTCTTTTTGGGAGTCAACAAACAATGCCGTGACCTTGTGCCAGTTTGCAACCCTACTTTGTCCTTGTACTCTTACGGCAGGAAGTCTTTCCATTTTCTTTTTTGCAGAAACCCAGACTATCTCTGTACCCTGGAACCCAGCTCAGGGACCCAGCCACTACAAAGTATTCTCCCTCAGAGTCTCAGCTGCTTCCTTAGAACACTTCCTCCCTACCCTCCCTCAAAGTGCAGCTGATTCCAGTGCTTTGTCCTTAGTGGTTTGGCTCCTTACAATACTTTCTCCCAGTTTGCAGCCACAGTATTTCGTCTCTACCTGAACGGCAGACTTTTACTTCAGCTGTTGCTGATTAAAGGTTTAGCTGCAGGTGAGGAAGCAGGTGCTGTATTAAATTAACCCCATGGTGACACTTGCAGCATAGGGTCTATACAGTTCATCACAGTTACTCACAGGAATGGAAGAAAGTTACATGGCAGAGAATGAAGTGTGTGAGAGCTTACAACTGAGTCAGTACCTAGACTCATGGACAGGGTCAGCCCAACCATATAGGTGAACTAGGCAGTCACCTAGGGTGCCAGGCTTTAAGGGGAACCAAATTACATGGAAGAGAATTTTTTGCATATGTTATCTCTTATAACATGTGAGGGAGGGAGTCCCAAAATCATATTCCACCTAGAGCCAGCCCTGCTCAGGGGTCCTCTTGTTGGATGGCATTACAAAAAGATTTCCTTTAAAAGGAGCACGGGCTTCATAACCTAACTTGGCTGTCCTGCCAGAAACACCACTTGTTCTGTTAAAAAAGATAACACTGAGATGTGCCCATTGGAAATCATCATCAGGGGGAGCTCCCCCTCTTCCCCCTCTTCCCCCCCCCCCACACCTAGAGCTAATATCCAGAAAATAAATAGAAGCCTATGATCAATGGTGGTGGTGTTTTGGAAATATATTAAGTCTCAGGTTGGAACCTCTTTTCTACAACTGCGCTGCTGGGAGGGTCATAACTTTGGGAATTTGAACACAAACAGCTTTTCTCTACTTAGTTACCAACAGCTATTACTCACATTCCTAGAATGCTCTGCATTTTCTACTCTTGTCTTCATAAAATCAAAACAAAATAAAGCAAAACTGCAAAGTATCCCAGAAGGTGGGATAACCCTAATGTAGATAAGAGGAAGTACTTAGGGGAGTTTCCTATCTGAGAGCGTAGGTAGGACAACATCAAGCTAAAGGAAAGTGAAAAGTCAGCATGATCCCATTAGTTTTAGAGGTTCCAGAAACATGAAGTTGTGCTATTATTATATTGAAACCTTTGCTTAACATACTGACTAGTATTACCTCATTATCGTCTTATGTGCCCCATCTCTTTGTTTTAGCCAAATATACTGTTGTCTGATAGTTAGAAGTGAAGCTTTTTGGTGCAGAGACAGTAGAACTTTGGATCCTAGGTTGCTAAGTGATAATGCAGTTCAGATAAATAATATTCTAGAAACACTGGAGAGTACAGGACTAGAGCTAGTCATTGGCAGAGCTGGGGTAATAAAGCAAAATTACTGAGAGTTCTCAGTTTAATTTTTTTAAAATGCTTTTTTCTCCCACATCCCCTTTTGTTTTATTCCTATTCTATATTCTGCTAAAATGACCTTATGCTGAGAACATTTGTAAAAACAGTGCGTTTAAAGCATATTTTATATTGTTAATAAAAACGCTTAGATCCTAAGATGAAAAGAAAAAAAGTAATATTTTATACCTGAGCAAAATAATTCCCTTATCCAAAGCACCTGAAGTCAGCAGGATTTTTTTTCCAGTGATTTCAGAGTACTTTGGATAAGGCCTGATTTCCCTCAAATGCTACATTTTGCTAGTGAGTCATAAGTAAAAGCAAATCTTACTTCACTGTATATATGCTGCCCAATCAGCAATGCTGTTAGTTGAACACTGTCTTCCTTTGGACAGGGATTTGGAGAACTGCATTATATCGATGTTTGATTCTTAAAGTTCATCTTCAAAGTGTTAGGGTTTCATCCAATCTTAAGGTTCTTTCCCTTATTGTACCTCTCTGTGGTAATTGACTTTCTTTCTTTTGTGCAAAGAATTCAGTATGATAATGAATTCCTGGATGTGCCTCCTCTCCAGCTTTAGAATTACTGGAAAGACAGCTTCTTTTTCTGAAATACACTGCTGTAATTTAGAATCCAGGGAGACTGCCTAAATGAACGTGGACAGAATGACGGCCTAAATTGGTAGCACGAGGGCCCAGCTAAAGGGAGATGAGGTACAGATGTTGGAGCAAGAAAAAGAGCATGCACCTTCACTTTTAGGTTGGCTGGCAGGTCTCTGGCACAACTTTCCTGCAGTCACAAATCTCTACTGCTGCCAAATTCAGATGTCTCTGTTGCTGTATGCTGAAAAGGCCATATGCTAGGTTTCCATTAACAGCTGACTTGTCCCTAATTCTTGGGTCTGGTTTTAACTTAGTGGCAGAAGAGGATGATTTCAGGCAATTGGGGTTTCACATTTTTAACTCCACACCCCTATTCCTCATACAGTTGCACTTCTGCTCCAACTTTTCCCTCATTTTAAGCTGCCTACCCTTTCTTCCTACCCTAAAACTTCCCTGCCACACTTTTGCCAGCCTCTTCCCTCTGTCTGCCCTTCCACAATTAATTGCTTCTCCCCTCATGTTCCTTCCTTCCCCTTATTCCTTTTATCTAAGAATGCCTTTCTGCTCTTCTAAAACTTCTCCTATGGATGCCCACTCTTCATTCACTTAGCTCCCCCCATCTATTCATTTAGCATTTTATTAACTATGTATCTGTATTCCCTAAAAGACAAGATGCATAATTTCTGTACCAGTCTCACATCTTTGCATGTTATTCACCATCAAATGCAGTGCTAAATGTCTTATTGAAGAGGGAAAACTTTCTAGTAAAGTAGTTTCTTAGCCATCAAAACTGAAGCATCTGCATTAAAGTTAACCATCAGACTTACTGTACAGTGGAGAAGCACTGATCAAAAATATTACACTTTTAGAAATAAGCTTGAAACAAATCTAAAAGTCCTTAGAAATATTAAGACATTTGTAGTAATGCAACCTGAAATTCTGAGTTAACAGACTCAACACATTGGGTTAGATGAATGGACCATAAGGTGGATAGAAAGCTGGCTAGATCATGGGGCTCAGTGGCTAGGGATCAATGGCTCAGTGTTTAGTTGGCATCCAGTGGCAAGTGGCGTGCCCCAGTGGTCAGTCCTGGGGCCGGTTTTGTTCAACATCTTCATTAATGATCTGCATGATGGCATAGATTGCACACTCAGTAAGTTTCCGGATGACACCAAGCTGGGGGGTGGGGTGGAGAGAGAATGGCAGACATGCTGGAGAGTAGGGATAGGATTCAGGGAAACCTAGACAAATTGGAGCTTTGGGCCAAAAGAAATCTCATGAGGTTCCACAAGGAGAAGTGCAAAGTCCTGCACTTAGGATGGAAAAATCCCAAGTACTGCTACAGGCTGGGGACCTATGGGCTAAGTAGCAGCTCTGTAGAAAATGACCTGGAGGTTATGGTGGATGGGAAGCTAGATATGAGTCAACAGAGTGCTCTTGTTGCCAAAAAGGCCAATGGCAAATTGGGCTGCATCAGTAGGAGCATTAGCCACAGACTGAGGGATGTGATTATTCCCCTGTATTTGGCACTGGTGAGGCCACATCTGGAACACTGTGTCCAGTTTTTGGCTCCCTACTATAGAAAGGATATGGACAAATTAAAAAGAGTCCAGCAAAGGGCACCAAAAATGATTAGGGGGCTGGGGCACATGACTTATGAGGAGAGACTGAAGGAACTAGTCTTATTTAGTCTGCAAAAGAGAAGACTAAGGGGGGATTTGATAGCAACCTTCAACTACTTGAAGGGGTGCTCCCACCAGGAGGGAGCTAGGTTGTGCTCAATAGTAACAGAGGACAGAACAAGGAGCAATGGTTTCAAGTTGCAGCTGGGGAGGTCAAGGTTGGATATTAGGAAAAGCTTTCTCACTAGGAGCATGGTGAAGCACTGGAATGGGTTACCTAGGGAGATGGTGGAATCTCCATCTTGGAGTCTTTTAAGGCCTGGTCAGACAAAACCCTGGCTGGGATGATTTAGTGGGAGTAGTCCTGCTTTTAGCAGGAGGTTGGACTAGATGACCTCATGAGATCCCTTCCAACCCTAATATTCTATGATTCTATATTTTTGAGACACTTCAGTGCTTGGCATAAAAACATGGCATCCATTCACAAAATTTAGTAAACGCACAATTTTGCAAATGCTTGCAACCAGGAAAAACAAGGCTTGCCACCAGATACTGAATTTTAATTTTTTTTACTTTTTTTTTTTTTTGGTCAAGGGAGATGCATGGCTTCTCCTTCAGAGATTAAAATGGATTTGAGAGGGAGGCCATGAAATGAGATAAGCATGAAGACATGAAGATTTTGGTTGTAAAAAGGGTAGCAATTAGGCCAAAAGAAATAAGCTAAATTCTACTGCATATGAGATAAGCTGCAAGCAACTATGTGGCCTGGCTAGGAGAATTAGCATTTCCATTGGTTCTGAAAATGGTAACAACCATAATTTAAAAAATTCAGTTACATTAGTTATTCCCTCATGATAATCAGAGAAACTGAATTTTCCAGAGGCATGTTGCATACAACTCAATGCGTGAGTGAATTGCAGTGAGAGAAAAAAAAATGAAGGACAGCATTCAGAAAGAAATATTTAACTGTTAAAACAACTATCATTTTGCTCTTGGATTTCTTATGTACGTTACAGGTACTTGCATACAAGGGGGAAAAAATAATTCTCCATCCACCCACAAATGGTATAAAGACTATGTCAGCATTCTCCAGTCTCTCTTGAGGACTATTACGGGAAGCCAAAACTGTAAATATCCAATTGTAACAGATGTCAGGCCTCATGAATATATCAGTCTTCATTCATGAATAGGCCAGTGGGAGTGCACACATTTCAATAAATATCCATGTGCTCCAAACCCAGAAAGATACCTTATTTGCAAGAGGATTGCTACATTTAAAAGATTATTATGGCTATAAAAATACTATCCCCTCAAGGGAAAATTCAAGCTTTCCTTTGTAATTAAACTCCTCTGGAAATGAAACAAAGGACTTTTAAGAAAGAGACTTCTAAAGCTCTGAGAACACATTTTTCTCCTAATAGCTGTGGAAGGTTTAATGAACACTTTTGACTTCTGACTTTGTTGAAAGGGAAAGAACTAAGTTGGACTCTCACCTCCCCAGAAAAGCACTTGCTTAAAACCTCAGACTTTTTCTTGTCCTAATGTGCGGAAGAGATAATTTCAAAGCATACAGAAAGTCCCCCTCTCTCATATAATCTTTTAATGTAATTTCTAAATAAGCCATGAAAGTACCAGAGATATTAGAAGCTAAAACTGCCTTTGTTCCACCCCTTTTTTCGAAAACCCATAACCTTTCTAGTTACTTTACTCTCCTGCACTACACATGGAGTTTCCTAACAAAGGAATAAATTCTCTCTTTGGATGTGTCAAAGCACATCTTGTAGCAGGAAGGAGGGAGGGAGAGAAGGTATTAAAATACAAGATCATCTTAATTTTATATGGTGGCTTTCATTTTCAATAATCCCAAGGTTCTTTAGAATTAATGGTAGTAGGAAAAAAAGAATATAGTTTGTCAAAACCCTCCTCTCCCCCCTCCACTCTCCATCAAAAAATGCTGTTTAGTCAAAATCAAAACAGTTTGTAGGAACATGTCTATTTAGATGATGTTTTCACTGGAATTTTTTTTTGGTAAATAATTCAAAATTGAACTAGACTATTTTGCTTCAACATTCTCATTTCATTTTGTTCCAACTATATTTAATTTAATATAATTTAACTTGTGTTCCACCGTTATCTAAATGAAACATTTCTACAATGTAATTTGACTGTTTTTTAATTACTTTTTAAAAATTTCTGTCCAATTATAAATTTCAAGTTTTTATCTCAATTTCATACAAAAACAAATTTTGAAATGATAGAATTTTCCATGGTATGGAAATTCCATTATCTAATCAGCTCCACAAAGAAGCAAAAAAACTATTAGAAGGGGAAGACGTGGGAAAAGCTAAAGAAGTGAAGGTACTTTCAGCAAGTCTGAAGAGCCTATAAGAAGTGACAGACAAGAGACTAACATTAAAAAAAATAGGGTCATGATTTGTGAATTTTATCCAAATGTAAGGGGGTAGCTTTAAGTGAAGATAGGAAAAGCAACTGCCACAATTAGGTCATAATCCAGGGAATTATGCTTGCAATATCTGGGAGACAAGGAAGGGAGTTAATCTTTTATTTAGTTATTTATATTAAATAAAGCTCAGGCCAATCTCAGAAAGAACTAACTGAAATTGGAGATTTTTTTTTTTAGTAAATTCTATATGATTTGCCTCAATATGGGTAACTATAAAATGGTTCTAGTCCAAAATAGTAATTATGTTCTTTTAGACTCACAGATTTTAAGGTCATAAGGGACCATCATAATAATCTAGTTTGATCTCCTGCACATTGCAAGCCACAGAAGCTCACCACCCACTTCTTGTAAAAGATCCCTACTCTCTGGCTGAGTTACTGAAATTATAAAGACTCCACCATTTATACTAGTTTAAACCTGCAAGTGACCCATGCCCTAGGCTGTAGAGGAAGGCAAAAACCCCCAAATCAAACTAAACAAAAAATAAATGAGAAAAACCAAACCCAGCTCTCTGTCAATCTAACCCAGGGGGAAATTCCTTCCTAACCACAAATATGGCAGTCCGTTAGCCCTGAACATATTGGCAAGACTCACCATCCAGACAGCCAGGAGAGAACGACCTAGTAACATGTACTTGAGGTCACAACTCTTTTGTGGGGTTTTAAAGAGTTCCAGAGGGTTGTTACAATCCTCTTTTTCCTTATGGAGAAACAGACAGGAGGAGTGTTCTGAAGCCTTTATTCTATTGTAACATAGGTTTGTGGTTTGGAAAGATTATGAACAATAGATCTACCAGAAGAAAAGTTACCCAGAAACATCATAATGGGACAAGATTAAAAAATGAGGGCCCAAAGGGTTTTCACTGAGCCCTTAATAACAGAAAAACAAACAAGGAGACCTGTGGCACTTTTAAAGGCTAACAAATTTATTTATCACATGAGCTTTTGTGGGAGAAAATCTCACTTTGTCTGATGCTTTGAATATTATTATTAATAACAATGACAACAATATCAAACAATAACAATAATAACTGAATAATCCTTAGTCAAGAAAAGGAGAGATTTACTTATTCACTTTATAAGAGAGCAGCATAAAAAATCTTTTCAGGAAATAGAAAGGAGCAATATTTCAGAGAGAAGAAATAGTTTCTTTGTTGAAGAAACAGTAAATAAATAGCATTACAATTACAAAGAAAAAAAGTCAATCATTAACATGTTGAGAGAAGAGAGAAACCCATGAGAATGTGTGAATTTTTTCAGAAGGACAGTGCAAAAAAAGATATTGCAATAAAGATGCCTAGTTGCCAATAATTCAATATTAAACAATCACCAAGGTTATTCTGGAGCAAACCTCCTCCATACTGCTGGAGAAAACAAGCCTTGTGCAAAAAAAATTATGTGGGAGTGTAACAGGGTATGATTTCACTTCTGTCTTCATCTCTGCAGAAACTACACAGACTCCAGTTGTGCACTTGCAGGACCTTTTTATTTTAATTTGCCACCAGCAGCACTACCACAATTCCTGTGCAACAGTATTTACAAGAGCTACTGTGCTTTGGCCCTCTCCTCAGGACCTAAGGGGAAATAGAAATCCTGCTCCCTTAAAACCTTTATATCCCTGAATTCAGGTGCCCCCCAGCACTGCCTTCCTGTACCTCTTTATCAGACTTTGACTAATGGGCTAATTGGCTCTTTATCCCAGTCAGCCTGATCAGATAATTACTCGAATCAGGCTTTCTGGAAGCTAATTAGCATCTGAGTGATCAGACTGAAGGTTTATCTGTTTATGCACTCTTGTCACAGGGGACTATGGATAAAATCAACTCTCACTTACAGCTAGAACAAGAAGCATCTGCCTTGGCAGATGTGAGCCATAATTGTGGCCCTCACACCGTCACATTGAGGGTCATCTCTTTGGATCCACTGTCTTTAGCCTCACCCTTCTTCTAACCTTGACACAAAACTTCTCCCACCCAATTTACATGCTGTAGTGCAGTACACTGTAGCACACACAGGAAACATGGAGCCCACCTCTGTAACCTGCACATGTACAGAGTAGAACTTAGACATTTACTCTGCTTTTAAAGATTAATAGATTTGCCATGGAATTGTCTCCTAATGAGTGCTGTTCAACATACTGCGTTGACTTCATGGACTACCCGCATACTACATAGATCTGCTGCTTGTATGATGCTTTGAAAGAACTAGTAGGGGCAGTTATTCAGCAGGCTTAAGAGACAGAAAATAAGAGAGACAGACAGAGCATTTATTCAATTTCTAACAGAGACATTCCCTCTCATCCCCACAAATATATTAATTAATGTGAGCCTTTCTATATACCTCCCACCACAAAGCCAGAATCTAGAACTCAACCTATTGGATTTTCCTTTCAAAATATATAAGAAACTGATATTTGAGCCCTCATTTAAATTACCAAAAATAAGTACATACATACATACATTACCAGAAAGAATAATCCTAAATTTAAAGGGAATTTTAGCCACTGTAAAACCTCATCTGATGAAGATAGAGGTAACATATTAGCTAATTCCACATAGGTTTCAGTTGGGAATAAAATTACTGTTAGCTAGTGAACTGTACTACTAGGTTCCAAGGCTGCCTTAACAGTAGCATAAGATTTTCTTAAGATGGAAAAAGAAAGATTCTCTCACATGGGGAAAATGCTTAGGGAGACAAAGTTCAATCTGTAAGAGGTCAGAGTGCAAATGGAAGAGGGAGCAGAGGAGTTATTTGTAACCTTGTTTGCAATTGTTTGTAGATTAAATAAATACACAAAGTCATAAGAGACAATTTTTTTCTGAAATCAGAAGAAATGAATGAGAATGGAAAAAGAAATAGGAAGAACCAAAGGTTCAAATGAAAGAAGAAAACACACACAAGTGCGTGCAGTGTTTTGCTTGTCCAAGACTTTTCCTTTCTTAGCAGAAGCAATTACATGTAAAACAGAATCTTCCCACACAGCTTGCCGAGGTACTCAAACAATTCCAATTTGTCTTGCTCACTGTTCTTCTGTTTGAGAAAAGAAAAGAAGGGAAGGGAAGGGGAAACACAACTGTCTGAAAACAATCACAAAACTCATTTCAGGGACTGTAAACCATGCGGGCCTCAAGAGTCTGTCATAGCCACTGGCATTTATTGTAAGATTTGTGCAACACGGACCAACAAACACTTACCACAAAATCCAGAGTTAAAGTTTAAAATGGGTATATTTATATCATTCTTATTTGCAGTGCCCAAAACATGAACTTTGGCTTCAGAGTCAGATACAAATTTCCCACAAATTTGGAGAGTCAGAAGGTCAGATTAAGGCAGAGGCACTAAAGGCGTGTCTACGCTGCAATTAGATAGCCATACTTGACCTGTGCTGACTCACTGAGGTTTGCGGACCCCCATCTGCAGGGCTGTTTAATTGCAGTTGTGGATATCTGAGATGTACTCTATGACCCTGTGAGATGGGAATGCCATAAAGCTCGGTCCCCAGCCCAATCTCAGAAGTTTGCACTGCAATTAAACAGCCTTGCAGATGGGGGCTTGTGAACCATAGTCAGCTAGCATGGACCAGACATGGTCTCTAACTACACTGTAGACATACCCTTAAGGTCCTCTCCAGGGCTGTCTACACTTACAAAAGTTAGTTTGAATTAGTTCATTTGAACTAACTAATTCGAACTAATTATAGTTAGAACTAACTTAATTTGAACTAGCATGGCCCCACTAGAATGCTAGTTTGAACTAAGCCATGCATGGCACTTGCTTAGTTCGAATTAGTCAGTTGTATGAAGGTCAATCTTTATAGTCCTGTGCACTCTAGTGCATCTACACTGGGCTTTTATTAAGTCGGCTTAAGCGCTTCCTTAAGTCGACTTAATGACAGCTTAAGTCAACTTAATAACACCACCTCTGAAGGTCAACTTAAGCCTTAAATTGACTTCTTAAGTTGACTTAAAGCCAGTGTGGACGGGGAATAGCGCTAAGTCGACCTTGTTAAATTGACTTAAAGCCAGTGTGGACGGCTATGTCGACTGTTAAGTCGACATAACAAGGTCGACTTAAGTCAATTTAAAGTGTAGCCACTCTGTTAAGTCAACTTAACAAGATCGACTTTAAGTCGACTTAAGTTGAACTTGTTAAGTCGACTCGAGAGTCAACTTAACTTTACAAATGTAGACATAGCCTCTGTGTCTTTGAAACATTGAAGAAGAATTGTGGGACAATACTTACTAAATTACAGACTAATAAAATACTTTCCATACTATCTATTGATTGGCTAATCCCAGGCAGTTTATGAGAGATCTGCTTAAATTCAGAATAGCATCTCAAAGATTAATATTATTTCTTCAGCCTCCCCATCTCCCACTTCTAATGTCATAATACAGAAATTTAGAGACCAACTCTTTTTACGGGGATTGAAGCAAAGTTGTAAATAAGTTTTTCAAGGGACAGTTTCTGAATAAGTAAAAGATCTGAGTCCTGCTCGAAGGCTGTATGTGCATCCCGATTACTTATATAGAGCTTTACAAATATTGTCTAATTACCTAACACAATCCCTGTTCTGCACCCGCAGGGCACATGCACACACAATAGATAAATATAACCCCCCTTTTTACAGATAGGAAAACTAAGGCAATAAGGATAAGTGACTTGGCTAAGAGGGAGTCTGTGTCAGAATTGGGATTAGGAAGCAGGAGTCCCGCGTTCTCAGTCCCATAGTATACCCATTTAACATTGCCTCACACTACCGAGCTGCTTCACTTTCTAGCCAGAGGTCACACACTAGTTACTCAACACAACATATGGCAAAGCCTCAGGCCACTAGATAGGAGGGAGCTGGCCAGCAGCTGCTGCCTTCCCTTGACAGCAACAAAATTAGCACAGGCTCCCACAAAAAATCAAGGCACTCATACCTATCATTTTCACAGGACTCAACGTTTCTCTCAGGAAGGTTGGCAGCAGGTGGAAAAGAAAGGTGGGGTAGTGGGTAAAACTGTGATCTTTAGGGAAAATGAGGACTAAACTCTCAGTGTTAATGATGAGTTTATATTGGCTACTTTTTTTCAAGGATAACTCCACAAAAAGGAGCTAGAAACAAATGACAGCTAAGATTAACTCAGACATTTCCAGATGACACAAGTGATAGACAAAAGGGGATAGGTAGAGGAAAATAAAAACTAAAGATGACACTGCTCTCCATTCCCTTTTATTAGTAATCTGTTACTCTGATTTGTATCAATTAATGATTTGGGTTGTCCTTCAGTTTATGTTGTTTAAGTATTTTCAATTCACTTTGAACAGAAATTGGACATTTAAATGGAACCTTTAATTCTCACATAGTTACCTACATGAATGGCCCATACAGCTTGCTTCTAGCCTCACTCAACTATATAACACCTGCAGTCCTTAATGAATCTCAGACTGTTACAGAGCTATCTAGACTTGGCTTAGAAGTAATATGTTTAACAACAGTAAAGAACTGGCTGCAAGGTTTTGTGCCATTGTACCTGAATACATAAAAGGTAATTAGGTATAATAATATTATATCATCTAATAATCTGCACCAGGGAATTAAATGCAGCTTTGGGGATATTCAAATATCACAACATTTAGCCTGAATGCAACAAACAAAACATAGGCATTAGCTGGTTTCATAATATTGACCAGGGGACCGCTCAGTGGAGTGTGATCAAGCCAACATTACTTCCACCAGAAAGGACCAAGATTTCCCCATTATATGGCAAAACTCCATTCCCACAGATACCATATTTATGGGAGCTCAGTAAAGTTCTGAAAAGAATCAAAACAGTACTACGTGCAAAGACCTTAATTAGGATTTAGAGCTGGTTGAAAAATTATCATACCAAAAAAAAAAATGAAGAAAAATGACTAAACTTAGTTGATTTTTTTCCCATTAAAAACACCCTTAGATTTTGCTTTTGTTTTCTGCTCATTTTCTTGTCATCTCTTTTTATTTTTCTGGTGTTTGAATGGAAGTGTAAAAAAGTTAAAAAGGAAAAAAGGGAGAAATATGAAAAAATCCTGAAACCAATCCAAATTACTTTGTGTGTGTGTGTGTGTGTGTGTGTGTGAGAGAGAGAGAGAGAGAGAGAGAGAGATGCAAAAACAAATTACCATGGAAAAAATTGAACAAAATAATTGTGTTATTTTTATTTTTTTCTTTAATGGAAAATTCCATTTTTCTATTAACTCTACTAGGATGTAATTATATAGGCAATTAATCCCCACTATGTTTGGCCATCATTTGGCAACCAACCAAGGTCAGGGTGGAATCTTACTGTTTCATGCTGTAAGATTTGAAAAGGAGAAGCCATGAATGAGGGGCTCTTTACATTCACCTCTGAAGCATGTAGTACTATTCACTTTTGGAGACAGGGTACCAGGCTAAATGGATCACAGTCTCAGAGTGCTTCAACTGGGTAAAAGTATGGCTTTGAAAAATCAATGAACAGACCTAAATGAAGGTTGGGGAAGAAAAAAAATCTAAGAATTAGTGCACAACACTTCTGATAGCAAAGGTTCACTATACCAAACAGATAGATAACACCAGCCCTCTGTGGGCTCAAAGCAAATTTATGTATAAAAGTCCTTGAAATCAGATACCAGTTACAGTTGAGAAGTGTGTCTGGGGTGGCATTGGGGGAGTATCAATTACATGCTTTACTCTGATAGTAACGTAGTATTTTCTCACATGATTAATCCCACTGAGGTCAATGAGACTGCTCATGTGAATAAGTTATACAAGATCAGCCCCTATATTTGTACAAATATATTTAATGTATAACTTCATCTAACTGACAAGAATATTAGCCTTACGCAGTCTTCATATTCAGACCTTTTATAGGCAAGTCCCACGCACCCATCCACACGCATCCATCCTCACTGTGCATATTTAAAACAATGCAAACTAATCTGCTATTAAAAATCATCTGCAGGATGACTCAACAAGATGGGGGAAGGAAAGGAGATCTGAGTCAGAAGGAAAATTTTCAGTACTGTGCAGAAAGATTTTTTAACTAGAATAGTGTGGGGCGATCTGAATGAGCCCTAGCTTCATAAAATCAACTCAAACATCTTCCGAATGTGGGAATATATCAGTAAAAAATGATCATAACATTATGCATATAGTGAATATATATTCAGGCATGGATTGCCTACATTCTAAGTGACAATCAACCTGAAGGTTCAAAAGCTACATACAGATTTATTTAGGAAGAAAACACACAGCAGTTCATTCTGACTCCACTGAGATACACAGGACTAGAAGAGATAGCAAGCAGACCAGAGCGCAAAAGCAAAAGACAGTTTGCTTTAAAAAAGACAAACCCCACCATGGATTAGACATCACCATTTTTCTGTGGGAGAG
This sequence comes from Pelusios castaneus, assembly GCA_007922175.1. Lineage (NCBI taxonomy): Eukaryota > Metazoa > Chordata > Testudines > Pelomedusidae > Pelusios > Pelusios castaneus. Next base: position 12,935,934 of record ML685785.1, on the reverse strand, counting down.
AGGAGAGAAAAGGTCAGTACCTATACAAAGCTCTGATTAAAATAAATTATTGGGGGTGGGGGGATTTTTGTGGGCATAACTCCACTGAACCAATGGACTAATTGGGCATTTTTCACTGGTCCATGAATTTTCCTCCTATACCAACTATCCCAATTTAGAAGTGATAAACTCTGGGACAAATTCTTTTCTGATTTAGTTCCATTGACTTGTAAATTGGGTCATCACATGGACAAACACAAAAGTGTTCAATTATTTCTAAGCCAAATTCAGAGTTTCAGAGAAAGTGGCATGAGCTGGAAGTTTAAGCAAGATATCAGACAAATAGAAATCAGAAGTTCCCGAATTCTAATCCTGCCTTTGATAAACATTACCACAGAGGGATTGTGTAAACAGGTCCTCCTTTGCTTCCCTCTCCTTAAATGAAGAATAATACCCCAGTCACCACAGGGCTACTGTGAAGCATAATTAATTGCTTGTGAAGACCTACGGATGTGGAAAAAATAAATCCTGAATGGATGCTAGCTAATATTATTTCTGTGATTAAAAGATAACTCGTACCCAAGGGAAAAGTTTCAAAACACACTCTACTTTAAAGAAATTCCTGTTGATTTTCCTAGTTTTATCTGGTGTGTTTGTTAATGATGGTTGGTTATTTTTAAGTAAAGCTTTGTTCTGCTCCACTCCATCCTCTCATCCTTCCTGAGCCTGCCACGTGATACTGTGCTGGGTTTATGTCATTATGACCATTCCTTCCAAAAGAACAGATAATGAGGTAAAAAATATAGCATCACCTATCTCCGAATCCATCTAAAAAAAATAAAGCTTTTTAGGCTGCACAACTTCACAGGGAACTAATCCCCTGAGAGTTGCTGTGTTTCTCCAGCCTTAACCTGGTGACATTCCATATGGAGTTGGCATCTAGCAAGATGAATCTTTCATCAATGGTGCCCATGTGTCTGAAATTCCCTTACTTTCTCCCCATTCCCTCTTTCTACAAGTCTTTCCCTTAAGAGGTGCACTGCCAGTTTGATTTAGGTTCAGCATTTCGATATGGAAAACTCAAACCTTTATCAAAACAAACATGGGTACAAATATATATACATTTAATAGCTGTTGTGCTTGATCCCTAAACACTCTCTAGCAGGTGGAGCTTATGTGGTGGAGATGGGATGGGGAGGAGAAAGAGTTTTGTTTTACAGGGCTTACAGTGGGCCCATTTCCAATTTTTTTCCTTAAAGCGTTAGTAACATTTTAAAAGATGTTTTTAATCAACATTTTTAATGAAACTGTTTTCAGTAAATGAAAAGGTTCTATAATGATTTCATGCATGAGTTCAGCAAATGTTGTTTCAAATATTGATTAAAATAATTGATTATTTTGCAAGAAACAAAACATGTTGACTATGTTGGAAGTTTTCTATGAAGTGATTTTTCACAGGAAAATCTTGTAGTGGAAAATAATTCAACCAGCTCCACAAATAACATTTGCATTAGGAACTAACTAAGAGAGCTGGGCAAACAAGTCATAGCAGGTATTTTTTATTTGATTAATTTTTTTCTCATTGTCTGTTTACAAATACATCAGAGTTTTCTTACATTTGTTGTCTGAAACAATTTCAAAAGCCATCTCCTCCTTATATTGAAGTCCCTCTTCAAATCCCCACTTTCTGCAACGCTCTTTGTGCACCGACTTTATATCATCAACGAAAATCAACAGGCCAAGTCCTCTGGTCTTTCTTTTATCCCCTTCTCTGTGTGTATCTTTTAGACTGTATGTTTATCTGTACACTATATTTCTGAATAAATTCTTGTCCTCCAGATCAGTCAGGAACAGATTACTGTATTACTTTTGCAATATTCAAGCTATCTATTTGTATTGAACACAAAGGCTACATGGAATTGTTCTTGGAACTCTTAGGAGATTTCTAGTATATACAGTACTCTAATTCTCTAAATACTCCAACACTTTCTGCAATTCTTCTTTATTGACTTAAAATTTCCTTTTAATATTCTTTCCAGTAATTTTGTTTGCTTGAAACTTAGCCCTAAGACACCACATTGGAAGACAACTAAGATTGGAGATAAACAGATGTGGAGACAAAAGGCTGGTTTTAAAACTGACTAGCCTTATTTCATTATCGAAGCTTACTGAAGTTAAAATAATCACCATTTAATGGTTGGGGAAGAATTAGGATTTTAAAAATGCATTCAGTTTCCATATTACAATGTTATTAACTACAAGACAGAAAGAAAAACTGGTTTATAAGAATACTTTTCTTGACCCAGCAGTACCTCTATGATTTGACTGAGTCCCTCTGTGAAGTGTTTTGTGATGCTTCATGCAAATCATATTTACAATTCATAGATAAATTGCTGTGTCTATTATATCTACAGTCAGAAGCCACACATTCTCCAACATGTGTAGGAACCAGTCCTTCTGTTATGTCTGCAAACAGCTAATATCCTCACAGTTCATATACTCTCAGTGACTGCACACCATTCCCTGCATTTCTTTTTACACAAAGTTATTTTTACAGTTCAGACAATGAATGATGGGATTACTACAGTTCTTCAAGGTGCTTGATGAGAGTCACTGGAGATATTCAGTGCTCCCTAAGTCTTGGAGTCTGAAAGAGAGGTGCCTTTGGACAGCTTTGTATTGTTCTAACAAGATCATTTTTCCCCTCAAGTATTTCAAGCTTAATTATCAGCATCAGTAGAAGGCAGAGAGTATTTGGAGGGGTGGGAGGGGACATTGATACTATTTTGGCAAGAGCTCAACTCAACTAGTTCTCAATTTTGGTAAGTTTAATTCAAATTACAATCATTACTTAACAACAATACTAATAGCATATTCAGTCAATGTGTTTAAGGGGTGGTTGCTACCCAGCAGCATGTTTGCCTAATGCAGTAGTAAAAAATAAAAAAATTAAAAAGTCAATTAGAAGATGAATGGAATACAGAGATTCACAGAATTTGAATGGCCAGTTTTGCCATGTATTAATGCATGTATGAAACTTGAAATTGCAGCTTCCATAACAAAGAACTGAATGAACTTTGTTTATCCAAATTCAATTTAAAATAGCAATAAGTTCAGGACATTTTGGGAGAATTAATAACACACAAGCACTGATGGCCTGAGGCTGAACTTCCAACCAGTAATGTCTGATGTATCATTAATCCCTTAGTCATTACTGTGAATGGTCGGGATTATCAAAGGAGTGTAATAAAGTTAGGCACCCAACCCTCACTGAAGTTCAACTTTTAATTACCTTTGAAAATCCTGTCCCAAGCTCATAATGTAAGGTATGCTAAGTGTTTAACATGGCTGAACAGCAGAATGGCAATAAAGTCCTTCACTTGTAGTTAGTTTGAATTAGTCAATTGCATTGAGCTCAATGTGCCGGTTAGTTCAAACTAAGCGCTTAGTTCGAACTAACATGGCCACATTGGGTTAATTCGAACTAACTACCGGTAGTTCGAATTAACCCTTACTTCGAAAAGTATAAGCAAATTTATTAGTTTGAATTAAGGAAACCCTTAATTCGAACTAATGAAAGCCTAGTGTAGCCAAGACTTAAGTTAGTTCGAATTAAGCTTCCTTAATTCGAACAAATTTGCCAGTGTAGATATAGCCTACAGGAGCTAGGACACAGGGAGAATGTTTCTAGGTCTACCCTGTTTTATCAGGTATATCTCCTCTCTAGGGCTACTGTTCCACTGAGTGGTGTCACAAAGGAATGACACCTTAATTCACTGCTATGCCAAAGATGCAGAAGAAACAATTAATAAAGGAGTTAAATGAAAGTACCATTCAGTGGCTGTGCACTGTAATTTAAAGTATCAATGCAAAAATCCACATAGCTTAAATAGAGGGAGTGAAGACATGGGCATCATAAATTATTTGAGACATGGAAAGACTTTCATGTGACTAGAGAATAAAAAGATTAATATTCTTTCATTCAGAAAGAAGATGAAAAGGTGCATTATCATTAACATTTTGTTCCCTGTTTTTTCTTCCACCATGGCACTAGTGTAAACTGATTCCTCACAACTTCCCTACACTCCAGATCTCACTGTTGATTCAACCAAAGAAGCTGCACCAATAGTCGCATTTGTGGAGAATATAATGAAAGAAAAGACTGGGCAGATGAGAATTCAGCAGGGATATAAGGAATCCAAAAGTGAAGGGTATAGAACAGGTACACTTTCTTGCTTCTGGGCAAAAGTCACTAGTTGACTCAGGGAAGGAAGAAACATCCCCTATGGGTATATTACTTTATATCTGTACATTACAGGGAATTTTTGCACCTTCTGCTGAAGCAAATGATACTGATTGCTGTGAGAGACAGGATACTGAACTAGATGGCCATGTTTCTAGTCCAAAATGGTAATTATGTTGTTTTGTACTTTTTGCCTCAGAGTCACAGAAACTACCATGAACAAAGCTTTAAGTGAGCCATTTTCTATCCCCAGAAGAGAGTGAAGAAACCAGTTTTGTAGGTTTGTAACATAAAGTATTTTGATCATATTGTACATGATGGAATGGGCAAAGAGTTCATTCCAAGTCTAGCACATGCTTTTTTGGAACACCCCAAGGATGACATTATTTGCTCTGCCATAGCATTGTCTTTGAGTGGCTCTAAGGCAAATTTTAGACACACAGAAAGTGTCCATCTTTCTTGATGAAATTGATTTACTAAAAAGCAAATAGCAAAACAATAACGGCAGCACAAAGGATGAATGAGAGTAATTATTACTTTGTAAGCGAGGATGTTCAGATTAGCTTCTTGATGAATGACAAAAGCTTGATAGCTGAACTCATTTGAGTCCTCACTTTATTCATTGAATTCCTAGCAGTTTGAAGCCTGTTCAGCTCAAATCAATTTGTTATGAAATGAACTTTAATTATTTGTTTCAAATCAATGCAACTTTTAAGCTGATCTAACAACTTTCCAGCAGGCTTTAAAAAAATAATTAAAAATGAAACTTCCCCCATTGCTAATAAATCACTAGACTTAGGAAACACAAATAGAGACAAGGACATATATTTAAATTGTCACTGAATAATTTTACTCCATATGAGCTTTGGAATATGTGACAGGATTATGCAAAGAGCTGTGAACAGAATGTATGCTTAATAGGACACAATCATTGTCATACCCAAGGCCAGTTCTCATAGACTCAAACTCTAAGGTCAGAAAGGACCATATGATCATCTAGTAGTCTGACCTCCTGCACAATGCAATCCACAGAACCTCACCCACCTCCTCCTGCAATAACCCTCTAACCTATCACTGAGTTATTTAAGTCCTCATATCTTGGTTTAAAGATTTTAAGGTACAGAGAATCCACCAGCAAGTGAGCTGTCCTCTAGTCTATGCTACATAGGAAAGTAAAAAATCCCCAGAGCCTTTGCCAATCTGCCCTAGGGGAAAATTCCTTTCCAACTCCAAATATGGTGATCAGTTAAACCCTGAGTATGTGGGCAAGACTCATCAGTCAGACACCCAAGGAACAAATTTCTGTAATAACTCAGAATCCACCCTATCAAATGTCCCAGCTCAGGCCACTGGCATATCCACCATCAATAGTAAAAGATCAGTCAATTGCCAAACTAGGCTGCCCCATTGTACTATCCCCTCCATAAGTTTATGAAGCTCAATTTTAAAGCCAGCTAGGTTTTTTGCCCCCCTTTGTGTAATTCCCCATGGGAGATTATTCCAGAACTTTACTCCCCTGATGATTAGAAGCCTGCATCTAATTTCAAGTCTAAACTTCTTGATGGCCAGTTTATATACATTTTTTCTTGTGTCCTCATTGGTGCTGAACTTAAATAAATTCTTTCCCTCCCTGGTATTTATCCCTCTGGTGTATTTATAAAGAGCAGTCATATCTCCCCTTACCTTTCTTTTAGCTAGGCTAAACAAGCCAAGCTTTTGAGTCTCCTCTCATAAGGCAGGTTCTACATTCCTCAGCTCATCCTACTATCCCTTCTCTGCACTTGTTCCAGTTTGAATTCATCTTTCTTAAATATAGGGGACCAGAATTGCACACAGTATTCCAGATGAGGTCTCACCAATGCCTTATATAATGGTACTAACACCCCTCTATCTCTACTGGAAATACCTCTTCCTACTAGGACCACATTAATTTTTATTCATGGTCACATCACATTGGCAGCTCATTTTCATCCTGTAATCAACCAGTACACACAGGTCCTTCTCCTTCATCACTTCCAACCAATGCAACCCCAGATAATTGCAAAAAATCTTGTTCTTAGTCCCTGAATGCATGATCTTGCACTTTCCACATTACATTTCATCTTATTCTTATTCCTGCAGTTCACAAGGTCATCCAGATCTTCCTGTATAATATCCTGATCTTTCTCTGTGTTGGCAACACTTCCCATCTTTGTGTCATCCTCAAACTTTATTAGCATATCCCCACTTTTTGTGCCAAGGTCAGTTAAAAAAAAAAAGGTTAAATAAGGTTGGTCCCAAGACCGATCCCCAAGGAACTTCCTTAGTAATCTCCAGCCTTACAATTCACCTTTCTGTATGACCCGTTGTAGCCCCTCCTGACCAGTTGTAGTCTCCCCAGTTCTTGGTCTCCAAAGACCATCAGCTAATCAAGGGGAAGTTCTGGTTCTCAGAGGCTTCTTCATGTATACAGGACTTAAAATGGATAAATTCCCACAATCACATGAAAGATATAAGGGGGTACTAATTTAATAGTTGCTCCTTTTGCCAGTCCATTCATTCCACAACAGACCAATGATCCATCTCAGTTCAACATCCTATATGAGACTGTGGCCAATACCAGATGGTCAAAGGAGTTTTAAATCAAGCTAAGTACTAACATGGCATGAAATGGGTTTTTTTTTTCCAGATCTCAGATGATGATTATCTTATGTCTTGAGTATAGGAAATGAAAACCTGCACCATATTATTCTAGCTAATACTCTATGCTAATTTATATTAGCTGAAGATTTGCCAGAGAGCCTCTCTCTCTTTGTTTTATCATTCACCAAAAATTCTTAGCAGTGACTGCTCCCGTCTCACCTCTGAATTAATACTAGAAGCAGACTGTGCTTTTTTTTTTTCCTCCTGGTTAAAGAAGGAGAAATGTGGACACTACAATGAGTGCAAGTAAGTTCAGCAGAGATGTGTAAAAGATCAATAGTTCTTTTTTTCTTTTTCTCTGCTTCTTGTTACCAATACATAATTGATTGGGAGTTCTCTCCCTCAGGGGGAAGAAAAATCAAAACTTGTTTGGGAGCCAAAAATTGTCAGTTACTGCATGGCACTTTTACAATTTACTATAAAAGAGAATCCTAGGGATTATTTCAATTCAATTCTTACTGGACAGTTGTCCATACGAAAGCTGCCACATCATAATTGGTTCTTTCCTGTACAATTCCACCACACACAGTAAGGACTGAATTGGCTTTAGACAGTGATCTATTTTCTCTCATTCCTGCACTCAGTCATCTCAGGGCATGGTAAAAGAATAATGGAAGAGCAGTACTGAGGCAGTTGCAGTTGCCATTGCCTATGATGTGGTTCTTTTGTTGATTGCTACCATTTTGTAACCCCTTCCCCTGTATTTCTCTGTGACTCATCTCTTCTCAAATTTCATCTGAAAAACTCCTCTGGTCCCCTATTGTTTCACCTTCACCTCTCCCCTTCCATTATGACTATCCTAATTATTAATTCTTCACTCACCCTACTATTATATAGCACCTGAAATCTTTGGGGCTAGAGCTGATAGGAGAAATACTCAACATAGTAAGGATCCAATAGTCTTAATCCTTAGTTGCTTGTCAAGGAATGGGCCATAGGTATTTGTCTATGAAGCAAACTAATCAGTTTTGTTTCACTAAATCTTCCCAGTACAAAGATGAAAGATTTTTTGCATGCATAATTGTATCATCTTGATATATTACAAAAAGAAAGTATACTCAGATAACTTATAAGGCTATTTTCATTCTACAACACATAATTCTGAATTTTATCATGGTTTACTTTGTCTAGCAACAATACACAGCATTTACACAGTGCTTTGTATCTAAGACTCTAAGGCTATGTCTACACTGGCAATTTAAGTCAACTTAAGGAGGCTTAAATCGACTTAAATTAAGCCACATCCACATTAGGCTGTCATTGAGTCGACTTAAGAAATTCCTTAAGTCAACTTAATGAAAGCTTACGTCGACTTTATTACTACCACTCCTTAAATCGACTTAAGGATGGTCTGGACATGGAGTAACTCTTAAGTCGACTTTATTAAGTCGACTTAAGGGTGGTTAGGTCGACTTAACAAAGTGGACTAACTTGCCTTAAAGCTAAGTCAACTTAGTCCACTTTGTTAAATCGATTTTAATAAGGTTGTCTTTAAGTCGACTTAAAGTCGACCTTATTAAAGTCGACTTAACAAAGTCGACTTAAAGTCGACTTAACTTTTCTAGTGTAGACATAGCCTAAAAGTCTTCCAGAAGTACTGATGAATTCTTATGCCACCCTTGAGAAATGTTTCAGATTGAGAAAGTGAGACACAAGACTCAAGGCAGATTCAAGGATAGAATACTGAAGAAAGTGGACTTCTATTCCTCTGCTGAAATCACTAGATTTCACACACTAGTATATGATTAGCACCAAGTCTTTTTGTATCTTCTCTTGTTTAATTAATCTTTCTGACCAAATCTGTTGCTGAGATGTCTCCTTATAGAAAAACAGATTCTGTCTTCCTGTAGTAATGAATGCCAGCCTTGAACTGAAAAGACTGTACTCCACTAAGAGAGAGGTTTTGAATTGCTTGCTATGTGTTCATTCATGTCCAAGCAAAGCAAACACCACCAACTAATCAGAATTAACAATTTTGTGATCTGACAGGTTGTTTATCAATAAAGAGTTAAGATGATTTGGCTACACTCCTTACTCATTTTATTACCATTTGACCTATAGTAGGGGTCTTTGATCTCTATTTAGAATTTTAAACTTTAAACTGTTATGAAGCACAGAACCTGATTTCACTAATGCTGAACATCTGCAGCTCCCATTGCCACAAACTGAAGTGGTCTGTAGATGTCTGTAGCATCCAACCAATACTGGATATCAAATATAATCTTGAAAGCCTGTTCTTGAGGGAGGATAAAAACATTCCAATTAACTGACGATTTAGAGTTCTACTGTATCATTCACTCCCCATCCCCTCTACCCCATTCTAAAGGAAACTGTTCCTTGAAGTATATTCTTCAGTGCTTCACTCATCATGCATTCCTTTTCACACCTTTGTCTGGAAACTATTTGTTTTTTTATTATAGTTACCTGCATGAGAAGGATACTTGACTTCTTTTAAATTAGAGAGAGAAATTTAAACACAAAGGTGGAAAATGAAGATATTTTATTTGAACATTTGTTCAACTCTTTAGTATTATTATTTCCTTTGTTCCTGCTCCATTAACAGGTTTATGGCTGGATGGATATTGGGAGGATAAAAGCAAGAGGATGTCTGATGTTATGAAGAATTCTGAATCAGGACAATGGATCATGCTGATTCATACAGAGATGCTGTAATATATTGAGTCTCTCTTTCATATACCACAGAGGTTCATAGATATCATAGCAATGGATAGAGTGTAATAGGCTAGCAGTATTTGCTTGGAATACTCCAGTTAGTAAATGTTTGTCCTAATGGGAAAAGGTTAAAAGATTTTACTGACTTATCAAAGGAGTTAGCTCATCACCACACCCAGAGACAAGAGATATAGGAATAGTACTCAGAGAACTAGGGTTTGGAACAGAAAACCTCAGAAAGGGAACCCAAGGAGCAGTCAGGCCAGTAGAGAAGGCTTAGGTTGTCTTCATGAACTATTACTTTGAAATCACCTTTCTTGCTAGGGAATCAGCTCCCAGGGTGAATTGTCTTTGTGCGCGTGTGTGTGAGAGAGAGAGAGACAGACACACACACAAAAAACAAAACAAAAAACTCTAGGGTTGTTTGATAAATGTTAATCTGGGTTCTCATATTGACAGACAAAAATAAACTGAATCATTAGTAGTAGTGGGTGCTGACAGCATTCACTACACTCTCCAAACAGGGTGAAGCAAGGTCTTTGTCCAAGAAGCTTACACTCCAGTACAGACTACATAAGACAGAGTGAAATGTCAAGGGGGGGTTAAGGTTGAATCTTAGGGAGGTAATTTTTCAATGACTTTGCAGAAAGAATAATCTAAAAGGACAGGGTGGAGGTTGGTGCACAAAAAGACAATTCCAGGCATGAGGGGAAGTGTGGAAAAATAATATAAATGTTGTAGCTAGGAAGGAGGCTTCAGAGTAGAGCTTGTTGGGCGGCTTAGAAGGAAATGAGAGCAGAGACATCAAGCAGGGGAAGATTGGTTTGGAAGGACCTTGAAGGTAAGGACTAGAAATTTGAATCTGATGGAGAAAGCAAGGCAACAACCATAAAAGAGACTAAAAAGTGGGAGAAAACATAGAAAGAGGATTCTAGCAGCAGCTTACTGAATGGACTGAAGGAGCATGAGTTGACACACAGAGCACTCACAGAACAAAGAATAGAGCCTCAGTTGTTCTAAATCTTCAGAACTCTATTAAATCTACTCCAATTTATACAGTCTCAAGATCTGGCCCAAAAAGTTAAATGGGGCCAAGCCATTAACAAAGGCTTGAGCAGTACATAAAAATGGCCATACTAGCTCAGACCAATGGTCCAGCTAGCCAGTATCCTGTCTTTCAACAGTGGTCAGTCCCAACATGGTTAGATAGCAGAAGAACCACCTATTAGATACATATGGGAGGGAGAGAGAGGACGAGTGAAACATAAATAAAAATGTGTTTGTGAGCCTTGGTAGTCAAGAAATTTAGAGACGTTGTCAACATTTATTTTGGGAATTTTTATTTTTAAATGGGTATGGAAAATAGCATAAAAAGATAGAATGGCAATTCCAGTTCACTGTCTTGGATAAAGTCTTAGTTCATAGTAACTGATAGCTAGGACCAAGTGACTCACTTAGGCTATGTCTACACTGGCAAGTTAGTTCGAATTAAGGAGGCTTAATTCGAACTAACTAAAGCCATGGCTACACTAGGCTTTAGTTAGTTCGAATTAAGGGCTTCCTTAATTCGAACTAATAAGTTCAAATAGGGCTTTAGAAGTAAGGCTTTAATTCGAACTAAGTCGTCTGAAGTCGCCAGTGTGGCCATGTTAATTCGAACTAATTTCTTAGTTCGAACTAACCGGCCATTGAAATGAATGGGATCGCTAATTCGAGCTAACTAAAATTTGCTCGAATTAGTTAGCTCGAACTAACTAATTCAAATGAATTTTAGCAAGTGTAGACATAACCTTAGCGACTTGTGTGAATTAAGTTGTTGGTGTTAAGACCAGCCCCTTTGGGGCAGTTGTCCACCTTCCAAAAAGCACAGACGCTGGCACTCATGCTGGCAGTTTAAGCACATGAATGGCTGAACTCACTACTGAGAATAAACTACTCACTCTCCCTTACAGATTGTTCTGAAACAGGATGGGGACCAGATACAGATTTGGATTTTTTACCTCAACATCAAAATTAAAGTAGTTTTAGATTTGGTAGTTTGATGCAGACCAAACTCTGTTCATAATAATCAGAGGTAAATGAAGGTTCACATTTTTGTTTAAAAATAAATAGCTGCCTAGCACTGTCAAATTGCAATCAAGGAAGTGTCTGCTGGTGTGTCTAAACTGCTTTATTACAGGGTCAGAGAAGGAGGAGAGAGACCTTACTTGGAAGGACTTCTAAATCTATCTATTTTCACTTTATCTTATGAGCCCTGCAGAGCAGGCTGGGATTCATTATATTGCTGCTTTATTATTATGGCCTGACATCTACGGTTGCCATTAGAAAACATTTACTGCTATAAATTGCAAAGTGATGCAAAATGAAGCAATAATCTGTTTCCAGCTTGATAAACAGAATGGCTGGAAGAAATAATGATGGTCAGACCTCAGTTCTAATACCCGTGAGTCTGTAATGATCAAAGGAGTGTGATATTGCTGTTGACTAACTATCTGGCCTTCTCCTTTGGAGAGCTAGGGATGAACATTCTTAGCATTTTGGATTCAGTTATTAAATGCAAAGCAGCCAGACAGTAAAGTTATTTTTTTCTCCAGACATTCATATTACACTCTTTTGATGGAAGTATTTGGAAGGATCAGATAAAACACAACTGTATTATTTCAGTGCTGTGTTATTATTAAGTTAACTGTTCATTTATTTTAATTAAGCCAAGAATATTCACGGTTGTGATGTGATTTTTCATTTGGAGCAATCAAAATTTAGGATTGGGAACAATAAAAATGGTATTTTACCTTCAGGTAGCACATTTTATCCCAAAGGATCCCAATATGCTTCATAAACTACATACATAAAGCCACAGTGAAAATGCAGCCATATCTTCAGTAAATGATACCATCCAACTAGTGAAATTCCCCTTTTGTCCATTACTGTATTGAGGATAGCCCCCTCATAAAATACTGTCTTGGAGCCACATTCTCACTGCAGTAAATCAACATAGCTCCGCTGGAGTAAATGAAACTACACTGACTTACATCAGCTGAGGATTTGCCCCTTAATGTCTCCACTCAATTCCCAAGACAATCCTCTGCATTTAACCCTCTTTTGAAGTACTATTCATCCTAGTCATAATATTACAGATTCCATTAAAGGGAAAATTGACAGGACATAGCAGAAAATCTCAGTACCACCACTCTCCCCCCCCCACACACACACATTGTCTGCCCCCCAAACACACCGAGTCTGGCATTCCATCCTCATCTTTACTAAAATATTGTATCCTCTTTTTCTCCTGTGATCGATGTGGATATTTTCTATTTTCTCTTTACCATGAAATTATTCCTCATCCACGTGTCTTGATGCCCCCTTCACATCTATTCTCCCCACTCTCAGCCAATGAGCCACATTCCTAAATTGGAAACTATCTTAGAGGTTCCTGATAATCTTACACAATATTCTGTAACCCGTTTGTGAAGCTGATATTGCAACTTCAACACATAAAAGAAAAAAAATCAAATAAAGAAATCCTCACAGTTAATAAGATATATGGAAAACAGAGCTGTCCTCTCTCTCTGCTTCTCTGATGCACCCTTTTCATTAGCTGTGTAAGTGCATATTTAGGACTGTTCAGAGGAAACCTTAAGAACTGAGTTTCTGTCAAGTCTTTAGAGGCATGATGAATCATTGCAAATGTACATAGCACCACTAGTTGCAAGTGTTTTACAAACACGTAAGAGCACAACTCTTTTCCCCAAAAGGTCTTGAAGACTAAGAACTGGAGAATTACTTTGCAGCAATCCAGGGTTTCAATGTACAGCACACCAGCATTCAGTGCACAAATTTACTGTGACAACCCCACTACAGCACACTAAAAGCTTTGTAGCACACTTTACGTATTGCTGTTTGAAATGCCATCACATACTACAAAACTTTTAGTGCACAGCCAGGGTCCCCACAGTGGAAATTCATTGCATAGCAAGGCTATATGCAGTTATGACTGTGGTGTTCTGTGCTATGAGTGTGGTGTTCTGTGCAGGTGTGCCAAGTTCAGATATGTCCCGGATGGATGAAAGCCTCTACGAATAGGAGCTGAAGAAGCTGCCTTCCAGAGCTTACTAGCTTTTATAGTCTTGCTCATCAAAATGGGTATGTCAAAGCTTGCTGCAGATCTAATGTATTCCCTAAGTGGCCTATTCTCTCATTTGTCATCTAGCCCAATACACAGAATAGAAGATTTTTTCATAGGGTTATACTAACTGACCTGGTGCCTTCCCATATGGAAGGGAGAATAATATGAATGATGCCAGATATCACCCCCTACAAAAGAAACCTAATTAGATCTAGGTTAGCAGATCTGATGGGCACATACGCTATTCTTCGTGTTCACATTATGAGTTTGGGGATAATCTTGAATAAACAGTGTGACTATTCCCATTGATTTATTTTGTTAAATTTAAACATGAGGAAATAAAAAATCAGTTTCATAGGCAGAGTTCCAGGGGGATGATTTTTACATTTCATTTTTTTGTTTAATTTCCTAAAGTGATCATGCAGCTGGTGAAGTGATACCAGTCTGAAAGCCCTGAAGGATGATGTTCTCATTTATCCTTTGAGCAAGTACAGCATGGACAACTACAAGGCAAACTTCCCCATATGCTCCTTCTCTAATGTGCCTCACTGTTACCGTAAAAAGGGCCCATCTTAAGGGGCAGGGGGATGGTAGACCACTATGTAAAGATCAGTAGGACATGAACTTGCTCCTGCTGGGCACTTAGCAGCCTCATATTTCCATCTGGCTGCAGTATCCTGGCTACTCCTTGAGGCTCATGATCTGCAACAGTTGCATGCCACAGGCATTTCTGCCTCTTGTGATCTGACTGACAGTCGTCTTAGAGAAACCTGATTGGCTCCTTGATCCTATACAAGTCAATGGAGCATCCATGAAACAATGTGGATCCATAGCTAGCTGTCACAATGGTGCTACTTTTCTGATTTTAAACTCCCGCTACTGACCTTGACTCTGACTTAGAATCTGTCTTCCCATTACCCCCAGATCTCCATCACAAACCCCGATACCTGACATTGACCCTCAGACTGATTCCTGAGTGTGACTCATTCCTCCACTTGATCCAATACTGGTTTCTCCCTACTCTAGCCATTTTGCTTCCATTTGATGTGTCACAGTTCAGGGAAAATGTATTCCCCTCCCTGCCACCCATGGTCAAGAAGAGGCACCCACTTTAGGGTCTCAGCTGTTCAGACATCACCTCTTGCGTAGAGGCCCATTTCTCTCCCTCCTGACCGGGGTATTTACATATTGCACATCTTCCTGGTTCATCACTTCTTTTGCTCGGAGCAAGAACTCCCATGACAAAGTCAGTTACTCCTTTATACAGTTTGTTTTTAAATTGTCCTCCTATAAAAAGTGATCAGCAGACAAAAGGTCCCCATCCTTGGGTGACGCGTCAAAGACTGAATCTCTAAGTGTGAGTTTCAACCACCTCTTCCCAAGTACTTCCTAGGAATTCCACTTCACATGTATTGTCCAAAAAATATTGATTATATCTGTTACACTGATCAACAATCTTTTGACTATCAAATTACTTCCTAAAGATTATATTAATCCTGTCTTCCTCTAAAGGAAGTCTCATACAATCGCATAACAATATTTAAACATTTTCATTCTTCATCCACTAAACTTTCAAAATTCTTAAATGTAATTAAGTAAGATTTGACCAGGATATTGCAGGAAATTGCCATAATGGTCCCCCAATTTTTCTAGATCTATGGGAGGAAGGATTTGTGTGGGTAGAGGCACAGAACAAGTTATCAGACCTCGATTTTATTTCTGGCTGTGCCATAGATTGGCTGAAGGATCTTAGAAAAGTCATAGAAGAACCAATTGAGTCATATAAGTCCCAGACTGAAGTGTCAACAGAAGAGGTTTAGGAAGAAATTGATAAATTAAACAGTAATAAATCACCAAGACCAGATGATATTCCCAAGTGTTTAGTAGGAACTCAAATAGAAAACTGCAGAACTGTTAACTGTGGTTTGTAACCTTTCATTTAAATCAGATTCTGTATCTGGATACAGAGGAGGATAGTTAATATGATGGCAATTTTTAAAAAACGCTCTAGAGGAGATCCTGGCAATTACAGCCTAATTTAGTACCAAGCAAACTGGTTGGAAGTATGCTGAAGAACAGAATTAATAGACACATAGATTAACACAATATATTGGGAAAGAGCAGGGGCGGTCTTAGTGAATCTGGGACCCTGGGCAAAAGTCAAGAATGGGGGGTCCCCATGCTGTGGGGGGCCAGCCTTGACTTTTGCCCCCTCAACCTCACAGGGCCCCCAGCCTTGCAGGGTACCCATCAGCTCCCTTCAGGCCCCACCGTCAGCACACCCCACAGTCCTCCTGGGCCCATGCCTTTCCTCCGGCCTCACTACCTTCCCCCACCTCTCCCCAGGTCTCTCCCCAGGCCTGCACCTGCCCATGTGTGGGGCCCTCCCCCAGCATGGGGCCTGAGGCACTTGCCCACTCTGTCCCATAGTTAAGATCCCCTATGGGGAAGAGTCAACATGGCTTTTGTAAAGGGAAATCATTCCTTACCAACCTAGTAGAATTTTAAAGGGTCAACAAATATGCAGAAAGGCTGATATAGTGGATATAGTGTATTTGGACTTTCAGAAAGTGTTTGACAAGATTACTTATCAAAGGGGCTTATACAAAGTAAACAGTCATAGGATAAGAGGGAAGGTCTTCTCTTGGATGAATAACTGGTTAAAAGACAGGAAACCAAGGCTAGGAATAAACAATCAGTTTTCAGAATGGAGAGAATTACATAGTGGTGTCCCCCAGAGATCTGTACTGGGACCAGTACTGCTCAACATATTCATAAATGATCTAGATAAAGGGGTAAACAGTGAGGTGGTAGAGTTTGCAGATGGTACTAAATTATTCCAGATAGTGAATTCTGAAGCTGACTGCAAAGAGTTAAAGGGGGAATATCACAAACAGGGCAAGTGGGCAACAAAATAGCAGATTAAATTATAAAATAAAATAATTATAAAATAAGTGCAAAGTAATGTACATTGGAAAACATAATCCCAACTATGTATACAACATGATTAAATCTAAATTAGCTATTACCACTCAAGAGAGATCTTGGAGATCTTGAATAGTTTTCTGAAAATAACTGCTAAATGTGCAGCAGCAGTCAAAAAAGCTGACAGAATGTTAGGAACTATTAGGAAAGGGATTGATAAGAAGACAGAAAATATCATAATGTCACTATATAAATCCATGATACACCTACACCCTGAATATTGAATGCAATTCTGATTGCCTCATCTCCGAAAAAGATATAATGATATGAGAATAGGAAAAAGTACAGAGAAAGGGAACAAAAATTATTGGGGTATGGAATAGTTTCCATAAGAGGACCGACTTAAAAACAAGGGACTATTCAAATTAGAAAAAAGGCAACTTAGAGGAGATATAATAGAGTCCTATAATATCATGAATGGTGTGGAGAAATTGAATTACAGTTTTTTCTTCACCCCTTCATATAACACAAGGGCTAGGGGTCACACAATGAAATTAATGGGCAGCAGGTTAAAAAAATAAACATAAGGAAGGACTTCATGCAACCTACACTCAAAGTGTGGAACTGGCTGTCAGGGGTTGTTGGGAAAGTCAAAAGGATAACGGAGTTCAAAAAGAGAATTAGACAAAGTTTATGAAGGATAGGTCCATAAATAGCTATTAGCCAAGATGGACAGGTAGGCAACCCCAGGATCTGTGTGTTTCTAAGCCACTGATTGCCAGAAGCTGGGGCTGGATGACATAGACGGAGTGATCAATAATAGCCCTTTTCGGTTTATTAGTACTATGGCACCTGGCACTGGCCACTTCCAAAAGACAGGATACTACACTAGATGGGCTATTGGTCTGAACCAGTATGACCATTCTCATATTTTATTGCACAATCCAAGTTTTTCAAAAGTGAAGCATCATTTTTCCTGGAAAACAAGTTGACAAAAAATTTCTACCAACTAGGGAAATCCCATGATTCTTTTTAATGGCTGCCCACTTTTCCCCCTTTCTGCTTTAAGGGATACCACTAATAGATCAGGACAATTGCTTGGAAGTCTAGCGCTGCTGCAGTAGTGACCAGTGCAACTAAAACAATGGCAGTAACATGCTTTTCAGATTGCATGCTCAACTCAACAAAAATCGCCACTAAACCACTTAATGCTCAGATCCATTTAGCTTTCTAGGGCTATGTCTACACTTGAAAATTTACATCGACTTTAGCTAAGTCGACTTAGTTAAGTCGACTTAGTGAGTCCACACCTAAGTTTTAAGTCGACTTTGGGAGGAACTTACAAAGTTGACCTAGAGCGTCCACACTGGATGCCTAGGTTGACTTCTAGGGGCTAGGGGGACCTACGGCAGGTCCATGGGGGCAGAGGGGCACCTCTTGCCCAGTGCCAGGGGGCTCAGTCTTTGCCCCATTGTACCTGGGTACGATGGGGCAAAGAGGGACGGGGACCCTGGCAGGGCATGGGGCAGGGTAGGCCCTGTGGGGGGGCATGCCAGGCTCCCCCTGTGTTTCCCCCCCCCCACCAGGGAGGGCAGTGGGGGAGTCCTGAAGTAGCCCTAAGTCGATTTAGGACTACTCCAGGTCTACACTGGCTTAATTCGATTTTAAAAAGTCGAATTAAGCCTAAAGTCGAATTAAATCCAGGTTTAATAAAGTCGACTTAATTTTCATTAAGTCGACTTTATTTTCATTAAGTTGACTTAAGCAAGTTGCTTAAGTTGACTTAAGAAAACTGTAGTGTAGACGCAGGGTAAATTAAGTCGACTTAAACAAGCTTAAGTCGACCTAATTTACAAGTGTAGACGCAGCCGATGGTGTTAGTCCCTTTTCTCTCTGGTCCAATACATTTATGTACTCTGAAGCTTATACTCTTTCTCAGTCACCAGAAAGTTTGGATATTAGAAATAAAGCTGAGTTAATGCTACTAGATTTGAATCTAAATTTCACCCTAAATTTCAAGGATGTCCACTTATGGATGACTGGCTGAGGAACACTTCTCATCAATAACTTCCATTTAAGTGCCATAGATTATTTTTATTATTAACACAGACACAGTCAACATGAAAAATTACAGCAGTCAATTGATAACTATGAAAAGAGATACAAACTTCAGTACCTACAGACAAACATCATTTACCCTCCCTCTCCGCTCACACACACCCACACACATTTTATTCAGAATGGCTCAGCTCAAGATTGTACAAAGCATAAAGTGGGATTTCCTGGCAGTGAAGTCCCAGTGGAAAATGTCAGAGGAGATTTGACAGGATATGGATGGGTTGGAAAGAAGTTTTCTGGTAATAAAAGGCAAAGACTTACCTTTCAGCAGCCCCTCCATTCTTCAATATGACATGCAATTCTAAAAGAGGATCTCTCTTCCTCCAACATTCTGACCTCTCTCTTGGAAAAGGGACAGCTCAGCTCTCAATATCAAATGCATAAATAACTCTTCCAAAGGATACTGTCTTCAGCAAATGAGAGAACATTTTTTTTCAGACTGGGGGAGGGGAAGTCTTCCCAAGCCTGGATAAGGCTCTCCACTTACTGGCCATTTGACAAACTAACTGACAGCAGAGTCAGTGTTAGGATGGGTGAATTATAGAATCATAGAACCATAGGCTATGTCTAAACTGGCAGTTTAGGTCGACTTAAGGAGGCTTAAGTCGACTTAAACAAAGCCGTGTCCACACTAGGCTTTCATTAAGTTGACTTAAGAAATTCCTTAAGTCAACTTAATGAAAGCTTAAGTCAACTTACTAAGAAACACCGGGAAGGTCGACTTAAGCCTGCTTAGGTTGACCTAACCTTTCTTTAGGTCGACCTACGCCCAGTGTGGACACTTAAATCCACTTTGTTAAGTCGACCTAAGGGTAGTTAGGTCGACTTAACAAAGTGAACTTAGTCTATGTCCATGGACAGCACTTTGTAAAGTCAACTTAACAAAGTCGACCTAATTTTTCCTAGTGTAGACATAGCCATAGAATCTTAAGGTTGGAAGGGACCGCATGAGGTCATCTAGTCCAAACCCCTGCTAAAAGCAAGACCACTCCCACTAAATCATCCCAGCCAGGGTTTTGCCTAACCGGGCCTTTAATGTTTCCAAAGATGGAGATTCCACCACCTCCTTAGGTAACCCATTCCAGTGCTTCACCACGCTCCCAGTGAGAAAGGTTTTCCTAATAACCAACCTCGACCTCCCCAGCTGCAACTTGAAACCATTGCTTCTTGTTCTGTCCTCTATTACTACTGAGAACAGCCTAGCTCCCTCCTCCTTGGAGCACCTCTTCAAGTAGTTGAAAGTTGCTATCAAATCCCCTCCCCCAGTCTTCTCTTCTACAGATTAAATAAAAACTAGTTCTTTCAGTCTCTCCTTGTAAGTCATGTGCCCCAACCCCCTAATCATTTTTGTTGCTCTCCACTGGACTCTTTCTAATTTGGTAACTTCCTTTTTGTAGTGGGGAGCCCAAAACTGGACACAATATTCCATATGTGACCTCACCAGTGCCGAACAGAGGGGACTAATCACATCCCTCCGTCTGCTGCTAATGCTCCTACTGATGCAGCGCAATATGCCATTGGCCTTTTTGGCAACGAGAGCAAATTGTTGACTCATATCCAGCTTCCCATCCACCATAACTCCCAGGTCTTTTCCTACAGTACTTCTACCTAGCTGATTGATCCCCCGTAGCAGTACATGGGATTTTTCCATCCTATGTGCAGGACTTTGCACTTGTCCTTGTTGAACCTCATGAGATTTCTTTTGGCCCAATGCTTCAATTTGTCTAGGTCTCCCTGAATCCTGTTCCTGCCCTCCAGCATGTCTACCATTTCTCCCAGCTTGGTGTCATCTGCGAACTTACTGAGCATGCATTCTATCCCATCATCCAGAAAATTAATGAAGATGTTGAACAGAACCGGCCCCAGGACCAACCCCTGGGGTATTCCACTCATTACTGGCTGCCAACTAGACATTGAGCCATTGATTACTACCTGCTGAACCCGATGATCTAGCCATCATTTCAGACTAAGTAATTAACACTGCTTTCTCCATTCTTT
This sequence comes from Pelusios castaneus, assembly GCA_007922175.1. NCBI lineage: Eukaryota > Metazoa > Chordata > Testudines > Pelomedusidae > Pelusios > Pelusios castaneus. The sequence goes on along the minus strand of ML685785.1, from coordinate 12,915,190 downwards.
CACTTTAATTTTTTTAGATTTCTATAAAATAAGCCATTTTTAGTAAAAAAAAAAACAAAACCCAAACATTTTTAACTAGCTTTAGTAATTACACTTTCAGAGTAGAGATCTTTCAAACTTTCTAATATTTTATGATAATATAATGCAAATTAATGCACCCTGTATTCCTATATCTTACCCTGTTTTAAAAATGGAAGTTGCATATTGCAGGAACAAAAAGCTAAGTGGTCTCTGTTATGTACTATCATAACTAGTTCGTACCTCTTGAACTAAATGTTAAGATTCATTTTGACATAAGCTCTAGCAGGTTACATTTTTTAGCAGAACCCTGAGAAACCAATAGTTACCTCAGTATTTACAGGATACCACAATTTACTCTGCTCAGTTGAGAGCATCTGTATATGGATGGTCCATCCTTTAAATCATCCTAATCTCCTGAGTCTGCAAAGTTGCACAAGCAATTCCTCAAGAACAAACTTAAATTTTTCACATCTCTTGTTTTCAAGTGGACCAAAAGCAATGGTTGCTATTAAAAACCAAGTTTGTACCTACACTTACAAGCATTTCCTAGTGTACCACTATATTCCATTTCCTCAGCACAGGAAACAATGGTGACAGTACAGTATGTGGTAGCTATGGTCCAGTGTTGATATAATTTAATGGTGACCACCATCCTTTGAGAATCAATGTGTCAGTGAGTATGTAAGAGAATCTGGACCTTTGAAAGTACTATTAATTAAATAATTATTGCTATTATTGCCATCTTCATCCCGAGAGCTGCACAGAACCTACAAATACTACCTGTTTCATTGGGAGATGTGGCTGCTCTTCATCTTCCGGGATCTGGCTCATTATTAAAAGGAGTTGGGGTCAAAGCACAGAGAAAAGATGCAAGGAGAAGACAAGCAGGTGCTCTTGAGCACAGAGAAACTTTTTTGCTTATAGGGAAAAATAAAAAGGTGGTGGTAGGAAGGAGTAACAACTTCTCAAATATCTCCATCTAACTTGCATCATTTTCTAAGCTGCTACAGTGCATTTGCTGTTGAAAGGACCAACATTTAAACAGTCATCTGTCATTTATTATGTACAAGGAACTCTGTTTTTAGGTTAAGCATTTAATTCTGGGTAGCATGCAATAGCAAGAAGTAGCACTATATTGGAAGGAAAAGATGTTGCATTTCAGTCAAGCATATTGAGGAACACTTTAAAGTGACCCAACCAACTGGTGCTTAATTTGGTGACTTCAACAAGTTTTTTGTCCTTCGTTCTTCTTGAGTTCAAAATGTTGGGTGGAAGGAAATAGTGAAAATATTGGTTTGTTTTTAATTTAAAAAGTGAAAAAAAGAGGTCTTCATGAATGTAACCCTCTCCTAACCTATCTGAAAATGTTACATTATTGATGTTTTACAACACAACAATAATATAAAGGTTCTGGCTGCTTCCCATCTTCTGCACTGAAAAAAAACCTCCACTGTTATTTGAAGCATGTTTTTAAAATATTATTCATCAGGATGAAATTAACAGGTACAATAGATTTGAAAGTCTCATTATTAAGAACATAAGAAAGGCCGTACTGGGTCAGACCAGAGGTCCATCTAGCCCAGTATCTGTCTACCGACAGTGGCCAGTGCCAGGTGCCCGAGGGAGTGAACCCAACAGGCAATGATCAAGTGATCACTCTCCTGCCATCCGTCTCCATCCTCTGATAAGCAGAGGCTAGGGACACTATTCTTAACCCCTTTCTGGCTAATAGCCATTTATGGACTTAGCCCCCATGAACTTATCCAGTTCCCTTTTAAATATTGTTATAGTCCCAGCCTTCACAACCTTCTCAGGTAAGGAGTTCCACAAGTTGACTGTGTGTTGTGTGAAGAAGAACTTCCTTTTATTTGTTTTGAACCTGCTACCTATCAGTTTCATTTGGTGACCCCTGGTTTTTGTATTATGGGAGTATTTAAACAACTTTTCCTTGTCCACTTTTTCCACATCCGTCATAATTTTATATACTTCTATCATGTCCCCCCTCAGTCTCCTCTTTTCCAAGCTGAAGAGGCCCAGCCTTTTCAATCGTTCCTCATACGAGGCACTCTCCAAACCCCTAATCATTTTAGTTGCCCTTTTCTGAACCTTCTCTAGTGCTAGAATATCTTTTTTGAGATGAGGAGACCACATCTGTACACAGTATTTGAGATGTGGGCGTACCATGGATTTATATAAGGGCAATAATACATTTGCAGTCTTATTTTCTATCCCCTTTTTAATGATCCCTAACATCCTGTTTGCTTTTTTGACCGCCTCCGCACACTGTACGGACATCTTCAGAGAACTATCCACAATGACTCCAAGATCTTTTTCTTGACTCGTTGTAGCCAAATTAGCCCCCGTCATATTATAGGTATAGTTGGGGTTATTTTTTCCAATGTGCATTACTTTACACTTATCCACATTAAATTTCATTTGCCATTTGGATGCCCAATCACTTAGTTTTGTGAGATCTTTTTGAAGTTCTTCACAATCTGCTTTGGTCTTGACTATCTTGAGTAGTTTAGTATCGTCTGCAAACTTAGCTACCTCACTGTTTACCCCTTTGCCCAGGGAAGGTGTGAAATGTTGTGCTTATAAGAACTACTTAGAGTGATGAGCAGGTAACTCAATCACACATGAAGTAATAGCATGACTGAATGGTGCCAGTTTGTTCTTGCCTAGTTGGAAGAAGGAACTTTAGTAGGCAAGAACATAGCTAAGTGCCCCATTAGCAAGATATGGTTAGTGTTACTGATTACAAAATAGTAGAAGAATAGAAGCAAAGAGCGCAACCAGGAGTTTCATAGAATCACGGAAGATTAGGTTTGGAAGGGCCTTCAGGAGGTCATCTAGTTCAACTCCCTGCTCAGAGTAGAACTAACACCAACTAAACCATACCAGCCAGGACGTTATCAAGACATATTTTAAAATCCTCTACAAATGGAAATTTGACCATCTCCATAAGTAACCCATTCCAAAACTTCACCACCCTCCTAGTGAAAAAGATTTTCCTAATATCCAACCTAGACCCTCTCCACTGCAACTTGAGATCACTGTTCCTTGTTGTATCATCTATTACCACTGAGAACAGCCTAGCTCCATCCTCCCTGGAACTCCCTTTCAGGTAGTTAATGGCTGCTATTAAATTCCCCCCCCCCCCATTCTTCTCTTCTGCAACCTAAACAAGCCTAGTTCCCTCATAATTCATGTGCTCAAACCCCATAATCATTTTTGTTGCCCTCTGCTGGATTCTTTCCAATTTGTCCACATCCTTTTTTTTAGTAGGGGGCCCAAAACTGAACACAATACCCCAAATGAGGCCTCAAAAGTACCGACCTGAGAGGAATAATCACTTGCTTCAATCTGCTGGCAGTGCTCCTACTAATGCAGCCCAGTATGCCTGTAATGGGGGTCTATAAACCACAGTCAGGACTTAGGCAGGAGGTGGAGGGGAGCGTGAAAACAAATGGAACTGCCAGGCCCAGGCTTAGCTGCAAACGCTGTTAAGCTTGGAGATAGACAGCCATGTCTGTACCTGAGAAGGCAATCAAGCCAGAGGATAAAAGAATGAGAACAACAAAGGCAGGGGAGGCAGAGGAGTCCATTAACTGCCTGCATCAGACAGTCTCCCCAAGCTTCCAAACAAGACAGCCCCTGTCCTGACATACTAAGGATAGCTACAAACCCAGAGACTACCCCCCACCGGGAGCCTGAACTGAGACCACAGCAACCTGGCTGGAGCCTAAACTAAGCACCAGCAGCAACCTATGACAATGCCTTTATCTTTTTTGGCTATGTCTACACTTACCAAAGTTAGTTCGAATTAGTTAATTCGAACTAACTAATTTGAACTAATTTTAGCACGGCCCCACTGGAATTTTAGTTCGAACTAAGCAGGTACCACGCATGGCACTTGCTTAGTTCGAATTAGTCAGTTGCATTAACTTCAATGTGCCAGTTAGTTCGAACTAAGCAGTTAGTTCGAACTAACATGGCCACATTGACTTAATTCGAACTAACTAGTTCGAATTAAGCATTAGTTCGAAATTGAATGTATTAGTTCGAATTAAGGAAGCCCTAAATTCGAACTAATGAAAGCCTAGTGTGGCCAAGGCTTAAGTTAGTTCGAATTAAGCCTCCTTAATTGGAACTAACTTGCCAGTGTAAATATAATGGTAATAAGGGCACACTATTCACTCATATCCAGTTTCTTTTCCACTACCATCCCCAGGTCCTTTTCTGCTGAACTGCTGCCTATCTAGTCAGTCCCCAGTCTGTAGCAGTGCATGGGTTTCTTCTTTCCTAGGTGCAGCACTCTGCACTTGTCCTTGTTGAACCTCATGAGAACCTTATTAGAACCTTATCAATCCTCTAATCTGTGTAAATCACTCTGTATCCAATCTATATGGTGTTGGGCGCATATCAGGCTACTTGACGCATGTCAGGCTTGGTGTGCGTGTTTGGTGCATATCATGCTACAGCAATTGATGCTGGGCTTTATCAATAAACAGAAACACCTGCATGACAGAGTACACTGGGGTCATGTGGACTACTTCCATCTACAACATATAGAAAAGCTAGATATAATTGCTGCTGCTCAATATTCTGCTGTCCAAACATCTTGATTTATGCACCTAGCTAGATGTGAGCAATCTTTTTATGTACACAAAGCCACAGGCCAATAATGAAAACTGTTGGCATGGGTGCAAATTTAATGTACAGGTACTGTTAGAGATAAATGCTCTAGGGAGAGAAGGTAGATTTGTCCATTCTTTTTCTTCCACCATAGCAGAAGATACTGATTATGTCAATTGCTTGTTGGCAGCATGAGAAGGACCAACAAGAGAGCTGCCATCTTTCTCCTTAATATTATGTAGCATTCCATAATGCCAGACTAACCTTTCGGTGCTATGTGGGTAGTTTGTGTGTTCTGAAATAGGAAACAAGACACAGAAGTGGGAATTTTTCAGTCTTCCCTCTTTCATATTTTGATCAGCCAGGGGCAATTTCTTCTCTGTTGGCCTCACTGTTCAGGGGGGAAAAATGTGCAAGGGGGGAAAAAAAAAAGAATTATTCATGAGGCAAACTACTGATTTTGAGATAATAATTATGTCAGGGCCAATATAAAATAAAAATAAAATTGTTCCCAGAGGAATGAGATAAGGTAGTAAATGTTATTTAGACATTTTGTCCTTTACAGTGCTAAACCTACCTTTAAAGTTCAATACAGAATGAACATTCTATCCCACTGCCTCAGAGTCAGGCAGGCATGGAAATGAAGACTACGGTAGGATATTTAAGTCCCAGATTTCTCTAGATGGATCAGAAGACTTAACTGAGATGTGCTTTCCTCCTCTGAGAAACCAGCTGAAAATTGCTTCTCAGTTTGGATAACTCATCTTCATACTGCATATAAAATGGGACCACTCAAACTGGGAAAATATCCATGTGATTTGCCCCATGTTGCCTATTCCAGTGAAGTGGCTGTTAAATGAAACGTACTTTAGACCGAAGTGAAAGAATTGGTGGGTAAACTGATAAAGCAAAGAAAAAGTGTCAACAGTTTAGGGGCTTGAAATAAACTTTCAGGTCCCAAGGATTCTACTAATATCCAAGCTTGGGCTGATTCCAAGTTGAACCAAATACTTCTGCAGTTACAGAAATAATTGCCGAAGTGTTTGCACAGTACTACCTGCAACCACAGCCTTTCACAGAGGAAGTTGTATAATACAGGAGCATATGAATCTTACGAGTCTTGCAACGAAGCACCACAAGTGGCCATATCACGAGGGGCAAAATGCCTAAATGAATGTTATTGACGTGATGTTTCTAATTCTGATGGATCAGCTCAGAAAATAGAGTAAAAAAAAATCATTATTTATCCTGTTTAGACCCAGAAGGCACAATTCAAAGATGTTATGTGGCAGACACACCCTTATATTTTGACATTTTTAGACTCAGACTCTTTTGACCTACTTACACCCATTTCCCAAAACGTATATACTTAGGAGCTGGAAAAAAGGATGAGAAGGTGTAAATTGCAGTAGGGCATGAGTGGTTTAATCTATTTTTGCACCCTCCTTTTTTCCCTTTAAAATAATTAGGGAATTATATATTTTTTAAAAAACCTATATATTAAAAGAAAAATTATGTTGCAAATTCAAGCAATTGAATGTTCGGAAGTGCTGTATGGTTGCTTTTGCAACCTGAAATCAACTCCCTTGCATTTATGAACTATGGTACAATCTTTAATGACATAACTAATTCCCCTTCAGGACCCCAGCTATTTTTTTTCCTTTTAGGACCCCAGCTTCTTCTGGTGTACAAGAGGGATACACTAAGTGAGGTTCCTACATAAACTGATGTTTTGTAACTTTTGAGTGTTTGGCTATGTGATCGAAATAATTTCCTTTTAATATATTGGTATTATATTATATATTTGAAGCGTGATAGTGTAAAATTCAGGCACTGGAAAAAGGTGAGAAATACACTGTCTTAAACTCCTCCTAGGCTCATTGAAGCTCAGTTTTCTTCTGAATTTGTCCTGAAATATCCTGCAGTATTTCAGTTATATCTTCTCTAAGACTGATCCTAAAATGATCTTGTTCTCTATTCCCTCATAGTATAGAGTTCATGTTCCTTATTAGAATTCACATCACAGTTCTGTTGGAAGCTGTATATAGTCCCTTGGAGTCATCCTACCTAGAACTGAAATTTCTTAGTTTACTTTCTCTCCTGGTATTTTCCATCACGGGCATTAGAAACCTTACATGCTGGACCTTTAAATCTTACTAACTCCAGTGTTAGTTTTCTCATGCTTCCCTCTGTTGAGTGGGCCCAATAAATAAGAACTCTGATGGTACAGCTTGCTGAACAAACAGGAGATGAGACTAGGCACTGCTTCTAAAAACAGATTTAAAATTCCACAAGATCAAAACTCAACTCCACTTATAGATTGTTCTTGTTTGTAAAAGCAGTTGTCAATCAAGTTTCGGTAACTGTAAGGAGCAGCCAAGAATCACCAATATTAATTTATTATTGACAATTTTATTCAAATTGTCTCTGCAGTGCTATAAAAATATTTCTATTATATTCTTCCACAGATTCAACAGCAGCTTTCACCAAATTGCCTCCCCTCTTGGTTCATTCTCATAATTGTACTGCATGCTGTTGTTTAATTTTTTAATTTTCTTTCACATTCTAGCATGTTATTTATAGCTGAAAACATGCAATTCCAATTCAGTCTTCATGTGAAATATTATTATAGGCAGAGCTAATAGCACTGACTGTTATTAAGACCGCCCCACTCTACCTATTTTAAGACTCTAGTTTTCAGAAACTCATAACACTGCCAAATTTTAATCATTTGCATTGAATTTTTTCCATGCTGGATATGTGCTCCAGACTGAATTATTCTGGAAAATTTCACTGACGATATTTCAACCATTTCCAAGAACAAGCTCTGGGGAAAATACATTCTTTTGCCCAAGTTAAAAGTTATTTTGATGTTTTTGTTTTGAGCAACTTTAACACCCTCCTGTTTTGGTGCAGGGACTTGAAGTATGGCAAAAGGTGTGATCTTTGTTTCTGAGAGGTGCCTTTTGCCATCCCTGTGAAAATTCCTCTAAATTTGGCCAAGTTACAAGCCTCTGAAATATTACACTTTGCATTCACTCAGAAGAGGATTCTTAGACTTATCAGCTAAAATCTCTGAAGATTCCATCCTCCTTGAGTATACTCTGTTTATCCCCACATCTCCTGATGAACCCACACAGTGCAGCTGAGCGTACTTCATCCCCTCACAGCTCAAACCTGTGATGAGACTCTTCATGTGCCAACCCTACAAAGCAACCAAGCACATTCCATCCCTTCTCAGTTCTTACATGGCAAGACTGCCCAAGCATCATTCCCTAAAATAGCCCAGTCCTATAGGGGTGAAACCAGCTTTTACCTGCACTGGCTATTTCTAGGTTAGAGGTGCTCAGAGCTAAGAAGTCTCACAGAGCTTGGCATCATTCATTGTCCCAGTTCTAACTGATAAGCATTGTATAACATACCAACTGGCCCTTGTAAGAGATGCTTAAAGGCTCAATTCCCCACATTTTCCTTCCCCAGATAAATCATTATCATTTAACATTAACAGAACACAGAATTTCAAATACTTATAGCCAGTCTAAGACTGAAACAAATTATGACCATTCAGGCTCTGAGTTGCCCTGCACTACTGCAGGAACTCTCGGTCTCTCCTGAGACATCAGCAGCATTTTTGTCAGGCAACAGGAAGTCCATTAGTTCTGTTTGTTTCATGTCCCAGAGTTCTGCTGTCTCAACCTGTCATGGTTATCTTTCTGAGACCTTCTCAGGCAAGACAGACAACCCAGTGCCTCTTATCTCCTCCATTCTGGAATTGGGAAGGGCCACCTATTCATTTGTAGTGTGTGTCTGGATGACAACCTCATATAGTCCTGGGGGCAGTTTCTTCTGACACCACTATAGCTGTTGAGATTCACTGGCAGTTTAAAAAAAAGAAAGAAAAATATTGGTGTAGATCAAAGAGAACATTTCAAAGACACTGGGACAAGAAAGCAGATTGGAGGAAAGCCAAGATTGGATGAGCGCTTGAAAAGGGAGATTGGTATTATTAGCCAGTGTGGTGGAGGGGCAAGATATGTCTTAGATGGTAAACTGTGACAGACGGCCTGGAACCGGGCAAGGAGATTGGGACTGTGATGATAATCATGAAGAGTTGAGACAGGGAATAGGTAGGTAAGGAGAGTTTGGCTGGGACAAGGAGCCAGGGGTGGAAAGAGACAGGACTAGAACAGAGACAGAGTAAAAAGGTGGGGCAGAAGTACATACACTTGGGCAAAAGTGAGCAGAATAATCTGTCCAAACTACAACACACATCTCTCAAGTATCTGGAATAGAACCAAAGATACTAGCATCTCACCATTCCTCTGCTGTCAACAAATACCTATGAAACCTCTGTCAAAGTATGTTTCTTATCCCCTTCTAATGCTGGTCCCATATAGAGGCTAAGAGTCTACTATTGCTATAAGAAGGGCCGGATTATTGCACGGGCTTTAGGGGATTAAGCCCTGGGCCCCAGCCAAAAAGGGGGCCCCAGGCTCAAGCCCCTAATACCCCTGCAATAATCCATCCCTGCGGTGCTGGGGTGGGGCCCTGGAGCCAGAGGCTGGGTTCTGTGCTCTGCCCCACCCCTGGGCTGACTGACCCACTCCTGGGGGCGGAGTGGGGGGGCAGCCCGTTTGCTCCTCCCGGGAGAGGGGCCGGCTGGCTCGCAGCCACAGTGAGGCTGCCCCCATTACCGCTCTGGTGCAGTTGCTTTAGAAGGCCCCGTGCCACATGCCAGCCGGCTTGCTGCCCCCTCTCCCTCTCCCTCTCCCTCTCCACACACACTATGTTAAAGGGAGATTAAAGATGCAAAGGCAAGTACTTAAGAAAATGCCAATTGAGATTTCCTGTGCAACCTTAATTCAGCTCCCTTTTATATATTTATTATGATAACAGCTGGCCAGAAATTTATTCCCCCTTTAAAAGAAAAAGGACAATTTCAATTTTACAAAGATGTATTTTTGGTTGGAAAGTTATTCCAATAGAAAATTCCTGACTATCGAAATCCAATGGAAAGGTATTCCTATGGACAATTCCTGACTAGCTTTGATCACAACACAAGTCTTGAATTATATGATCACATAAAAAAGCCCATGGAGAAATAAATGATTCTGTATGCAGAGCAGGGTTTGACTAGTGTGCAGTAAATAAGGCATGTGGCCACATGTTGAACAAAAAAAGAAGAAAACAACATATCGAATAGCTACTGATTAATGAGCACTATACATTCTGTGTACTGAATGAAACAGGGCTACTGTAGAAAATACATGTGGTCATGTAATTAAAGAGTATATCACAGTGCACACTCCCAAGGAGGCTGAATTAAGGTTTTTACACATATAGATACATTGCTACTAGAGAATCCTGACCAAGTACTAGCAATATATAGCCCATGCCACAATTCATTAGTTAGAATTCCAATCAGCAGAAGGTAATGGAGATGCTCACTATAGCATGCTATACAAAGATTCCATGAAAATCTCTTTCGGAAAGACAAACATCTGAGTTTCAACCGCTTTGGCACACATCTGGTATAATCCTAGAGGTTTCTGCTTCAGGGTTTCAGCCTGCCACTTACAAGAGTCTGGAAGGGAATCCCTCCGATACACATATTTTATTTGGGGTTGGGGGGAGCAGGGGCCAAGGGTTGTATCTCCTTCCTCTGAAGCTTCAGAAATGCCCACAGCTAGAGATGTGATACTGAATGGGGTGGGCCAGGGCACTGAAGTGATGCTAAGCATTCTCTATCTCTCGGGTGCCTGTCTACCTGTTTCTTGCTCACATGGTGAGGGTCTAACTGATCCCCATAGGTGGTGTTTTTCCTTTGTGTTAGATTGGCAGTGAGCTTCCTTCGGACTTTTTCCCCTTCCTTTTGTAGGAAGTGGGCGCAGGTCTCTTGCAAGGATTATCTGGGTATATCTCACTTTATCTGTTCCCCGCCATTGTGAGAGGTCTCAGGCACTGCTTTACCTCAGTTACTGCTCCTTTCTGCCTGTAGCAAATAGTATAAAGATGTAACACTTTAAACCCAACAAATGAAATAGGATCAATATGTGGGTGCTGTGGGTTGCCTGGGATTCAAATTAGAATTCAAACTAGATGATCTGGTGGTCTTTTTTATCCTTAAATATTTATGACTACTGTGTAACTGCATCCATACCTGGGGAGTTAAAGTTTAGCTTTACTAGAATAGCTAAAGCAATACAATTTTTGCATGAAGACAAATCCTTTGCCAAAATGGTCCAACTAGCCCTGGTATTGGCAGTAATAATCCAAGTGGTAGGAATTTCTTCCTTACCTATTCAAACAATTAATTTACTCACTGTAAATTGAAGATTGAAAGCCCCTAACACTAGTAGAATACATATGTTTCAATTTCAAATCAATTGCCAACAATTTGATTAAGTAATTTCTTGTTCTTGTGTTATACTAGTGTAACCTTCGGGTGGGCTAAATTCATTTAGTTGCCCTTCTCCAGTGCTTCACAGAAATCAATCCCAATCCCTATGGAGAAAGCAGCTGGAGACCCAGGATCCAGTCTGTATGGGACTCACAGCGAACCTTGCTCAGAGCTACACTCCCACATTAAAATACTACTACAATAAACATAACAATGAACTTTATTAACTACTAACTAAATGAACCTTATCCTAAGAAAACAAAATACAATTAACCAAAAACAATCCCTACAGAAAACCCCGCAGGAAAGATACCCAAGAGTCCCAAAGTCCCAGTGGAGTTCACCCAACTCTCAGCTACAGTCTCTGTTCCAGTGTAGAAGCTTGAGTGGCAAGCAATAGCTGTCGTCTTCTTCCTTTGCTGGAATCCTCTGTAGCATTCCATGCAGGCTTTTTCTTCTCCTTTGCAACCAGCCCTCAGTCCCATATGCATGTCTGCAAGGTCTGTTGCAAATGACTCCATTACAGGGAGAAAACATCTTGTTCACTCCTGGCTCAGCTTCTCTCCTGAAAACTGAGCACATGGTCTCCTTTCAAGGCAGCTCCTGCACGCTGTCTGCACAAACTGCTGCTCCCATGTCATCTGACTGACAACATCACATCACACCAGCAGGGTATACTGTGGAGCATGCTCAAAATGCTACCACTCCCTGCTTCTGGAAGTTTCTAGTTGTGGGTAGCTAATCTGCCCAGCAACAGTAACCCACCCTCAGCAGGTCTCTCAGAGATAGCCTTTTCAGGCATATGGGTTACATTAGGGCAACCAACTAGCTTTTACCTCTCTTTCCCATTTCTAGTATGCTCATCTGATGAATATACTGACAAATAACTCAGGCCCCGTTCCCGCAAAAACTTACATGTTGAAGTCAATAGGACTTTTAACAATAAGTGTAAGCATATGTACAAGTCTTTATAAAATCAGGGCAAACATGTGTAATGAAGACAAGCCCTTCAAGATATGGCTGCAGGCTGTTGCTACTGTTCATAATTGAAGCTGAGAAGCTCTGTAGTGCTGCTGCTAGGCAAGCAATCTCAGTGAGGCTAGAAAATGAAAGCAAAATAGAAAATACTCTCATCAGCCTGGTGAAAGCTAAAATAATGAAATTGACTGATATTGCAGTAATCAGACTTCTATAATTAGGGAAAGAGCAAATCAAGAGTAGAGCTGGAACCCCCTATTAAACAATATAGAATATCCCTCATAACAGACCAAGACACTGCTTATCTCTTCCTATGTCATCCCAAATAACTCTTTGCAGGCAGTATTGTCCAACCGCTGGACACAAGACAGACTGACTGTGATTTGCTGTGTGGTTTTATGTTATTTAACTTCTCTATGCCACAGTTTCCCCATCCATAAAAAGGGATAGGATAAACTACAAAAAAAGCAGTGTGTGATCAAATGGAGTCTTTGCAGTGACTGCTGGCTAGAAAATTAGCCATGGGAGCCATTTCTCAGTCTGTCTATGCCTTCATTAAGCAACACAGAACATATTGCTCAGCTTATTTTTCTCTCATTCAGTCATAGGTCTATGGTATAATATTTAACTCTGCATCAGGTCAGTGTTCTCTTGAATTCATTCTCTCTGCATGATGATCTACAGGATTGAAGATGTGACACACTATAATAAACACTACAGACCAACTGAAACTGATTAGTTTATTGTCCATGAGGCCAGTTGTATAAGCAAGACATGGCATAAGCCAAGTTAAGTCTAAGATTTATCTCCTTCTATTGGGTTTGGAGACCTAATTCCCATAGTAATTGGCAATCTATTAAAATACTTAAGATGGATAGAACAGTAATAGTTATTTTGACAATTTGCTCAGTCATGTATAAGAGACAATTCTGCTCTCAAGTTAAGAAGAGTACAGTTAGGAGTTTAAAAAAAAAAAACCTTGGAAATTTGTATAATCTAGCTATTCGTAACACAGGCAAGGACAATTTTATTTTTAAAAAATGTATCATGACTGGCTCTTTTGGGAATTGAAGCACATTTTTGCTTTAGAAAAAAAGGTCATTTGGGCATGTATATGTCTCACAACTCTCTCATTCTTTAAAAACAGAGAAGAGAATAAATACAGTTCCTAGAATACAGTGAGTATGTTGCTTTGTTTATGGATTCTCTCCTTCTCTGATGATTTCTAATTCAGTGATGTGTGCATGAATGATTCTGGCTTCTCAAAATATTCCTGACACACTGGACATGCCCACTGTCATTACCGCCTGCTAAATTAGCATGTTTGGAGGAGCTTTACTGGGAATGAAAATAAATAGTGACAGAAACTAACCTATCAGCCTGGAGGTCCCATTCCCTCATTCAGCACTCTCCCTACTCAGTCAGTCCTACATCAATAGATGATCCCAGCATGACATCTAGTGGTAGCAACACATTTAACCCTTTGAGGGCCTATTAGAAAGCATATCATTTCTTTCCAAGAGCTTCACTGAAGGTTTTAAATCCATTGCAGTTGTGTGACAAATAACCCTGATGAACTGAAGCAAGAAGATCATTTGAATTATCTGATATAAAAGTCTCTGCTGCACATTCTCAATGTTAAGGTAGTTTTCGGGACTTTCTACATATCAAGCCTTGTTTGAACTTGATGCTTGCACTATTGTGATGGTTTAGTACAAAGAGCTTCCCCTCCCCCACTACGTCCAAGTGCTACTGGAATTTAGAAAATGTAATGGATAAGTGAGTTAATTTTAAGGGAAAGTCAAAGAAAGCCACTTAACTCACTTACAGGGCTTTGTAAATCCCAGTAGGGGCCTGTGACGGGGAAAGCCTGCCCCGCACTGCAGCAACCCAGCAGACTCTATGGGTGGCCGAAGCCTCGCCCCTTGAGCCCTGCTGGGCATGCTCAGCCTGCTGTCCTACCAGAAAAGGAAGCTGCCCAGCTCAGTCTGGACTGTCCAGTATGGAGGAAGGATGCATGCTGGAACTTCCTGAAGAGGAATTGTATCAGCCCCCGCTAGAGAGCAGGCGCAAACCCAGAGACTTTGGAGGGGAGCAGCCACTAACTCTAAGTCGTCTGGACACAGAGGCCCAGGAACTCCCGGCCACCAGGGAACTTCAGGACCCGGAAAGGGAATGAACAGTGCTGGCCACAGAAGGGGATAGGCTAGAGCTCCGAGGAAGGACCACCTTGAAAACTCAAGTAGGAAGTAGCCTGAAAACGGGGTGCTGGGTGTGGTGTGCATCCAAGCCAGTGTGTTTTGGTGTGGATCCCCACTGACTTGGTGCTCTACCCCCAGCACCGATAGGGCCCTGAGCGAGGGCTAAGTGGAGGGGGAGGGCCTAGGGCCTGAGGCCTTCCCCCCTCCCCCCGGGGTAGCAGTTCCCTTAAGCGGGTACCCTTATAATTGACTCTGGCCACGAGGCCATGCTGGCCTGGCCCCAGGGTTGTGAGTTGACTCTGATATTGGTGGTTCCAGGTTAGCCTAGGCACTTGAGAACCTGGCCCTCCAGGGGGCGCGGAAACGAGCACAGCCCACGACAGTGCCTAACTGCATCTTTAGATGCTTAAATATCTATGTAAATCTATTCATAGAGTTTAAGGTCAGAAGGGACCAGTGGACCAGTTGAGCTGATCTCTTGTATATTAATTGAAGACACCTCTCCACTCACCAACATGCACAATAACTAAACCCAACAAATGAAAGAAGGCCAAAACATTACAGCCTTTTTGAAAATGCATGTTAATAGATCAAGAAAGTGCTTCTGAAATTTTTACCCGGTGCCTCCATGTAGAGACTATCACATTTTAAACACAGATTTAATACCACAAATGATAACCTGGAGCTGATTTAATGATGCAAAAGTGATCTATGACTATTCTGTGAATAAAAGAAGGAAATTCAGTTCATCATTACTTTAGGAATCATACTCAGGATTAGACTGAGGGGAAGGTGACCCAGATGACTGCTTGGAGTGCCTGGCTCGGGGTGCTGTTTTTGTTGTGACAAAAGCAAAAAAAGAATTTTTGAAATAAATTTCAGGTATTTCAGGTGTTTCAGGTATTCTATTTGTGTTTCAAAAGCCTCCTGGAATGGTCTAGACATTTATAGAATCTCATGGAACAGTCAAGATTTTCTGAGAACATCATTTTCCTTGGACCTCCTAGAATGTTGTCAGCCGTTCCCTCATAGGTATATTTGCATATATATGGCATGAATAAATACAGATTTGCAGATCTTAGTGTGCAAATTTATAGTCATATGTTTCAGAGAGAAATCATGCATGCAAATTGTGTGAAGTTGAAGGTTAACAAACGGAAGGCTGGGAGAGAGTGCCAAGGACTCCCCTCACATGGGATGCCATTTTATCTAAGGCTGGTCCTGATTGTACTGTTTGTAGTATGCAAGTATCTGAATAACTGCCTGGTAGCTATGCATCTGTTAGTAAATCCCAAAAGTTTCATGAATTTTTAGCACTAATTTTTATTCATCTGAAAGTTTGCACTGGAAACTGGATCACTACCCGTTTGATAGTCTCCTTTTTCTAACATCCAAATAGAGAACAGAAACAGCAGGTTGATAAGGTGGCCAGTTACATGCCAAAATGAATTAGCTAATGCTAAAAGTTAGCAGTTGTTGACAACATGTTCTCTGAAGTTTCTTTGCCTGAATAATTTGAATACTCAGAGAACCAGAGAAATTCACAGCAACTGGGACTGGTTTACAAAACTATTCAAACAGAAAAATAAATGGCTAAGTCTACAATTAAAATTTCCAACAGCTATAAGATATTCAGTGAGATGACCTTATAGTCATATATGCTACAATGTGTCTTGTCCCCAGTTTTCTGGTCAACTGTGGAAGCATATTATTTAGGGACTTGTCTACACAATGTGGCAATGCACACCACAGAGCTCTGAAGTGTTGTGCTCTAATTATCCTGTGTAGACCTGGCTGATACCTCTAAAAGATTCCTAGTGTACTTTAAAACAGAGTCCTGTGGCACTTTTAAAAACTAACAGATTTATTTATCTCATGAGCTTTTGTGGAGAGAAAATGGGATTTTCTCCAACAAAAGCTCATGCAATAAATAAATCTGTTAGTCTTTAAAAGTGCCACAGGACTCTATTTGTTTTTCTGCAATAGTCTAACACGGCTACCCCTTTGGAACTAGTGTATATTAACATACTGCTCTTTCAAACAGGACTACTGCAATGCAACTCAGCAGGATCCAAATGGGGTAGTTAGTGCATACCAGCTCTGCAATCCACATGCTTCTGAGTGCTGACACATTATGTAGACGAGCTCCATTTGTCTTTCTTTTTTGGTCTGAGATGGACCTGAAGTTCAGAGTCAGTAATAATGGAACAAGGAATAGTAGGCAAACTTTTTCAGATTTGGTGTGGCTTGAGTTTTTCTGGAGGTATAAACTACTTTTCTTCTTCAAACATATCCTAATGTAAGAATATTTTATTCCAGTGCCTGCTTTACACCAGAGTCTTGTGGCACTTTTAAAGACTAACAGATTTATTAATCGCATGAGCTTTCGTGGGAGAAAATCCCACTTCGTCAGACGCTTTGAAGATAGGAAAGTTACAGAGTGGTCTTTCTACAATAGACTAACACGGCTACCCCTTTGGAATTTGCTTTACACCAGTGGTTGTCAATTTTTTTCCTCTTGGAACCCAGTTGGAAAAAAATCATTTATGCCCAGGTCCCAACAATTACACCGTTGAGCAATGCATTCCAGTCTTGTGGCGGTGGCAGCAGAGGGCTTCATGACCCAGTACCTGAGGATCTGCAACTCAGTACTAGGTCCCCACCCGTAGTTTGAAAACCACTGCTTTGCACTATAAGAAAGTATTCCCAAAATAGGACTAACCCCTACCAGGGCCCAAATACAAACCAAAAGGACCTTTTGACTGTTTGCGGAGAAACCAGACCAAATGAACCCCCTTTTTCAGAATTCTGCAGTTAAAATAGTCATATATCCTAGTGTTTTGAGCTTTAGCATCCTTATGATTGCAGCTATTCAATGCATTTCAATATACACAATCACTATAAATATGTCTACACTGACAAGTTAGTTCGAATTAAGGAAGCTTAATTCGAACTAACTAAATCCATGGCTACACTAGGCTTTAATTAATTCGAATTAAGGGCTTCCTTAATTCGAACTAATAAATTTGAATATGCTATTCGAACTAAGGGTTAATTCAAACTAGTTAGTTCGAATTAACCAATGTGGCCATGTTAGTTCAAACTAATTGCTTAGTTCGAACTAACCGGCCCATCGAACTAAATGCAATTCACTAATTTGAACTAAGCAAGTGCCATTCATGGCACTTGCTTAGTTTAAACTAAATTTTGCTAGTTCGAATTAAGTTAATTCGAACTAACTAAAATTAGTTTTAATTAGTTAGTTTGAATTAACTAATTCGAACTAACTTTATTAAGTGTAGACATAGCCTATGGTTGCAAAAAAAAAAAAACCCCAAAACAAAAAACTACCCACTCTAGAAATATGGATAAGAAGAACAAAGATAAATGAAACTACTCACTGTGTGTATTAGGATAAGAATTGAACTCTGAGGATGAAGTGAGGAAGTGGACTATACTTTTTTTTGTTAAAAAACCAGGTGACTGAAATAATTTAAAATGCAATGGGCCCCCATAAAATGTGCATTCCAGCTTGAGATATTACAGATTCCAGAAATATTACCTAAACTGAAATGGGAAATGTTTTGGGAACTATATCGACTCTAGAACTGGAATGGAGTCTTCAAATACTCATTGTCTGTCATAACTCCCATGGTCTCTACTGTGCCGCATTCTTATCTTGTATCTGACACTTTCTTATGACTGATGTGGGAGTATCTACACATGCATACACACACCAGATGGATTGACAAAATGTAAACTAGAACTATTTCTGAAAAAAGTAGCATCACCATTGATCTTGGCATTAAGCCATTCATAATGCAAACCGCACACACATGTGCCAGTGCTCTGATTTCCTAGTAAGCACACTTGGCTTGCTTAAGGTTCATTTCTTATGGCTTAGTGCCCCTCCTATGTGGCTATATCAGATTCAGAGAGGCACTGAGACCTCTTTGAGTGGTAGTGGCCTGGAGGGGACACGGTCAGTTGTCTCCTCAAAGTACTAACTGGTGGCAAGTCATGACAGTCTTCAAAGAGGCCCTCTTTTTTTTTTTTTTTTTTAAATGAATAACTTTAATCAGACAAGTTGATTACAATCAGTGACTTACAAAACCAGAAAATATCAGATATTATAGGGCTTCATAATCTAGCAGACAAAGAACTAGTGGCTAGAAGATGAAGTCAGCAAGCAACACTTAAACTGGAGAAAAGATGCAAATGTTAACAATGAGCGTAATGAATCAGTGAGGCAGATTACCAAGGGATATAGTGAATTGTCCATCATTTTAAATCAGAATTTCAAATAAAGCATGGTCTACCTCAGCCACAATTGTAGGCCTTGAGGCAGGAATCACTGGGTGAAATTCTATAGTGTGGGTTAAACAGGTTAAATAGGCCTTGGAACCTATCATTCTTATTCTGAGATTGTCTGATTATAAAATGGCAGTCACTAAAGAGAAAGTTTTGTGTTTACTGCAGCAACTAACATTGGTTCAAATCAGCACTGCAAAACCTATTGTACAGCACCTAACAAATGTATTATCAAATTGTTTGATATGGTCTCCCACAGTATTATCATCAGCAACTTAAAACTATAAGATGCACAGAAAGCTAGTAAGATCATCCGGCTCAATGGGCAGTGATTAAAGGGTCGATGTGTAGTTGGTAGCTGGTAACAAGCAGAGTGCCTTCAGGGGTCAGAGCTGGTGCTGGTTTTGTTCAAAAACTTCATTAATGATCTGGAGGATGGGGTGGACTGCACCCTCCACAAGTCTGTGGATGTCACTAAGCTGGGGGAAGTGGTAGATACTCTGGATCCTATACTTGCCTTCCTGTGAAACCTAGATAAATTAGGACCAAAAGAAATCTGATGAGGTTCAATAAGGATTAGTGCAGTGTCCGGCATTTAGGACAGAAAAATCCCATGCACTGCTACAGACTAGGGACTGGCTAGTTAGGGAGCAGTTCAGCAGAAAAGGACAGGGGTGGGGCGGGGGGGAAGGTTGTTATGGTGAACAAGAAGCTGGATATGAGTCAACAGGCTGCCCTTATTGACAAAAAGCCTAATGGTGTACTGAGCTGCATTAAGAGGAACATTTCCAGCAGATTGGGGGGGAATGATTATCTCCCTCTATTCAGCACTGGTGAGGCCTCATTTGGAGTACTGTGTCAAGTTTTGGGACCCCTCCCCCCCAACACAGAAAGAACATAGGCAAATTGGAAAGAAGCCAGCAGAGGGAAACAAAAATGAGTAGGAGTCTGGAGCATATGACTTGTGAAGAGAGGCTGAAAGAACTAGGCTTGTTTAGTCTGCAGAAGAGAAGAATGAGGAGGTGGGGGATTTGATAGGAGCCTTTAACTACCTGAAACAGGGATACAGGGAGACTGGGACTAGGCTGTTTTCAGTGGTACTAAATGACAGAACTAGGAGTGATGGTCTTAAGTTGCAGTGGGGGAGGCCTAGGTTGTATATTAGGAAAAACTTTTTCACTAGAAAGAGTGGTGAAGCACTGGCATGGGCTACCTAGGGAGGTGGTGAAATCTCCATCCTTAGAGGTTTTTAAGATGCAACTAGAGAAAGCTCTGACTTGGATGATTTAGTTGGGATTGGTCCTGCTTTGAGTAGAGGGCTGGACTAAATGATCTCCTGAGGTCTCTTCCAACCCTAATCTTCCATGATTCTATGAAAATCCACCCTTGTTTTAAAAGCATGTAGTTTAAATAGAGAAGACAAAGGAAAGGTGAGGGAAACCAACTAGTGGGTAACTGTTAGGTCTATTTATTTATTTGGTAGATATGCATTTTTCTTCTCATTTTAAAGACAGGAATCAGAGGGTCAGCAAGGAAAGTGGTTTGTTTGTGTTCACTCAACAAGACAGTGACAAAGTTAGATGCAGAATGTAGCTCTTCTGATTCCCAGTCTCATGCTTAAAACATAAGATCAGGCACAGACCTTATTGCATACACGAACATAGTCAGTGACTGCCTGCAGAAGCATTGCAACATTCTAATTCTAATAAGATAGAAGAGTTGGTATAGGATAATTAATGAAGCAATAATCCCCAAGAAATTGGCCACTACTGCCATTTAAGACTTTTTTAGTTAATGATCTGAGCTGGTTGACTCTAACAAACTCATTTAATAATTTCCATAATTGACATTTTTAATTATAAATTTAGCAGTCAATCGTATGCTGGCAGAAAGTCCCAGGTAGGCCAATTGCATTTTCTAATTTTACTGCCAAGTGGTTTTCTCACTTGGACTTCTCTCTACTTCTCAGTGTCAAATGGACCAGGACCACAAAGATGCTTTGATATTGTAGTAAACACTATAGATATTACATGGCATGACAAAGAAGTAAGGGAAGTTGAAATAGCAACAAAATATGAACCTGTTAACAAAGAAGTTTGTATAGAGCTAGGATTAGAACCAAACAGTACTGTCACTAAAGCCTATGCTAAATCCAACAGGCCATAATACCCCTTATATTTTACATTAATCACTAGACCAGCTTTTACTCTCTGTGGCTTCATCCAAATGAGTTAAAAGTTAACTCTCTAATTATGAACTTCTCCTACTACTCCCTACTACAACAATAAAATGGTCAGTACTATCAAAATACTTGATGGTGCCATCAGCTGGAGGCGTTGATTGGGAGAAAAGGAAGTACGAAAAAGACTGAAGATCATATCTTTAATAGTACGTAAGCAAGTTAATCGCCCATGTCCCATTTTCAAAAGACACTTAGGCACTTGCGTCTAAGTCTAATTTAAAATCAATCAGACTTCACTCCTAATTCACTTTAGCAATTTTGGAAATGTTACCATACAGGCATTTTTACAGGTCCCCCCACCCATCTGAATCCACTGCCACCAGATGTTATTTAGGTCAAGAGTTTAAAAGGATGAAATATCATGTATAAAAATTATTTCAACATCTACAATTAGAAAGAGTTAATATATATGGTGTAAATATCTATGCTTCAGGGCATGAGGACCACTACTGGTACATAGTTGCAGCTTCAGCAGGTTGAAACAATCTTTCACGTGCAAGGGTGGCCTCTCCAGGCCACAGCTGAAGGTCACTTTCAGGGGGACGGTGGAGCTGAAGGGAAGCTTGAACTACTACAGTTCAAGCTATGCTGGTTTCCAGATAAAGAGTTCATCCTCAGTCAAGTTGAGGGGCCTCTGCACTCCAGCAGTTACTTTGCATCTGGCAGGTTCAAGCCCCTATAGATGAATTCAATGTGCACTTTTTCCACCTGCATGAAATTTTAGGGAATTAAGTGAAGTCAAGCATGCTTTATTCTACACCAGCAACAAAAAATAATATCACTGATAATCACCATGCGAGGCAAATCTCACTAGGCTGACAGTTGAATTGATCAAATTTGTATTTATCGGTGGTCAGAGCTAACCTATTGTGCAAGCACACCCCCTCTCAAGCCTTTCCATTATCCAAATGAGGCATTAAAAAGCACATGAGTTATGGAGGGCAATTTAATGAAAGCAATAGTAAATCATAGCATATACACATTTTTAAATGTAGACACCTGATCCATACTGTACATTGGTTATTAATAGATAGTAGCTACAATAATGAGCTACCCTTGTCATTATTCTCTCCCTGTTACTACTATTTGTCTTCCTTGAAATAATCCAGATACAAATTAAAACATGCAAGTGGTGAATTATTTGCCTGGGTAATTCCAGCCATTTTCTGAGCTTGACCTGCGGCCATATGAAGAATATACAACATACATTATTAAGATAGGCTCTCAGTTTGCGTACCTCACTAGGGGTGCATCTACACTTAGAAATTAAGTCGATTTAAGATTGCTTAAATCAACTTAATTTAATCCGTGTCTACACTACACTTTCCTTAAGTTGATTTAAGCAAGCTGCTTAAGTCGACTTAAGGAAAATAAAGTCGACTTAATGAAAATTAAGTCGACTTTATTAAACCTACTTTTAATTCGACTTTAGGCTTAAGTCGACTTCCTAAAGTTGACTTAAGCCAGTGTAGACCTGGAGTAGCACTAAGTCGACTTAGGGCTACTCCAGGACTCCCCCACTGCCCTCCCTGCTGGGGGGGGGATGCAGGGGGCGCCTGGCATGCCCCCCCAAAGGGCAGGGCAGAGCCCTACCCACCCTGCCCCTATGCCCTGCTGGGGTCCCTGTCCCCCTTTGCCCCATTGTACCCAGGTACAATGGGGCAAAGGTTGAGCCCCCTGGCACCTGGCAAGGGGTGCCCCCCGCCACCGTGGACCTGCCCAAGGTCCCCCTAGTCCCTACAAGTCGACCTAGGCATCCAGTGTGGACGCTCTAGGTCGACTTTGTAAGTTCCCCCCTAAGTCGACTTTAAATTTAAGTGTGGACATTCTAAGTTGACTAAACTAAGTCGACTTTAAGTTACAAGTGTAAACATAGCCAATGTGTGCTCAGATACCACAAAGATGGGAGGTGGTCTAAGAATCTACCCAGATAGAAAGTCTGAATTGGGGCTGAACTTTGGAGTCTTTCAAATATAAATCTGAAATTTGAAGATGGCTCTTCTTTTTATTATGGGCCAAACAAAAGCGTTTTATTTCAGGAGCACGAAAACCTGCAGTTAAATCGAAATCCAAATTTAGAACCTTCCCTTGACCTACTATGAATCAGAATAAAGTATTAATATTTCAAAATGTGAAAGACATTAAATGGATCCAATGCCCAGAAATGAAGACCATGCAAGATTAAATTCTCTCTCCTCCTGCTCTTCCACTCATTCCACCTTTTGTAACCTAAAACACCTAAAGTCCGTTGGTTTCCAAATTGACCAAAGTGTCACAACACTGAAAAGATAAGTTTACATAGAAAGGTGTGTGACAAATGTTGTCATGTTACTTAATATGCTACTGGAAGGTGCTCTCATACTCTGATGAGTGTACTATAAAAACCTATATAGAGCAGCATTTGTGGGAACCCAGAATGTTTGTTCTTTTCCATATAGACATCACCCTTCCACCAGTGAAATACAGTTATCTCCAGAGAAGGACATGGCATGTGTATGGCTCTATCACTAAAAAAACAAGGCCAGATGCAAGAATCAGGTGACTATTCCCTGAATACAATAAAACCCTGCCCTGAGCTCAGTCAAATAGGAGTCTAGAATTACATACTTGGAGGAATATCCCAGGGGAAGAACAGCTGAGTGAATACTGCAAGAAATAATCATGAGAACCCATTTGAATAAAAGCAGGGAATTCACTTTGCCTGTATTCATAGTCCTTTTTATTAGTTTTCAGCAAATATTAGAATGAGTAACTCTTTTTAGTTCACAAGAATATTCATAGAGATTAAAAGTCCCACAAATGCACATGCAAGTAAATAAATCAGTAAAGTTAGTATCTGCGGATAATTCATGAATACAAGAGCTACATTGAAATATATTATTTAGTAGGAACAGTTCATCTCTAGTCTTAAGCAATGCTGTAAGGACTAGTTGAAATCACTTGCTTCACTAAGGTAGTCTTACAATAAAGACAAGCAAAATTACATAATGGTATTGACTGTGATTCAAAGAGGCATCTCGGTGCCAGTTGGCACATTGTCGTCATGGTATATGTATATAAAAGGTAGCATGTAATTTATCATTGGAAAACAGATAACACACTGATTATTAATATTCTTGTGTGATATGTATGTGTGATAAACCACAGAGGACTCAGAGACAGACAGACACGTACTGGAAATTAGTTCTTAAAATGTATTTGTCAAGCAGTGCCTAAATCATGCCTATTCCATATAGGAGAATGGGGTTCTACCTGCTTGAATGTATCTCCATCACTTGAGAGGGGCCAGAATTCTTGGCTATGTCTACACTACAAAGAGTTAGGTCGACTTAACAAAGTGGTTTCCCTGAATGGGGACTTAGTAAGTCGACCTAACTGCCCTTAGGTCGACCTAATAAAGTGGACTTAAGCATCCACACTGTGCTTAGGTCGACCTAACCGGCAGTTCTTACTACGTCGACCTAGGCTTTCCTTAAGTCAACTTAAGGAATTTCTTAAGTCAACTTAATGAAAGCCTGGTGTGGACAGGGACTAAGTTAGGTCGACTTAAGCCTCCTTAAGTCGACCTAACTTGCAAGTGTAGACATAGCCCTTGAAAACAGAGAAAGATGTATCCTTCAACAAAAAGGTTTCAAGTCTAGAGAACTAAATGCAGGTGAGAAACCTGCTTTGGTAAAGATTGTAACTTGAAATTAAGTTTTAGTCTTAGAAGCATATTTGTATTTTTACTTTTGTTTTCTTTTAACCCTTTCTATCTTTATTCGTTATACTTGGAATCACTTAACAGTATGGGTTTTTTTGTTTTGTTTAATAAACTTGTTTCATTTTTACAATAAACCAGTTCAATACTTTCCTTATATTAGAGTGTTTGCTAACTCCAATTAAAGTAATAAGATTCTGGGCATTTTTCTCTTTAATGGAGAAGCAAACTTCTGTAAGTGTTCAGCAAGAGGGCAGATGTTTTGCAGAAAAACTTTGACTGTGTAGGGTGCTGGTCACCCTGCAAAAGTAAATGGGTGGTAGAAGCCAGAACGTCGCCATCCTGTTTGTATGCTGGATGTTGGTGTCGGGGTGTGAGCCACAGAAGCATAGCATTTAGGAAACCACAGGGCAGGTGGTGAAACAACAGATGGTGAAATTGGTCTGGGTTGAACTCCTCACTAAATTCCCTCAGTGTTGTTCTCCTTAGTCAGGAACATTCTGCTAAAGCAATGAAGAGATGTGTTCCAGTCACAGATTTCTAACCCTGACACCACACATCTCCTGGGAAAAAGATATTTGACATCTTCTGGTCTTAAACTTGAACAGTTTTTGTTTGTTTGTTTTAAATCAAGGGTAGCCAGGAAAGAAAACAAAATGCAGTACATGCAACTGGTAGCTGTCTCAAATCGTGAACCTCTTTATTCCACTTCAAGGTGGCACAATAATGTCACTGAAATGAACTTCTAATAATGCAAATGACAATAATCAATATTTATGCTGGCCATCAGTATCAAAAACAGAAGTATCTGAACCAACTGTCTTGTCAGTCATGTAAGAAGTTCTGCCTTAACTCATACTGTCTTTTATGTCTTAATATAATTAAATGATTGTTTACAAATTTATTTAAACATTAAATGCAAATCATTTATGAGCATCTGTGCTGCTGAACTGATTTCATCCCATTCCATCTTCTCTACCATTTACTGATTAATTGGTGCTTTCCCTCTGCGCAAGAGACTAGACTGGGGTGGTCAAGAGGGGGACCATGGGCAAAATCTAGACCTCTATATGATTTTTAATGGACTATGAAGTCTTTTTCTTTATTTAATCATTAATAATAAATAATATTGCAGTGAGGAAAATGTTTCTCTGGAATCTGGATCTTGACTATATCATGACCAAGAAATTTAGACCTTGACAAAAAATAATTGATGACACCTGGTCTATACTGACCTCCTCTGTGTGACAGGCCTTTAAAGTTCAACCCATTACCTCTATATAGAGTCCAAATTCTTTCGCCAAATGCATGTTTATCTTTCATAAAGACATCCAGTCTTAATCTGACATAATCAAGAGATGGAGAACACATACTTCTCTTATTTTTTTAATGGTTAATCACCATCATTATAAAAATAGTGCTTATTTGAATGTGTGTGGCTTCTGCTTCCACCCATTGGTTCTTATTATATCTTTCTCGGATATGTTTAAGAGCCTTTTAATACCTAGCATTTTCTCCCCATGAAGATACTTATATACTGTAATCACTGTAATTCAGATTCCTTTTCTCCCATCCTGAGGCAAATTCCAGATAATGTATATTATGGCATATTTTACCAGGCTAAAGGTAGTTAAAATATACTGAGATTTAGAGGATATATGGACAGATTCCACTTTCTGCACATTCTCCACTACACCCACTCCTTACTTAAATTTTAAAGCCATCTATTCCCAATCCAGAAGTGGAGGAGGCTGAGATGCAGGAGGGAAGAAGAGAAAGGAGTCCATGAAACTGGATTACTATTGAGTAATTTTCATAAGAACAGAAGAAAATAAGAAGGGCCATATTGAGTCAGACCAATGGTCCATCTAGTGCAATATCCTGTCTTTTGACAATGGTCAATGCCAGGTGCTTCAGAGAGAATGAATCCTCAAATTCATCCTCAGGTGATCAGTCCCATTGTCCATTACCAGCCTCTGGCATTCCCTTGTTTGTCATTTTCTTCTCCCATCCTGTGCAACATTCCAGATAATAAGCTAATGTAGTAAACCATCCAATAAAAGGAGATATGCTTGAGACTCCTTGGAAAACTTTAGGAGCTAAGTTTATTTCTGTCATCTATAATCACATGGGAAAGTGAGGCAAAATTATGATACAAGTACCATAGTTCTGTCTTACAACATTTCCAGAGTGGTAACAGCCCTTTCAGCTCAGCAAGTGGATATATTTTGGCTAGCCTGCTCTCCACTGGCAGAGATAGAGTCTTACATCTGTTCACAAGCCATAATAGCACGTGAGGTCTTTAACCAATTTCTAATGGGTCTGTGGCAACAGGTGACCTTACCTTTTACGCCCTAGAAACAAACAAAAAGCATTCATTTCCCACTAAAGTGCTGTGTCATGCAACAAATAAAAATTAATGTCTCTTTCTATATCCAGAGAAGACAGTTTCTTACTAAAAGGGGGTAAGGGATTTAAATAGAGGATCAGCAGGCACAAAAGCTCATTCATATGGAAGCTAGAGACTGTATAAGGAGAAAGGTGAAGAAAAACAGTTTGTCAAAAACTAAGAATGTGAGTTAAATCAGAAAATTTAATATCCTCAGTTAATTCCCACAGTCAACCAATCCAAGGAAAATGTTCATGCATTTCCATGACAGGTCACACCAAAGGGGTCTGTCTCTGAAAACTACTCTCCTTAAAGAGAAGACTTTAAAATATATGGAGGGATGAGGATAAGAACTGATAGTCCACTGCACGTCTAATGGAGAAGGGAATGAAGTGAAGAAAACTTCCAGACCCTATCAAGGCTGGCTAAAACAAACCAGACATTTTGTGGGGAACAGCTTGATACACTTATACCTGCAGCAGTTAGAAAAGGTTTTTTAGACTCATGATTAAAACACATGGGTTATTTAGACCCATAATTCTTGACTGACTCTATATGGTCAACATGTTTTCAGCCCTGAGGATGAAAGCTTTCTTCTCTGTAACTGTTTTTCTCATCTTGGAGGTCATGAGGCTCAGGAAGAAGTGTTTTGAAAAGGAATGTGACACTAAACAGACATACAGCATGGGCTCAGCACTAGGGAAATGTAAAAAAAAAGAAAAAAGGGGGAAAAATACATTAGGGGTACAATGAAAGAACTGAGGACATTCTGCCTGATATGTGAAGGACTTCGACAGTCTCGACTATGGTCATGCCAAATTACAAATGGCTGAGGAAATCCTCTAACACAAGATAATTGAAAAGGGAACTCCATATATAACATGTTTCAAGAGCTACTGAAATAGCAAAAAAATCCACAAGTCTGATGTGGCAGTCCTAGCATAATTATGAAATACCCATGACCCATTCAGCTCTGGTTACAGGAATCCATCAAATATTGGAGACTAAGGATCCAGAATTTCTCTACTGTAGCAACAACAATGGCCTTCAGTGGTCTATAATGTGGTTTCATTATATCAGTACTTTTGAAAATGAAAAGTCTTTTCTGCAGCACCAACTAGGGAGAGCCATCTTCACTTAGCTACATTAAGGAAGTAATATGTCAAACTATATGGACTCTGTGAAGGCTACACAGATCCTACAGGTGACAGAGTTTCATTAAGGAAGGAAAATTCTTAGAATAAGTATGGAAAACACAGGAACTTTTTATTTATTTTAACAGGGAGCCTCACAAATGAGGATAGACCTAATATATGTGTCAGCAGTGACAGCTGTCTTATAATGAGATTTGCTGTTAATAACAATTTTGTACTAGTTTCCGTAGCAACTGCCACCTCACACTCCTGTCCCTGAGACACAGAACATCTAATAATAATAATACTTTCCACTTTTATAATGTTTGTCAGGAGAATTGGCTAGAATTTTACTGGGAAAGAAAGGTGGTTCTTTTAGTGGTGTTTCAATGTATTCTGAACACTGATTATTCTGAACACTGATCATTTTGATGGGGAGTGGAGATTATTTGGTTAGTGAAACTCAAAAGAAAAGTATGCAACCATTTCAAAGAATTAATTAGAGGGAACCTTCACTTCTTCCAAACCTGTTGCTGCTGTAGCTACAATGGGGTTTGGAAAGATGAGAGACTAACATATAAGAGAAAAAGGAAACACAGGAACAACAGATGAGCTACAATTCTACTTATTGGTCAAATCCTGTCCATTAGGCAGTATTTCTGACAAGCGCCGAAAAGGCTGGCAAATCCAGTTAACTCTTCTAGCTGATGATGTTCATTATTGGGATCAGTTTTTGTACCAGTATAACTATTTCAATTAAGTGTGTGATTTTTTTTTTAAATAGAAATACTTATACCAGCACAAGCTCTAGTATGAATGCTGCTGTACCAGGACAAAGGTGCTTTATATCAATATAGCATGTTTTCCTTCTTGCACAAAAATAAGTTACACACACAAGCACTTTTTTAAAAAAGCAATATGGTTGTGTCTACATTAGGGAAGCTGTACCACCTTAATTACGCTATGTATCACTGCAACTACAACTTTTATGTATTGAAAAGTCCTAAGTATCTTCCAGTTTAATTCCAGATACTTGGTTTAGGTCCTTAGCCTTAGCAATTCCAAGTAATCCAGTTCCCAGTGAGATGGTGGATAAAGTGGAAAGGTCTGAAGCAGTACATTCTATTTGATAAGAAAGAATTTTCCTATATGTTGCTTTCTTTTTTCAGGATATAAGGCTACTTATGGGGTATATCTACATGCAAATTAAGGGATAGTTGTAGTGCGGGTAGGTATACCCAAACAATCTTTAATGTAGCTAGGACAGGTAGCAATAGCAGTGAGGATTTAATGACATGGAGACCCACAAGGACTAGCAGCCCAACCCTGTTAAAAGGGGTCCCAGCTGGCTCGTGCTGGGTGACCTGGACCACGTTGAAGTCCATGCCACCACTTCTTCACTGGTCTTGTTACTTGTGCTAAAGCAGATTGAAGCTAGGGCAAGTATGCCTGTGTACACTCTCATCACACCTTCATTTGCTATGTAGACACATACCCAAACGCCCAGCATAATGTAAACACAAAGATTGTTCGATCTCTCCCTCTCTCTCTAGTAAGATTACTAAAGAATCCAATACTAAAACACTAATTTTTTTTAGCCTGAACCATGACATTTGGGATTTGATCACAATCCCTTTTGTGAAGCCACGTTGCAAGGCAGCTGCTGGCTTTTAGATTTGCTGTGCTCTCTATGCTGGATCTGTAGATCCTAATTCATCCTTCACCCCTAGCAACCAAACTGGACTTCTGCCAAATGATGATTGTTCCCTTCTCCCAACTCTGCAATTGGGTTGGAGTTGGTTAGGAAGTGGACAGTGGGGGAGATGCATAATAAGATATGTTATCAGACATTATATAAAAGCAATCTCTGGCAAAGAATGAGTGAACAATAACCATAGGTGATCCCTCTTTTGTCTCCCTTTTATCTTATTCACATGAATAGAATACTGAATCAATACTCTGAAAACATAAAAACCTTTGCCAAAGTGATTTAAATATTGGATTAGAAATATGTATTTATGATAGTTAGATTTATTTGGCAAGGTTTCTTTTAAGATATTGTAGAATATTTCTGTTGTAGAGCCTGAACCTGCTTCTACTGAACTCATTTATATGCAAAATTCACATTGGCTTCAGTGGGTTCAGACGCAGGCTTTAATGAAATTAAATAATTCTTCGACGTCTGAAGGTGTGGGAAGGAAAAGAAAGAAGTGATAGAGAATAAAAGAAAAGGATAACTTGGAAAAGATGGCATGAGGTAGAAAATTTAACTAAATCATTTGTTAACCAAGGTGAGCAGGTGAATAGTGACTAGATTCAGAGACAGGGAAACCTAGGTTCTATTCAGACCTCTGCTACTAACTTGTTGTGTGACCTTGGGCAAGACATTTCATCTCTCTATGCCTTAGTTTCTCTGTTTGTAAAACAGGGATATTAATGCTTACCCATCTCTGTAAAGCACTTGAAGAGCTACTGTTGACATGTACTCTTTAACTGTGATTTTTAATGTACGAATAAATTTTCTTCCCAAGAAAATGGTTCTTTGGAAACCTAAAAGTTTAACCACTTTGGGGAAAATAATACATTTTTTTTTCATTCATCTTTGTGTTTATCAACAGGTTTCTTTACAAACCTACAGATGTAACACCATCATTCTTTACAGCCCAAATACAATAAGGGAACATTAAAACGCCAATAGGAAATAATGGCATTTTAACACTAAACATGTAAATGGCTCTAAGACCACTGTGACCATTACTTCCTAAAAGGCTGAATTATCTTAATTGTCTCAAAGAGGGAGGGTAAGAGGAGAAGAAATGTTAATGTTTTTTAGATCAAGGGAGTTGTTAAATTTCATTTCAATCAACTACAAAAGGAAATCAAAATGAAAGAGAGAGATGGGTGCCAGTGTTGTGTGGCATGCATCATTTCAATCAGATTACATGCATAGCTGCTATGCAGAATTGAGCAGCAGATATTAATCTAATTGAATCAAGTAGTAGTTCCAAGTTAGCTCAGGATTTTAGCTGCGGTACGTTGCACTGCTGTGGATAAGGCTCACTTTTGGCAAGAGACGGTGTGTTCTTGCTCCACAGATCAGCAGCCTGTGAATGTGTCAAAGAGGTAACATTTTTCTAGTCCCAGAGGGGGAGGAGGGAGTAGAGGATTCCAGCTGCACTTGCTCACATAAGAACTCCCTGTTCATCATTCTAGGAAACAGCAGTGGCAGCTAGTTCAGAGGAAGCTAGCATTATGCCAAGTTGGCATCTGCTATGAAGCAAAGGAAGCCACTGAAAAACTGATGACTGGGATGAAATTGAAAGAAAAACCAAACTCTGTCCTAACTTGTTGCTGGTCCCTTAACAATATTCTCACTTTCAGGCTAAATTTTCCTGCTATCTCACCACCTCAAAGTGTTAAGAAACTGCCACCATACCCTCACAGGCAGCCATCCTGTTACAGTTTATGAACTAAACAGGGGTGAGTGTCAGGTTGTTAGCTGGATGTGATACTTTAGAAGAAAAGCAAGGTGCTACAGGGAATGGTGTTGGCCATGCAGTATATGGTGCTTTTTTTCTTCTTTTTTTCATTTTTTTCCCTTTTGTCCACATCATTCTACAGGTGGTGCTGTTTTTTGGATGAGATATAAAATCAAGGTCCTGACTACTCCTGGTCTTTTTAAAGATCTCACAAAGTTCTTTGAAGATTTGTACCCCCATGTCCTAGTTGAATTACAATATGGGAAATACACTTTGCCTAAATTTCCTACTGATTTAGTTAGATGTACCATTTTTCCTCCCCTGTAGCTTCTAAACAGTTATGCAGCATTCAAGTGCCATTATAATTATCGTAGCTTGCCTCCCTTGAGAGGGCTTAATTTTTGTGTTGTATGAAATGAACTACGTATCTATAGCATCCAGCAAGCAACAATTATGCAAGTGTACATGAACCTTAAGAAAGGTGCAATATAAATCAAAAAATAATTTGAGGTTTCAACAGCTCTGAAATGTACATGCATAACATAAATGACAGCTTTGATTTACTTATTCTCAGTCTACTTCACACTCTCTTTAGAACAAGCATGACATAATGACATTTAATTAAAAAAGAATACAATACAAAATGAGAGATTGAATATGACAGTGGCCCAAAGAGCAAAACTTATTATATTAATTCTCAGAACAATGTTCAAATGTCAATTTTGGGGAAAGGAACCAGGGACAATTTTGAGGCATAAAACTCAAGGGTCAGAGAAATGTTATGTACTATTGCAACATGAGAAATCAGCCCTTAAAAGTCACATCATTCCAATTAAACCGCCTTTCTCCCCAACACTTCCTCATTTCAGTGTGCTATTCAAGACTTGCTAGAGTTAGACCAGTTGCTTTACATCTTGAGTGTACTGGTAATTCCAGTTTTCAAATGGTGTTTAGAATTTGAGATCAGAATTGAAGTGCAGAGGATAGTGAGCTCCATAGGGCATGAAGCATGTCTTCATTGAATTTGCTAAGCATGTGACACAGAGGTCCACTCATGGTTTACTCCTCTGTGCCATAGAATCTTAGGACTGGAAGGAACCTCGAGAGGTCTTTAGTACAATCCCTTACACTCAAGACAGAACTAATATCATCCCTGAAAAGTGTTTGTCTAATCTGCTCTTAAATCTCCTACAATGGAGATCCTAGAATCTCCCTATGCAATTTATTCCAGTGCTTAATTATGTACAATAACTATGGAAAACTACTAAATCACTGATCATTACTATTCTGACATGGTATTTGCACATGATGTTTGCAGACAATTATGGGCTTGTGCTAAAATTATGTTCTTAAAACAAGCAGTGCTTAAGCCAAGTCTAAAATAGACAAAGGAATGTGTATTTGTTTGTCATCAGCTAGTGACAATAAAAGTAACTTTACATAAATATAAAAAGCAAACAAGTCATCAAACTTGTGAGGGAGAAGGTTGCTTTTTGAGGAAGGATCTGAACCTCAAATGATAATCAAATCAACATCACTGCATACAATATTACAGTGTTATAGAAGGGTACCAAGTATGGTCTTTTCTGAAAGGTAATGACACTTTGATAATTAATATCATTGTGAAATATATGTATTAATACTATATGAGAAAATATGATTACTTTTTTTTTTAAATGACTGATCAAATCTCATAGAGAAACAGGTTTTCTTGAAGTCAGGTGGGAAGGCAGGCTAATTGGCACACCTGGAGCTAACAAGGTCCCATCCAAGACTTGTTCAAAAGCCTCACAGACTCACCACTACAGGGAAGCATGGGACCCACCAAGGTAGAGGAGGAATTTTGTCACAATACACATAGATTTCAGTCACATTTCCTATCAGAAATAGCAACATCATCCCATTAAATATTATATGAACCCACACAGAGATGCAGGGCTTTTCTCTTACTCCATCTGATTGGTCAGAGTTAGAACCCTGAATCATCAAGCTGGTGATTAAATTTTGCTTACTCATTGTGGCTAATGCAGCTCCTGAACTCCACCAGGAAATGAGAAAGATGGATCTGGAAAGAGGAAACTAAGGTCAGAGATATCCTACAGCACCATAGAGAAAGCTTAGGCTTAACTTTATGTTTATGTTATTGGTTCCTGAGGTACTCATAAAGACAAACTGTAGAAAGGGGAAAAGAACCTTCTACAACACGTGTTGACTTTATTTGGCACAAGATGAAAACACCACCTGCTTAAAGTTTTGTGAACAAATTAAATAACTCTCAAAATACATTTGCAAGACACAGAAGAGAGACAGCACATTACCGGTAATTGCTACTGGGCAGCCACTTCTGGATTTGAACACAGCAGCCCTTAAACAATAAACAGCAATGCTATGCAACAGTTTAGAGCAATAATGAAGTGAAAAAGTATATTAGAAGATTCAAGAAAAAGTAATAATGGATGATTTATTAAACAAACAAATTTAACTTCTTTCTGTTGACCAATTACAATGTACTTCTATTCACATTGACGTGCTCTTAACTATTTGATGAACATTTCTGGTAAACAATTTTTGTTGTTTGTTCACAATCAATCTGTTGTAAGTAGTAACCAAAATGTAAACTTTATTAGTCTAACACTGGACTCAGATAGTAGTGTTTCACTTCCCAGCTGGAAAAATGTGACTATCAGAATTAGATTTCCAGTGTTAATACTTTTGAGAACAAATTCAAAATTCACACTCCACAGTTCTACTCCAATATGTAGTTGGAAGGATCCAAATCTGGAACCACTTAATGGTATACATAAGTTCCACTGACTGAAGCAGATTTTAGGCAGGTGCTTAAGTACATTTCTGAGACAGGCCTTTTTTCCTGAATTGGAGTTTATATGGAGTTTACAAGCAGTAATGTTTTTTATAGTGTCCATAGAAAGAAAATTATAAAATGAGTGCACACACACAAAGAAGAGTCAACACAACTACACTAAAATAACTGACTGAATACTTGGTGTAAAGTGTTTTGCAATATTCATCATTTTAAGTAATAATACATGCCACTGAAAGTACAGAGGCAACACAGACAGAATGTAATCTGGATGAATAGCACTGAAGAATATTTCACTCTGCCATGGAAATCGAGAATATTTCATACAACACATTTTCCCCCATCAACTGATGAATAATTTATTTATGAATAAATTGGTTGTTTTATTTAGTCAACCCAAAACTAGTTGATTAATGTTCATTATATACATTATTTGCGGACATTTGTCCTCAACCTGAAAATAACTTAATATATTTCCCTATTATTTAACCAGCCCTAGAATTACTCAGGTAGAAAGAAGTGTATCCAATTCAGTGAATTAACACCCTCCATCCTCATCAACCTCCACCCTCCATCCCCCCAACAGTAGCTGGTGACATTTTTGTCCACATTTTCAGATTTTGAGTGCTCCACTTGGGAAATCTTGACCCTGATTTTCAAAGGAGCTCAACACCTGCAGCTCCCAATAACTTCAAATAAAGGTGGGGTGCTGAGCCCTTTCTGAAGATTAAGTCTTAGATTTCTCCAGATAAGCATCCAGGAAATAAGACAACCAAAAGTAATGGTCAATTTTGAGCATTGTGGCCTTAATAATTTATTTCTCCTCTGAAAAGTGATTTCAAACAGCTCAGCACCTGCTAACACTATGTAGGGTGTACCAGTTCAACAATGACTACAAAAAGCAGCAACTATTGATTCACCAGCACACTTCCTCTAGCCTATACATAGTGCTTCTGCAATCTTATATCCAAGCATGGAACCCACTTAACTCTGTTTGACATATGCAATCTTATTGGACTACAGCAAAACAGAATAAAGTACAATCAAGGTATGTGGAGTGTTGGTGCCAAGCTGGAAGGACCGTGGGGAGGAAAGAAGGTATAGTACAGCGTGGGATGGTACTTAATCCCAACTTTGCTAATGTAGTGGCATTTCAAATACAAATCTTGGTCTAAGTTGCTTAGTGACAACAACTGAAACTTTTAATTAATTTTTGGGAAAGAGGAGGGAAAAATCTATTCAGGCTTCCAACCTTTTTCCTGTGAAAGCAACAACTACAAGAAACACATAAAAAACTACTTACTTGGTATATCAAGGTATTTTGAAGAGCTTTTTTGCAGTGCACCTCAACAGTACAACTGGCAAATAGTTATGGAAGGAGCTTGTGAACAATTACCATAAAAATCAAAATTAATATCTCTGCTAAATTAATCCTGAGGTAATCTAAAATGCAAGCCAATTTGTTTTCAATTCTGCAATCACTCATTGCTCCAGTTTTATTAAGTCTAAAGACAGAGCAAGCATAAAATGTATTATCTTTGTTAAACAAAAGTCTGATTTTATGACTCAAATGTCAGTCTTCATAGTTCAGTGAGTTCTTTTAAATGTTATATGACTTGCCTAGATTACCTTTTCCAATAGTGATAGATCTTTTTCCTTGATTTTTTCATTAGGTGACCAGGTTTTTTAATACATGGCAGGGTCCCCTCCCTCAACCCCCACCATACTGCAGAGTACAAAATACTGTCTGAGAATATGCACATTTGTTTCAGAATATCTTTTATGGAGGGGCTAGATATCTTGCCACTTTCTTATTCAGAACAACTTAAGAGAGGTATTACACAGCTCTCACACAGATTTCATTCTGGCAGACATAACAAACAGTGCCACATACAGATCTGGCACGATTCGTGCCTAGATCTTAACAGTATCTTATTTATTGTACAGCTATGTTATGTTAGATGCATTTTCCACCAGGGACCCAAGACACAGTAAATAACCTCCTGCTCCTCTCCAGCTCTATTTTCCTTGCTATGTATATTCTCCCAGCACATTTTTGTGCACTGACACAGGCTAAAGATAGTTAGGAGTTTTTTTGTTAGCTTCTCTCATGGCATTTACTCCCACCTGTGTGTATCATCTCCACTGATTCAATATGACTAGCTGATGCAAAAAGAGGAGGAAAAAATGCAATTGTACATTTCCATTAGGGATATAAACAAGTAAATGTATTGGGGAACATACTAGATATCGGTTAGATTTCTAAAGATAGAATAGGCCCTCTAAACCAAGTGCTCTATAAAGACGTCTGAACAGAATTTTCATTTTACCCACACCTAGGAATGACAGAACTTCCAAAGCACTGGCCAGAGAAGTAAAAAATAACTAGTTAGACTGGAAGCCCAGAAAATTTTATGAGGATCTGGGAGAGCTTCTTCCATATGTTCCACTTGGCAAAAATCAATATTGTTATATATTTTCTTATGGATCATGTTCATTTTAAGCATTTTTCCTATTTTTAATTAATGTAAATGTTCACAGCTGCAGGAAATTATGTCAGGTCAGACAACTGTGTGTGTGGGGGGGGTGGGGGCAGGGTGTCAAACAATAATTATTTGATGGTAGTAAACACCGATTCAAAAAGTTAAAGCTTTTAAACACAAACTGCCAACATCATGTCAAAATTTTAGCCTCAAATCAAACTCTAATAATTTCTCAAGCAGCATTTTCCTTACTTTGTCTGTCTGTACATTTTGACCATCATCTATGGATGATGGATCAGTATTTTCATCTGTTTGTATGCAGACAGTAAAACTGCCATTCATTGACATTAATCGATAAAAATGTGAGCCTTCAAGCATACACTTGGGGAAAGAGAGGTAATGTCATAAAAACCCCTTACACTTCAGTCCTCTGCAGCATATCTTCACACACACACATTTTGAATTTCAGAAGTTTGTTGATTGTTATTTTCATTTTTCTTTTCTGTAATTGCCTGATCTGTCTTCCCCACTCCGTCCTCCGCCCCATCCCCTGCACTCCACTGCACCAGTCTGAATCGGGAAGTAAAGAATAAAACACTGCAATAAATTCTCTTTGCACAAGCTTTATAGCCAGTTTTGGAGATGCAAAAGGTTTGGATAGTTCCAAGAAGGTACTTTTCCTTTGGCTGGTTATCTATGCTGAATCTTCAGACCTGGAGAATTATCCATTGAAAATGTCCCACTATTTATCAGCAGAGGGTCACTGCAGATATCGCCTCCCCACCCCGCAGTAACACACAGCAGTTCAGCCACAGAGGAAAATGGAAAAGATGTATCTGGCCAAGGTACCCAGCCCAAAGGGAAGTGAGGACATTTGCTAACATGGGACTTGCCTGATAGGTGCCTCCTGCTGATGTTTCTGGGGAATAGTTGAAGTGCATGCCCATCCGGTGACCTGTGCTCCATCTCTCTGTTTCTGTCCAGTGCCTCAGCCCTCTGGCCAAGCTCTTCTTCTAGGTTCCCCCTTCCAAGTCAGGATCTAGTTCAGGGAGCCCAGTCAGTATCCATGGCCACCAATAATCCTGTTGCCACCCACTGGCAGCCTGTCAGGATGTGGGGAGGGAGCCACCCCACCCACTTCTCCAACTCCCAGCCCAGGGGACCCTAAATGCCATGCCCTGGTGCTGCCTTGACCCTCAGTGCAATCCCTCAGGTCCCCTGGGTCACATCCATGCCACCTTCACCCTTGTATCAGCGGCATGGACTCTAGCTCCCACAGAGCCCCAGCAGTCCACACAGAGCTGTCCCTGGTCCTGCCTCCTACAGACAGCACATCTTAAGCATCAGAGTAAGACTGCCCAGATCTGTGACTGCAGCCTTCTTTTATACAGAGCCCCTGGTCCCTGATTGGCTATGCAGCCAACTGCTCCAACTGGCTGCACCTTTCTCAGGGCTTTTAACCCCTATCTTACCAGAGCAGGGAAACCAGCCCACTACAAGGAGAAAGGGGACTTTAATTTCCTTCTGATATGAGAGGCTAAGGCTAAGGGGATCAATGAATGTTTTAATGGACACATGGGCCTTATGAAAAGCCTGAGAGAGCTCAGTCTGGAGCAGAACCATAACAGTGAGCTGGCTCCTGTGAAAGGCCCTGAGCTAGTGTCTGCAGGATGCTGGGTACCTAGTGCTCTATAATGAGTGAGACATGAGAAAAGATCCCAGCAGGGACTGAGAACAGAACTCCAGGGGAACCAGTCTGGTGGGCTGAGTGCTCTATTCCAGAGCTAGAAAGATTTTCAAAGATGGCCCAGAAAGTAGCTGGGGACAAGGTTCAAAGAGTATGCTAAGAGAAGCCCAAAATCTAAAGCTACTTTTTTGTTGCTGGGACCCTTCAGCTGATTTTTTTTTATATCCCAGAAGGAGTTACGTTTGTTTCAGATTTGACTGGAGGGCAAGGTACATGTTCAGAGCAGACCAGTGTTTGGAAATCCACCCCAGAAGGAAAATAAAACAATGAATTCCACTATGTGGTTAGCAAGAATCATTTCAGGGTGTCCACAACCCTATGAAAACTGGATACCAGAAGTGATCTCACATAAGACTGTCTTCCAGCAAGGAGAGATTATGGGTTCTGACGTCTGGGAACTGGGAACATCTAATTTATCCTACATCAAAATGCTTTGCTTCAGTGAGACAAACCAAAAGGTTTCAATTTACATTGCCTCTACCCAAACTAAACATTCATTTTGATTTTCCCTGATGGAAAAAGCAATAATTTTCTGCAAAAATGTTGCAGAAAGTACATATTTAAAACTGTTTTTCTAACATTCCAGTGTAGGTTTTCTAATGTTGGCTACCTATGGAGTGCACAATGTAGCCCATTGAAACTCTTGGCTAAAAGAGACATACCTATGTAACAGGATGGTTTTCCCATTAATGGCTGGAGGGCCTAAGGCTAGCCAATATTGATTACTAAAGGAGGAACGCTTGTGGAAGACTAGCTGACTCCCTCTAAAGAGCAACAAGTAGCTGTAGTAAGCTGGGGGATGCTCAGGAAACAGAGGGCAGGAGAGAAAGATTACCTCTTGAAAAGACATCAAACTGTGCCCTGCTTTGGCACAGATCACTAGGAACCCCACAGCTAAGGAGACAGAAACATTGAATTGGATTGGGGACTAGAAGGTCAACGGATACCTGAAGAATGAATAAACTGCACCTCAGGTTGGGAATGCGATAATGGGGCAACAAGACAACAGAGCATTGCAGAGTGATCTCTCACCATGGGGAGGCGTTGAGGTGGCAGACAACCCTGCTACAACCATTTTACATCTTCATACCATATTTCCCAAAATATAGGTAGGTCCTGGAACCAGTACTGAGGACACATGCTGGACATATGATATTCATGCCCTGATACTGTTCAATTGTCCAGAATTTCTCTGATGGAAAAAAAGTCCTTTTTCTCCCTTCAAAATCCAAGCAGCCCTTTTTTATTAGTGAAGTGGCTAGTGAACTATCTTTTATGAGTCTAACAAAACATAGGAATTACAGAAAATGAATTAGCAGGCAATGCATGTTATTTCATAGTTACTTTACCAGGAAAAAAGAAGGCATCAATTACATTAGGTTCCACTTGAATCATAAATGTTTAATAAGGAAGATGATGGACAAAATAAACTTGGTGTTACAGTTTTGCTTCTAAGAGCTTTTTATTAGTGTGCAGTGCTGGATTTGTCTTCACACATTGGAAACTGAGCAGACTTTCCAAATGGGGGAAAAAAATAGAGGCTCCATAGAGTTCTACAGGGTTGGCAGATTTTTCAAACAGGCTACTGCTGAAGAGAAAATTTGGCTTTCTGCCCCCTGCATTGAGCATACTGCAGATGGCTCCTAGTACTCTACTAACCAAATTAACTTTCCCCAAGTCATTTGCTATTTAACCTTCAAAACATTTCTCTCCTTATCTATATTGTCAAAGTTCTCTGATGATTAAAAGTAATTTCTAAAGAGTAACTGTCAACTGATACAGTAGTACACAATGGTCGAGGCTTGGATCTACACAAAGCAGATGGAGCTGATAAAGGAGAAGTGGACCACAAGGGGAAATTTGGCATATTCTGGCCTTTCTACAAAATGATTAGACAAATTGAGGCATATTGAGATTGGGCTGCTTAATGGACAATCCATTGACCTATTAGTCTCCTGGGCTCTTCTCCATTTTTTTACTGCATTGAATGACAGTGGAAATATTGCAGCACAAGGGATGGAGTCACTGTCAGATCATTCAGCTGAGATGCTGAAGTTACTGCACCCTTTATTTTCCTCTTGTAACGTTTTTGTTGCTGTTGTTATTTTTCCCAACATACATTGGTTAACTGCTCAAAATGGACAGATGGAAACTCAGCATACCGTTTCATGTGAAGAAACACACCTCCCCAACTGTGCAGTGTTCTTGGTCTGGATTGTACTATCAGCTATATTAAGGTATCTGTCCAAGTCCTGGCAGGAGGTTAATTAGCTTTGTTGTTCAAAAGGGAAGAATCCTGTCCATTGAACTATATGATAAATGTAGAGTATGAGTCTATATTAGCCAGCGCAATATTCTCATCTTCTCCTACCAAGGGAACTACCTCAGTCATGGCACAC
The DNA here is from genome assembly GCA_007922175.1 of Pelusios castaneus. Lineage (NCBI taxonomy): Eukaryota > Metazoa > Chordata > Testudines > Pelomedusidae > Pelusios > Pelusios castaneus. Next base: position 12,874,248 of record ML685785.1, on the reverse strand, counting down.
AGTAATGTTAATGGACTGTGTCTCATTCTCTTATTTTTAAAAGATAACACAGCTTCTAGGAATAAGGCTCTTCTTTATAACAGTAAGTATGATTATCCATTCAAATACCTATCAAGGGAAGTGGTGGATCCTCCTTTGCTTGAAGTCTTCAGATCAAGACTGGATGAAGATATGCTTAGCCAAACATAAGTTATTGGGCTGAAGGGTTACCAGGTATAATGTAATGGTGTGTGCCATGCAGGAGGTCAGACCAGATGATCTAATCATCTCTTTTGGTCTTAAACTCTATGAATCTTTTGAACCTATTGGAACAAAAATAAAATCTTAAACCACTTAAGTGGTAATTAATTAAATATACGAATCCATGTTCATAATGAATGACAGTTTAGTAGAAAGTAGTTCAATTTCAACAGTTTGGCATTTACAGCTACATTCTTTAGATAAAGTGTTTCCATCTTCCACCTGGAAAAATGTGTCAGTGTTCTTGCATGTCTTACAAACAGTGAGTTTCACAGAAACCTAATATACAGTTGCATTATCCACAGTTTTAGATTATAGAGCAAGTTGCTTTCAACATTTCTCCATCCTTGAGAAATCTTCAAGCCGTAACTTTTACTTTCCCAAGCGTTTCCAAGTAAGTGAAGCAATTCAGTGACTATTTCAGCCACCCGTGTGACAAATTAAATTATGATTGCAATGTTTATTCAACCATCACAACTATGTAACAGCAACAGGGCTCATCATTATCCCCCCAAACAGTCCATCTGTGTGACTTTGCTAGAAATAACAGAATGGAAAATACATTAAATAAATTTGGGTAATTAATAAAGATCAGGGATTTTTTTAAATGGTTGCTTTTTTTGTGGTTCTAATCTTCATTCCATATCAAAAAGCTATGAGGTAAGACTACATTAATGTTTATTTTACAAATGACAGCCCTCATATTCCAGCTATATTCAGACCACCTAAAAGAGACAATTACACTTAGGAGTTAAAATCTTAACATTTAGAAAATTGGTAGTTTTCAGAAGACCAAACAAATCACTGCTTGCTCGCTTTATACCACATTTATTAGATCATACTGATACCAGTACACTTGTGCTGCTTTCCTTTTCTAAATACAAGGAATAGTGCAAATCATAAAAAAATTAAAATAAATTCTTAAAAAGAGTTCACTATGGCCTTGATTCTGCAAAGCTCTGAAGACTCAGTTTAACTTTCAATACCAATAGTCCTATTCATTTCAACCAGACTACTCACATGCTGAAATTTAACAATATGTTTTGATGCTTTGCTGAATTGCACCACATCTATACATGCACAAGCACAAAAGATAAATATAGTCTCTAACAAATAATCTGCAACAGATAAAGACCCTCAGTATGTCTACAACTCAGAATTATCACATAAACACAATTAAATCCTAACCTGAGGGCCAGAAAGAAATTGAATTCACTGTAATAAATTCTATCCAGAAGAAATAACATTTGCTCAGGCATCTATATACATACAAGAACTGGTCAGGGATTTTTTAACAAATTGCTTTGTCAGAAAATGCAAATTCAGTGAAACATATTTGTTTCTATGAAATTTTCTTATATTCAGGATAATATTTTGGTCCAAAGAAACAGACAGACCAACCCAGCACAGAATAGCCTAATCAGGGCAGCCAGGCAGGGTGTAGGACACATCTCTGCTCTGGCTAATTTCAAGCATGTTCAGGCTCTCTTATTTGAACTGTTCTACTTTGTATACTTGTATATGCCAATTAAACATCTTCTCTGCACTAATATTGACTTAAAAAAATAGAGTAAAACAACAAGAGAACGTTCGGCAGTTACTTTCCTAAAGGTTATTAACAAGTGCTTTCTTACAAATAGTACGAATTAAATTCTACACCTAAGCAGAATCAAACATGATGTTCCAGAGTAGAATAGGACTAAAGTAGCAAAGTTTATTGAGATTAATAAATATGAAATGACTTTCTATGCTGCTTACTATATTCCCCTATAACAGATTTTACCCTGATATCAACCATTAGGTCTAATAATCTGTGGGGAAAAATCAGGTAGTGCTCGCATAGAATATTCTACAGAATTTACAATGTATTCTTTGCAGGTGAGGCCACTATGTGAATTCCATCAGCAGCTTTCTTCTTTGATTGCTTTTCTACCCCATTATCTTAATATAGTGCAGTGCTCTTTAGTGTCACTTTTAAGATACACACACTAATGAATTGTGCTGCCTTTCCAGACAACAGGAAGTAGGAGACTCCGAGGTCAGTCACTTTCCATTATGCCAGAACAGAAAATTTCTAATCACTGCTACTGAGTTTGAAACCATTTTCAGTGCAGAGAAAACCCAGAGTTTTGCGGCTAATAAGAATTATAATCTGGCCATTTTGTGTTATTGTTTCATCCCCTTCAGTAACACTTTTCACAAGTATTAAAGCATTTTACATAAATTATTATAGATTGTGCATAGAGTTAGCGGACACCAGGTAGATAGTTTTATCATCAGTGGTAAAAGTTTACGAGAGGGAGTTAACATGATAATTCACCATTGTGTCATTATGTGGTGATGGGATTCAGCATCGGAAAGGGAAGAGGGATGAGAGAAAAGATTACTTTGAGAAAAGTTCCTGTCTCCTAGGCAGGGCTGTCCTGAGGGGTGGGCTGGGCCCAGGATCAATTGGCATGGGGGAGGGAGGGAACGGGGCCACCCTGGGCCAAAGGCTGGGCTCCACACTCTTGCCCCACCCCTGGGCTGGCTCAGGGCCTCAGGGCCTGGGGTGGTTGCCCCACTCACCACTCCCAGGGATGGCCCTGCTCCTAAGAAGGTTCATGGCCAACCAAGCAAACATAGAAGTGTTGCTATTGTCAGGTAGCCGTCTAACAGTCACCACTATTCCAGTCACCACTATCAGCCTCTGTACCAGATGACTGACAGATAGCTAATGTAATGCTGAATATTTTTTAAAATAAGATCCAGAGATGATCCTGGCAATTGCATGGTGGTAATCCTAATTTCTGTTCAAGGCACGGGTTGAAGCTATAGTAAAGAACAGAATTATCAGACACATAGAAGAATACGATTTTGTTTGGGGGGGGGCAGTTAACATGGCTTTTGTAAACAGAATTTGTACCTCAACAATCTATAAGAATTCTTTGAGGTTGTCAACAAACATGCAAAAAAAGGGTGATCCATTGGATATAGTGTAATTGGACTTTCAGAAAGCCTTTGACAAGGTTCCTCATCAAAGGCTCTTAAACAAACTCAACGGTTATGGGATAAGACGGAAGATCCTCTCATGGATCAGTACCTGGTTACACAATTATAAATAAACCGTAAGATGAAATGGTCAATTTTCAGAATGGAGATAAGTTAATAGCAGGGTCACCCAAAGATCTGTACTGGGACCAGTGTTGTTCATCATATTCATAAATTATCTCAAAAAAGGGGTGAACAGTGAGGTGGCAGAGTTTGCAGATGATAAAAAATTAGTCAAGATAGTTAAGTCCAAAGCAGAATTCAAAGATTTAAAGAAGGGTACCAGAAACCTGGGTGACTGGAGAACAAAATGAGACATGAAATTCAATTTTGATAAATTCAAAGTAATACATATTGGAAAACATAATCCAACTATTCCAAATATAAAGATACAAAAAGGAAGGGGTCTAAGTTAACTTCTACAACTGAAGAAAGATCTCTGGGTCATTCATGAGAGTTCTCTGAAAACATCTGCTCTGTGTGCAGCAGCAGTAAAAAAAAAAAGCTAAAAGAACACTAGGAACAACTAGGAAAGGGATAAATAAGACAAAATATAATTCCACAGTGTGCGCACGCACGCACGCGCGTGCGCGCGCACATACACACACACACACACACACACACACACAGAATATTGCATTTAGTTCTGGTTTCCCCATCTCAAAAAAGATACATTGGAATTGGACAATGTATTTAGGAGGGCATAAAAATGATTAGAGGTGTGGAACAGCTTCCATATAAGAAGAGATTAAAAAGACCAGACCTATTCAGTTTAGAAAAGAAACAGCAGTTATGGGGTGGTATGATAGAGGTCTATAAAATCATGAATGGTGTGAAGAAAATAAATAAGTGGTTTTTTACCCTTTATGTAACACAAGAACCAGGGGTCACCCAACCTAATTAATAGTCAGCAGTTTTAAAACAAAGAGGAGGAATTACTTCTTCATGCAATGAATGGTCAACCTGTGGAATTGGTGGCCAGGAGATGTTGTGAAGGAGAAAAGTATAACTGTGTTCAAAAAAGGATTACCTAAACTCATGGAAGATAAGTCCATCAATGACTATTAGCCAAGATGGTCTGGGATGCACCCCCTGCTCTGGGCATTTTAAGCCTCTGATTGCCAGATGTTGGGACTGGATAACAAAGATGGATCCCTCAGCAAATTAACCTGGTCTGCTTACTGCCTGTGAAGCATCTGGCAGCAGCCACTGTTAGAAGACAGCATATTGGACTAGATGGACCATTGGTTTAACCCAGTGTGGCCATTCTTCTGTTTAGTACTGTAGGTTAGAGATGATCAAAACCTTTTGATGATTTTTTTTTCCAGATGAAAATGCTGTTTCATCAAAGCAGAAATGTATTTTTCAGGATAAAAAGTCAATCATTTTTGTCAGGTCCAAAATGGAATTTAGAGACTAACTGCTCCATAGAAAGAGCTAATAGTCCAGCGATCAGGGCATTCCCCTCGGAGGTCTGAGTTCAGGAGCTTGATCTGAATCAGAGCACAAACTTGACATAGGGACTTGGCCTAGTGTTTCCTATCTTCCAGATGAATGCCCTGCCGACTCATCTGGAAGATGTCTATTGACCATGCTGGAGAAGAGGTGTCTGTCTCTCTTGTCGTTTTGGGGTTTTGTTTTGGTTTTAGTTCAAGAAGTTTTGTTTCTGTGCTGGATCAAAAAAAATGTCAAAACCTCAATATTTTTTCATAAAATGGAATTGTTACTGTCTGACCAGCCTTACTGTATATGACGACACTGAGGATCCGATTCTCAGCTGATGTAAATTGGCTTAGCTGAAGCCAGTGAAGCTACGCCAGTTTATACCAACTGATGCTCTGGCCCTAAGAGGGAAAACTTTTGCTTCATGTACAATAAATTCAAAATATGAGTTCCTGGGGATTCTTGCCCCATGAAATTTTGAACAAATTGGGTGCAATGTTCTAAACTGTGAAAGATTTTATGACATTTCTAAAGGAAGAGTGTGAACACAGAAATGAAAAATCACTCTCTCTTTGGTGTTCATGTTAATTTCTGCAACAGAGTGATTCACCAGTAGCCAGTTATTTTACTTTAAACTATGAGCAGATATTCATTAAAAACAACAAAACCACACTCTCACAAACATTCTTGCACAAAACAACAAAACAAAGGGAAAATAAATGTAGCAGGAGGACAGCTGCAACAGACAAAACTATGAGCAGATATTCATTAAAAACAACAAAACCATACTCTCACAAACATTCTTGCATATTTCCCCAAAATGAACATTACCAATACCAAAATGTGTAGCATTGCACTATCAAAGGGAAAGAGGGGACAGCCCAGATACGGAACACAGTAAAGGACTCATTTACATTTTACATTACAACAATATTCAGTGAGGCCAGGGAACAACTGCATTGTTAAATAATACCCCTAGTTTCTATGTATTTGCAAAGCAGACACATCCAAAGGGAGTAGTCAGAAAAAGAGGGGAGGCATGGATGAAAAGATGCAAGGAGCAAAGGAAGGCCTAGGAAGGGAATAAGAACAGAAGTCGGTGAGAAATGTGAATATCATGGCAGAGTAGGGAAGAAGACAAGGAGTAAAAGTAAAGGCAGAGGGAGAAATTAGACCTGGTCAGAGCAGTGGAAGACAAACATGAATTTTGCAGATGTCTATTAGATTGCAGAGAATATTCAGAGATAGGCACATTGGAGAGCAGGAGATGGGATCCTCCAGAAAAGCCTAGGGATACCAGATATATTTTAAAAAGCAATAAGATATTTCAGTTCATCAGATTAATTCAAGACAGTAACAACTCTGGCAGGAAATGTTTGGGATGTTTTTGGTTGTGCAAGCTGCAAGTAGAGCCAGTTGGAAATTTTCACCGTTGCATCAGAATATGCCAGTTCACTGAACCTGAAATTTCACATCAAAGTGAGTTAAGGTTGCAAAACTTTCCCTGAATCACAGGCATGGCTTTCTGTTGGAAATCTTCCTGGTTCCCTGCTAGCTTGACTGGTGGGCTGTTGGGGACTTCTGTTGCCCTGGGACGCAGAGATCCTGGCTTTCTAGGGTTAGGAGTTCTGGGACAGCCATGCTTCTAAAGCAAACCTGGGAGAACAACTCACAAGATTCTGATTCTGGGGTCTACAGCCGTTACCTTTGAAATAAGTATAACTCTCTATATAATATATAGCATTTGTCAGCCAGTGGATCTCAATGCCTCTCATTGTCTTTGGCCTCACAATACACCTGGGAGGTATTATCCCCATTTTATATACAGACAATTGAGGCTAAGTGAATTGCTTATGGTTATGCAGTAAATCTGTGGCAGAATAGGGATTGAATCCTGGTCTCCCAATTCCTGTGCTAGTGTCCTAAAGAACTATTGGACCACCCTTCCTCTTCAGGGAGCAAGAAACTGTATGGGCTTCCAAATTTATCGACACAGAGCTAGATGCCTGGCAGGCAGGGACTGATTTCCAGCCTCAGTGACTCCAGGGCAGCTCTGCCACTCAAACTGCCTTTTTTCTAAGCAGAGTTTTTTCTGAAATGGAACTCAGGGCTCAGGGGTACTGAGTACTGGCACTTTTTTTTCACAGCAGTGCACCCCGGCTCCTGCAGCCTCACATCCTTGGCCGAGTACCATCACCTTTAAAAAAAAAAAATCACTGTTTCCAAATCAGCCTGCATGGTAGGATTGTCCTGGGGTCACAGACACTGGGAGCAGAGGTGGCCTTTGGCTATTCCGGGCCCTAGGTGAAGGCCCATTGCAGAGCCTCCTAGAGACCATAGGGGCCCCATAGGCCTCTACAGCACCCCCTGTAACCCCAGCTCCCTCCTCTGGCCCCAGCTGCTGGCCCCAGCTCCCCACCTCCGTGGTGCTAGCTCCTGCCACCCTGGCCCCTGAACCCCCCCAGCCCCAGCTCCCTCCCACCAGCCCTGGCCCCTATTCCTGCTGCTGACCGAGGCAGATACGGCTTTTGGGGTAGGCGATGGGGTCCCTTACTTCTTGGGGCCCTAGGTGTGCACTGGCTTTGCCTGCCCCAAAAGCCGCCTCTGACTGGGAGTCCTTGCAGCTGTTGTGTGAAATGTCAATTTCATTTAGCAGATGCCAGACCCAAGGATCACTTGTCAGTTTCTGATCTGTGTGGGGGAGGGGGAGCAGATTTCTGGGACATGAAAAAGTTGAAAAAAATTGATTTTGTTCCAAATCTGAATGAAACCAAATTTTAAGATGCCAAAAGTTCTTGCAAACCAGAAATCCTGAGCTTCAGCCAGCTCTAGTTGAAACTGCCATGTTCAGTTATGGCGTTGTAAAAAATAAATCATTAGAACCATAATGGCAAGCTTTATAACTTTACTCAGATTGAATAGCAATTTATTCCATGAGACGTGTCAGAACATGTATTAAAAAAGCTGATCCAGCTATTTTAAAATAATTTCTAGTGGTGCTGGTTATTGTACAAATAGGCTTTCGCAAACCTGGCTCCTGTGCCAAATTTCACCTGAGAACAACCTTTAGAAAGGAGATTGGAGGAAGGTCTGGTGATAAATAGGGATCAATGCAGCTTAAAGTATGCGGTGATTCAAAACTGAACATATTATTGGTACTTAACTACATCATCATCATCATTGGAGTCATGCACAAGGAACGGGAAATTCAAGAAAAAATTACACCTAACAAGGCACCAGTTTAAAGATGATTTTAAAAGGTATCTAAGTTATAATAGCAGTAAGAACCCTAACAGTACATTTCATGGGGTTTAATGATTCATTGTGCATAGTTAATGGCCCAAAACTTTGCCATAATCCATCTACTCATCCCATTAATACCCAGGAAACACGCTTCTCTGCATCTCTGTCATTAGGGTTCCAATAGCCAGCAGCAAATAAACAACATCTCAGGTCGGCTCTTAACATTCAACTAAATCAGCAAAATGCCCTTCAAGAGGCAATTCAGCCCTCAGACAGGTGCTGGATGGGCAGTAAGTATGAAAGCCCATCTATCAAATAGACTGAGACATTGGCAGCCTCTTAATGTAGAAAATTCTATGTACAAAATAAAACAGAGTGATACAACTAAATAGAATACACAAATGAATAAATATAATTAGTAACATCCCTTAATATTGGTGACAGGCCCAAGTCAAAATCTGGATTCCTAACACCACTGATTTGGGGAGGGGGAAGGGGAAATCACTTAGGAAGGCCCATACTGAATCAGATCAAATGTCCATCTCTTGCAGTGACCAGAAGTAAATGCTTCAGGAGGAAAGTGTAAGATAAGATCCCTCAAAAAGGTAGATGTGGAATAATCTGCCCCACTAAAGTTTAGAGACCTTTTTCTAAACTTTGAAAGTAGGGGTCTAGCTCTTCCAAATATGTGACTGGCTTGGATTTAAATCTAGCCACATGTTCTGTGGTCCTTGTCCCAGTGATAATGAGTTCTACATGGCTGCAACATGGGAGAGAGAGTGCAGAAGATTCCAAGAAGGAGAACAGTCAGGCTAGGTACACAATCAGGTATATAATACAGGCTTAAAAATGCTTATGTTTCTCCAAAAGCCCCCCCCCTCCCCCTTTTTGAGAATTTCAAAGCCATTTAAAGAATTCAAACATCCCTCACAATTCTCAATACAGGGGGTGAAATTTAACAGCCTATGACAGGGGTCAGCAACCCTTGGCATACATGCCAAACCTGGCACATGCACCTATAGCCAGTCGCATGCAGCACCATGGCTGCACCCTCCATTGGACCATTCCCCAGCAGATCCAGGGGCCATAAGAGCTGCACACATTGTGGTTTCTGACTGCCCCCAATTGAGGAGTGCGACCAGCAAGGAAAAGGAGCAGCCATGTGCACAGCTTCTGTCCCTGCTGGTCTTGCCCCTCCTCACCCTCCCAGCTGGGGAGCACGGCCAGCAGGGACAGGAAATGTGTGTGGGTTGGGGCCAACAGGGAAAAGGAGCCACCAGCTCCTGGCTCCTGCTGGCCCCACCCCTGGCACCTCCTGAGGGTTCCATTGGTGGGGATGGCACGGGGGCTGGAAAAGGTTGCCAACCCCTGGCCTATGATAAATGAGTGGTCAGAGTAGGCAGCTGATGGGCACTTATGACCCTAACCTCTATAACTCTATGGAAGACAGCTTTCAAAATCTCAGAAGAAATCTCCAAAGAACAGGTTATTTTCAGAGACTAACTACTGCAGTGGAAACAGTACAAAACCAAACCAAACATAACCAACTGGCATTGAATCAGCTATTCAACTATTTTTCACTTCTCGTTCCAGAATCAAAACCTGCAGTCTGCAGATGCACACACCAAGTGGACAAACTCTTTGGTTGAGATGGAAGAATTCTCTAAATGAGGTTTTGTATGGGTTATGATAAATCATTTTGACTTGGTTAGTTCAGTCAGATATGTTTCTTTTTCCACCCAGGTATGGGCAAACCAATCAGCTGCTGCAGACACCAATCCTTTCTGCATTTAATTTCCTCCCGTTCTGTAAGTTTCCCATCTTCAAAGCATCTGATGAAGTGGGATTTTCTCTGATGAAAACTCATGCGATAAATACATCTGTTAGTCTTTAAAAGTGCCACAGGACTCTGTTGTTTTTCTGCAATAGACTAACATGGCTACCCCTTTGGAACAATCCTTTCTTGGCTTCAAGACCAAGAACCTTTTCTGGCCACTCTACTGCTTTATAGGCAGCATGACGAAGAATTAAAATTCTGCCATTGTATTAAATTTTCTCAGCTAAACAGTCCTGTGTGAATTCATATTCAACAGGGGCTTCTAAGAGAACTCTGTCATAACAAGCAGGTGTTCTGGAGGCATCTTATAGTGAGTGTTGTAGGTACACAAATATCTCAATGCAACTATTATAAAGAGCTGCTCTATTAGGCACCTGTGGCCAGCTGAATAATAGAAATGTAGAAAATATTTAAAATCACCAGAATGGTCCTTCAAAAGGCTAAGAACAAGGACTTTAGTAATTTATTTTGGGGCATTTTTATTAATGCTCCATGGTGTACAGTCTAAACACCCTAGAAGATCTAACATGCTTGCTTTGCCTCTGGACAACAGCACTTTGATCTCTCCTCCTCATGACAGAGTCTTGCCAGGGTAGGGTTCATAGCAGATAATCAGATTGAAGCAAGAGTGAGACATAGCGGTCAGAGCAGAAGTCATGCATAGTGGTCAGTGTCTGAATTCCAGAGCCAAGGTTGAGTCAGGGTCAGAAGCAAGAATCAGGACCAAAGTCAGAGCCAGAATGCCACAGCCAAGGGTGGAGACAGAGTCAGAGTCAGGAATCAGAGCAAAGGGCGAGAACTGGATTACCAGGACTCAGGGAAGGCAGGAACAGGACTGCATCTGAGGCAGAAGCAATTCTGGAATAGAACTAGAAAAAGACTGGGTGCACAGTAGGATCTGTACTGGAGCCAGGTAGTAGTAAAATAAATTGGAGGGCTTGGGTAGAGGCGAGCTCAGGGAGATAGAGTCCATGGGCATGTGAATCAAGCAGCCGGTAAGCTTCCTCAACCAACCAGGCTGGGTAGTTCATCAGGCAGACTAGCTGACTCATGTGGCTATCGGGAGTACTGAGAAGGTCCAGGCCTTACTCCTGACAGTTGCCTGTAGTTACGTGGGCATACATGAAATCCTGAGGAACCATTTTCCATTCACAGAGGATGCTTCGAATGCTCTTACAACACTGTGAAGGGTCAGATCACCACTTGGCATCTCCTCAATGCCTGGTGTGGTATGGCAGCATTCTCTTTCTGAGAGGGTTGTGGCCAACAGCTGCTCCACTTCCAGAGCTCCCACCTCCACCTGTGACTTTGCTCTGCAGCAAGGTTACTTCTAAATTTCTCCCCTTCCAGGGTAGTCCATTAACCAAATCAAGAGGAATTAACACAGACTGGGGCTATGTACACACGATCAGATTAAAGCGCAACAAGGCAATCGCGCTACAAAACTCACGTGACCTTTATTGCGGGACAACGCGTACACACGTTGCTCCCTGCAACGCAACAAAATTACACGCATTATCGCGGTTGAGCGCAATGACTTCTGGGCACCTATCCCATCGTTCCATTTTCCCCTAAGTTGGCGCTATGAATCATGGGATGAAGGAAAGGAACGCAAAGCGCCATGGGTAAAGTGTCAGTTTCCCATGGTGCTTTGTGTTCCCCTAGCGTCTTCCTCGTTGCCAATAGCAACTCGCGCCTATTTTCAACATTGCAGTGACGCAACGCACCACTTGCAATCAATCGCAACAGCGACAGCATGGATCCCGCTATGATCTCCATTGTCGCCTTCAACATTCTGAATACATCTCGGCTTGTTGCTCAGTACGCAATGAGCTCCGAGTCAGATGAGGACACCGAGGAGCAGGGGCTGATCGATGCCCTGCAGAGCAACAGCACCGCGTTGCTCAGCTCCTTCACTGATCATCTGCACACGGTGCAACGCCGTTTCTGGTCGCGAGAGACGAGCACCGAGTGGTGGGATCGCATTGTTATGCAGCTGTGGGATGACGAGCAGTGGGTACAGAACTTTCGAATGCGGAAAGCAACCTTTCTGGAACTGTGCTCAGAGTTGGCCCCTGCCCTGCGACGGAAAGACACCAACATGAGGTCAGCCCTAACCGTGGAGAAGCGTGTTGCGATTGCTGTATGGAAGATGGCGACTCCCGACTGCTATCGGTCCGTTGCAAACCAGTTTGGAGTCGGGAGGACCACCGTCGGATTAGCCCTCTCACAAGTGTGCCAAGCCATCAATCGCATCCTGCTACGGAGGACAGTGACATTGGGCAATGTTCGAGAGATTGTGGACGGCTTTGCTGCCATGGGATTCCCTAACTGCGGGGGAGCCATAGACGGCACACACATCCCTATTTTGGCTCCAGACCATCTCGCGACAGAGTACATAAACAGGAAGGGCTACTTCTCCATGGTGCTGCAAGCACTCGTGGATCACAAGGGTCGTTTCACGGACATCAATGCTGGGTGGTCGGGAAAGGTGCATGATGCCCGCATTTTCAGGAACACTGGTCTGTACCGGAAGCTGCAAGGGGGCACCTTTTTCCCTGATCAAAAAATAACAGTGGGGGAGGTGGAGATGCTCATAGTCATCCTCGGAGACCCAGCATACCCACTGATGCCATGGCTCATGAAACCCTACACCGGGAACCTTGATCGCAGCAAGGAGCGGTTCAATTACCGATTGAGCCGCTGCAGAATGACTGTGGAGTGTGCCTTCGGCCGTTTAAAAGGGCGCTGGCGCTGTTTGTATGGGAGGCTGGACTTGGCGGAGGACCAGATCCCTGCCGTGATTGCGTCATGTTGTGTCCTCCATAACATTTGTGAAAGTAGGGGAGAAAAGTTTTCCCCTACGTGGGCTACGGAGGCACAGCGCCTCGAGGAAGCATTCGAGCAGCCAGCCACTAGGAGTATTAGGGTGGCACAAGGAGAAGCTGCTCGCATAAGGGAGGCACTCAGGGAGCATTTCAATGATGCCCTTCCCTAGTTAAGTTCCATGACGCATGAGGTGCACCTTAGGATCATTTCAATAATGTGTATAAATAAATGCATTCTTCAAAGTATTTGTTACTGTTTTTATTGAAACCTGAAAGATGGGGGTGGGGTTACAGGTTGGTGTAGCTCCGGGTCTCGTAAAAGTAGCTTGGGGGGGGGGGGGG
>ML685785.1:12812364-12856285 GCA_007922175.1 Pelusios castaneus | reverse complement strand
CAACGTCCTCATCCTGCTCGGCTCTGGCAATCACCGGACGAGGAGGGGCTGAAGTGTCCACGGGACTTTTGGCAGTGGTTGTGGGGTCCCCGCTGAGGATGGCTTCTATCTCCTTATAGTACCTGCATGTTGCAGGCGCTGATCCGGAACGGCGGTTTCCCTCCTTCGCTCGGTGATAGGTAATTCTGAGCTCCTTCACCTTTGATCTGCACTGCACAGTGTCTCTATCATGCCCTCTCTCTGACATGGCCCGAGAAATTATGCCAAATGTGTCATAATTCCTCCTGCTGCCACGTAGCTGCGCCTGCACGGCGGACTCTCCCCAGATGCTGATCAGGTCCAGTACCTCTGCCGTGCTCCAAAGGGGTGCGCGTCTTCCACGACGGGCCGCGATTGCTACTGATGATTGGAGCACAAACACACTCCACGAGGAAGAGAGCAGGAAGTGAAACAGACTTGAAATTTGAAAATCCCGGGAATAAGTTCGGGGCAGGGCGGGGACAGTTTCGTCACGGCCACAGAGCGGGTGGGGGGAAGACCAGAGAGGACGACTTGGGAGTGCTGGGACAGTTCCGGACTCCAGTCAATGCGCGGTAAGCGTACACACGAGCTCAAACGCGCAATATATGATCCGCAACAGCTGTTACCACTCTCGTCGGAGTGGTTGTTGGATTGCGCGACAACAAGGCACTTAACGCGCAAGAGCCTTGTTGCACGTGTGTACGCCGTTGTTGCTATCGCGCGGTAATGAGCTTTAATGCGCGATAATCTGATCGTGTGTACAAGGCCTGAGTCAGTATGAAAGAGGGGCAAATGCTTCCCTCTCAGGGCATATGAGAGTTAGGTCCTCTCTTCCTGCAGAGAGGGCCCTTCAGGAAGTTGCTATTGGGAAAACCCCTGCCTTCCCTGAGCCCTTTTCTCAGGAATTGCAAATTAAAGGTCTGAGGTCTTCCCTGGTCTGCCCACCAGTGTGTGGTTCTGCTTCTCTTTTAACTCTGCCTTCATCCTGTGTATGTCTTTGCAGGTACAATAAGGTGGGGCTGATTGAGCTCCTTAACCCCTCATTCTCCATTGTGCCATTTGTATACCCCATAAAAATATGAAAAATTATGGCTGTTTTAACATTGAACTCTGTATCTAGGCACAGTGTTTTCTGCATTCTACTTTACTTAACCATCTGGCAATTCTTTTGTATAATAAAAGTAATATTGTATATGACTATAAGCAATTTACAAACATACATTAACCCTCATAGCACCTCTGGGGTATTATTACATACTATAGCCTACAAAGCTGGGCTGGAAGTTTTATCCCATAAAGTATTTTCTCATTTCAGAAGTCAATTAAGTGACCCACTGAAGATGTATCACTCAAAAGCACCTAAGAAAGTTAAGTCAATGGTATGTGCTGCTAACTTGCTTAGGTGATTTTGGAATTCCCACCCAGAGCATTTAGTAAGTCTTTGCCTAAAGCCATACAATAAGTCAGTACCAGAGCAGGAACGGCAGCTCACAAATCATAGGTGTTAGTCACCAGTTGTAATATTCGACCACACTCCCTGTGTAAAGACACTTTAGAAAATACAGTTTATTTCCTTGTACGCCGCTTGTCTAATTTAATACAAGTGATTCCTATTTGTGAATGCTATTTTTGTCTGCAGTGCCTCTGAGCAAGAATTTGCCCAGCAGATATTGTTATTTCAAGAAGAAAAAAAGAGAGAGAGAGAGAGAGTCTGGCTGTTTTTAATGTAATGGTTTTGCGTGTAAGCCGAGTTGCCCTTTGGATACCCTTGGACTGATTAACCAAGTAGCAAATTGCTAAGCAGGAGCCCAGGTACTCTGTCCTTGAAATTAAGTGTAGTGAACTGTTCATTTGTGAAAATTAAGAGTTAGGGATACTGGTTACATATAGATACAGAGAGAAGCCAAACTCACACAAATTACTTCTTAATGTAGGAGAAGAGCAATGACTAATACTGGGTGAATATCGCCTGAAACCAGGGACAGAAGGGATAACATCTTCTGAGGTCTTGCGTCAGAAATATGCAAACACTTGCATGGGAAATGGGAAATTCAGTGTCCCTGAGCTTTAAATATATGATTGTTCTGTTGAGCCTAGTCCATGAACTTAATGAAATATCCATAAACTGAGGCACTCACATGGCCCACATTGCTAAACTGTTGATGAGAACAACTAGCTTTCATTGGCTGGGAGAAAGAAAAGAAAAAAGGAAAGAAAAATAAAATGCAGCAAACCAGAAACAGTTTACCAGTCCTCACAAAAATAAGAATGTTTTGGAATAAAATTTCAATGTTGTGATTTTACTTTGTTTTGCATTTACCCCACTGCAATGTATCATCAGTTCAACCAACTTTTGATATTTGGCTGCCATAGAGTTTAGGGATTTTTTAAAAAAAGATTGTTAATCAAAAGTAGTAGACTAATAGTTCCAGAAAGAGATGAACTCTAGTTATCTGCAGAATGGGTTCATCATGAGCAATCTTCCTTTGAGTGCACATTTTGTGTCAAACCCTTCCCAAAGGACCAGCCATAGGACTGAGAGAGAGTCCACGAGATCTCATATTTTCCCCTGAGATTGTTCAATGTTAATAGTGATGGTTGATTTTGCATCCTGCAAACTTCCCCTTAGAACACGTTAGTCCCCTGAACTAGTTAGCTTTACAGAACAGGCATATCCCAATTAACAATACAATTTATCCAGTGTCATCTCCCAGAGTATTTTTTGCTTGGAATCCTCTTGGAATGAGACACTTTTTGCTAGGTCATATATTTGTTTCCCATGTATCAGAAGCTTACCAGTGCATCACACTGAAAGGACACTGTCCCAGTATAGCTCGGAACCTGAAAGTTATGGCTCAGAGTTCCACACTGGCCTTTGAGTTTATAGTCAATACTAACACTGGGGGTATTGTCCTGAGGTGATGGGACCAGACTGCAGTGCTGGAGACACAGTCTTTCTGAAAATGTTTTTAACCAAGCCTCTGGTTAATTACCCAAATTAAAAGACAGTGGACAAACCTTCCCAGTAGCTCCAATCCCCATAAAACAAATTTCAGTGTCCAAAAAAGTGCACATTGAACTTATGCCGTGGTTTAAATTTAATGCCAAGAGATGCAGACACAAACAAGTACCTCTGACCACTTCTATCCCACCCCAGTGCTCAGGTCTTGCAGCATCTGTAACAATTTAACCGCAGACTTTAAGCCATGTTATTCCAGAACACAGCAGAGGAGGTTAGAGACTTAGTTATTTTCTCATTTCCACATGCCTTACCTTTTGTGAAGTTCTGGTCAGAAGCATAATGTTATCTGATTTTGTTTTCAGTATTTCAGTATACTTTCCAGTATTTCTTTTGCTCTGACAGTTGCTACTGTCAAAGACTTAAAGAAACAGCCTTTTATGAATCTCCTACTTTCCATAAATATATATATTAAATTGTCAGACCTGATAAATTTGGAAAAAACAAAGTTATGAAAAATATCCAAACTTGAATTGTCTCATATTCTTCATGAAGTAGAAAAGTGGCAGAATAAATTCAAAAAGAGAAGGGTCAGAATCCATCAGGATGAAAACTGATTGAGCATCACCTTCTTTTCATTCTGAAGTTTCCTCAGCTATATTGACAGAAGAGCAGAAGAGAACTTCCATCCTTATTTAAAAATAAACATAAGGTAATTTCAGTCTCCCCTGTCTGACAAAAGCTTAGCAAATAAATCCTTTGCTTTTTAACACGTATGTGTGCACAGCAATCAGGAGCAGTATATTATGAGTCTGTCTCTCTCTATTTTTCATGTCCCTTTTATTAATTTACAACATGACAGGTGAATCTTTTGAAGTGATAGCTGACTGCTACATGATATGTGCATCTATATTTTGTCATGTTTTTCTAGAGTAGGCTTGGCATTAGTGAAAGGTGCCAGACTGACACGCTGGAGACTGAAGCCCTATGTATTCATACACAAGTGAACCATGGACAGCAGCAGCTGAAGACAACTCAGTTCAGCACATTCCACCTACATGCCTCTTCCTTCACCTGGAAGAACTGCCCTTTAAAAATGTATTGAATTATCCACAGTATTTTACAGTAATGGTCAAAGTCCATAGTTTACATTATTACAGAAGAGCTCTACATCAGAACTGATGTGGCACTGGATAGGGAGTCAGGAGATCGAGATTCTAATCCTCGCACAGGACTCAGAGTCAGGTGATATCAGGCAAATTATTTCACCTCTCCTTGCCCTCACATTCTCTGTCTTGTCTATTTTGATTGTCAGCTTTGCAGGGCAGAGAGGGTGCCTCACTATGCATTTGTACAATGCATGGCACAATGGAATCTCAGTCTCAACTGAGATCTCTAGGCCATATTTTAATACATCTAAATAAGCAATCATAAATTCAGGACTGTATAATCTGGAATATCATCATGTTTTATTACAAATAAGAGTAGGACTAGCAACTCATTTCACAAAAGCTACCAAATAATCATCAAATGGTAAGGATCATGCATTCAATCTTGCCCCAGTGGGCTGGAATTAAATAACTGGCATAGGAGTGAAAGGCTCCATATATTCAAGTATCAATCTCCTGTTCATCTTCACTATACTGTATCAAAATATAATGCAATTAGAGTCAATCCCTAACTTCTGCTGTTATGTACTAGTGTCTCATAGTAACCACTATTTATAAATTAACACTGCTTGAAACCACATTAGACATACTGAGTATGGAGCTGTCTTTTGTTATTATTCCACCAATCTGCTGCAATAGAAACTGATTCACCTCTACTCGGGTCAGGTCATTTTAATTTTGATCTAGTTAGAATGCATGATTTAAAATGTTTTTTTTTTTAATAAACACATTCACAGTAAGTGCAGGCTTTGAGAGCTTTAACAAAAGACAAGATAGTTGGTCGACATCAAAGAAAAAATAGCGGGTATCTGGAGAGCTCAGGTGATTGGGAAATGAATATAGAGCTTTTCATTTCCTAGGTCACAGGGACAATTTTCACTGTTACTATCTACTGATTATTTTGCTGCCTATCTGATGTGAAATGGTAGCCTTAATCCATTCATCAATAGCTAAGTGCTTGCAGGATGAGCGTGGTGTTTAAGGCAGTGATCAGGCTCAAGAGATCCGTCTTCAGTTACAAACTCTGCCATGTGCTTCCTGTGCATTTTGGAGGTAAATAATCACTTAAACTCTCTCTGACATTTTTTCCATTTTGTAAAATGGGGATGATAGTTCTCCACCTCACAGAGTATTGTGAAGATAAATGCAGTAATGGTTAACAGGTGCTCAGCGACTATGATGAGGGTATATAAACAACCAGTGCTAATTCCATGAGGGGTAATGAACTACCATTCTAAAGGGAATGAGTCATGGGCTATGTCTACTTTGTTAAATTGACTTAACAAGGTCGACTTTAATTTGATTTAGAGTCAACCTTGTTAAGTCGACTTAACAAATTGACTACACTTTAAGTTGACTTTGTTAAGTCGACTTACCAGCAGAGATAGCTGTTGTATTGGCTTTAAGTCGACTTAATTAAGTCGATTTAATGTTAATGCCAGTCTACACTGGCCTTAAATTGACTTAAGGAGTCAATTTAAGGCTTAAGTCGACCTAAAAGGAGGTGTTATTAAGTTGACTTAAGCTTTCCCTAAGTCAATTTAAGGAAATGCTTAAATCAACTTAAGAAAAGCCCAGTGTGGACGCAGCTTTGTTCAGGTCGATTTAAGCGTTCTTAAGTCAACCTAACTTGCCAGTGTAGATGCACCCATGGAGAGTAGGGACATGAGGCATCCACTGCTTTGTATCTGGTAGATGTTGGGCATAATCTCTAAAATTATTTTGGATATCAAAGTTGGACAAGCAAGACATATTACTCATTTAGAAATTTAAAATATTCTCCAGGATGGTCCTGCAGAGCTCTAGAAACCAAAAATCAATAAAACAACGCTACAAGGAGAGTTTTATAAGCATATCTACAACATCCATCACACTGGATTATCTCTCATATTAAATTGGAGATGACACAATTTGTGATGTTAATAAACTATTGTACATCACAACACTGAAAATTATCTTTTTATAAATAAAACAATATCAGATAATGGGGAGTCAGGAAATCCTGTGCACTAATCCTAGCTCTGCTATTGGATCCCTCTGGAGCCATCTGGAAGTTATAAAACTTGGTGGTGCCTCAGTCGATTGCTCATCTAATACCACCTTACTTTTCTTGGTGCACCTGGGCAATAAAAGAAAGTACTTAAATAAAAGTAATAAAAACTCAGAGAAAGTGCAATACCTGTTCCTGAGATGGCCATTATTTTACCACATAACCACAATACAGGGATCAGAGTCGGGATTATAAATCCCCAAAGGGGAAAGTAATAGGCTAAATATTAGCAGGACATCTAGACTGTAATCTGCATCCCCAGTGCCTGAAGCATTAATAATAACTTAATGGCAAGAGAGATTCAGACATACATAATTTTGTAAATTAATTGTGCCCAGGGTCCACATTACACTCTCCTAACAAAGAAAATTACAATTTGTGAGAGTAACCACTCAGTCAGAAACAAACCACTTTAAGGACAACATAGCAAGTATCTTCTGAAGAGATATATACTTTTCCACAGGTGGTGTACTTCTTCCAGGTCTTGCTCTAAACTTTCTTGACCCTGGGCTGAATGCATGCAAGTGCACACAAATCCAAAGCAGACAGAACCAGAAGTCAGTGAATTTGTTTTAAGTGCCAAGACCCAGACAAAGGGGTGTGTCTACACTTACAAATTAAGTTGATTTAAACTTGCTTAAATCAACTTAATTTAATCTGCGTTTACACTACATTTTCCTTAATTTGATTTAAGCTGTTCCTTAAGTCAAATTAAGGAAATGTTAATTTAATCTGCGTTTACACTACATTTTCCTTAATTTGATTTAAGCTGTTCCTTAAGTCAAATTAAGGAAATGTTAGTTCGAATTAATAACACCTCATTTTAATTTGAACTAGCTCTTAAATTGACTTTATTAAGTCAATTTAAGCCAGTGTAGACGCAGATTAGCCCTAAATCAAATTTAAGTCGACTTAAAGGGCTTCAGGGCTCCTCCACTGCTCTCCCTGCCAGGGTGGCTGGCATAGGCAGAGCCTGGTGTGCCCCCCCCCCACAGGGCAGGATGGAGCCCTGCCCACCCCGCTCCTATGCCCTGCCAGTGTCCCTGTCCTGCTCAGCCCCCATGGTACCCAGGTACAATCGGGCAAATGCTGAGCTCCCTGGCACTTGGCAAGGGGTGCCCCCCTGCCATCGTGGACCAGTCCTAAGTCCACCTAGCCCCTACAAGTCAACTTAGGCATCTAGTGTGGATGCTGTAAGTCAATTTGGCAGGGTCCCCTTTAAGTCGTCTTCATTTTTGAGTGTAGACATGCTAAGTCGACTTAAATTAACAAGTGTAGACATAGCCAAGGAGAGCACATGGCAACGTTACTTAAAAGTGGAATTTATATAAAAACAAAAGCACAAAATATTTCTCTGTGAAATTATCTTTGAAAATATTAAATCAATTTGCTTTCACTGCAGCAGCTGCATGCAATACAGAAGAAGTAATTCATGTAAGAATTGCAGATGAATAAGGATAGGAAAAGACCAAGGTAGGCATCTAGGTCAGACCTTCTCTCTCTCTATCATGAGGTTTTCCATAATGGCCAATTATTACTGTTTCTAAGCATTTGTTCTGATTTACCAGCAGTATTAAACATATTATGGGGAACATTCTATTTAGTCATTCAGGCAAACTCTCACTGATTTCAACAATAAACACCAAGTAAGGATGGCAAAAATTTGGCCCTTTAAACTGAATATTTATTATTTTAATGAATCCCATCACAGAAATTTAGTAAAAATCCTTATACAATACAATCAATAAATAGAAGCCCATTCAGTTAGCTTTATTTAAACATTTATAGACAGATAAGTTGCACTAATAATTTGTTTAAAACAAATTTCAAATATGTTAATTTGCTTTACCTTTTTGGATTATCAAATTTCTGATTAAATATAAAGCAATTTCACAATTTTAGAAGAGACAGTACCCACGTTATTCCTTTTAGTTTTGTTACCCCGCTCACATTTTCTTCCTCTATTGACATTGTTTAGATCAGGAAAATGGTTTTCCATTTGACACTGGAAGGAAAATAATTTGTTAATAGATAGTAAGTGAGAAAATGTTGTTGTGTTTTGATTAAACGATTTGATACATTGAAAATATTTTCAAATAAGCACAGTTTCCCAGGAAGTGAGTTCATAGAATCATAGATTAGGTTTGGAAAGGACCTCAGGTGGACATCCACTCCAACTCCCTGCTCAAAGCAGGACCCACCCCAACTAAGTCATCCAAGTCAGAGCTTAGTCAAATTGGTCCTTAAAAACATCTAAGGGTGGAGATCCCACCACCTCCTTAGGTAACCCATTCTTGTGTTTCACCACCCTCCTAGAGAAAACATTTTCCCTAATATACAACCGAGACTTTCCCCCACTGAAACTTGAGACCATTCCTTCTAGTTCTATCATTTACTACCACTGACAACAGCCTACCTCCATCCTCTCTGGCCCCTTTTCAGATAGCTGAAGACTGCTACCAAATCCCTCATCATTCAACTTTTCTGCAGATCAAAAAAGTTTTGTTCCCTCAGCTTCTCCTCATAAGTCATGTGCTCCAGCTCCTTAATCATTTTCACTGACCTCTGGTGGACTCTCTCCAATTTGTCCACATCCTTTCTTTAGTGGTGGGCCCAAAACTGAATGCAATACTCCAAATGTGGCCTCACCAGAGCTGAATAGAGGGAATAATCACTTCCCTCTATCTGCTGGCAATGCTCCTACTAGTACAGCCCTATATGCCATTGGGCTTCTTGGCAATAAGGGCACATTGTTGATTCATATCCAGCTTCTTGTCCACGGTAACCCCCAGGTCCTTTTCTGCAGAACTGCTGCCTAGCCAGTAAGTCCCCAGTCTGTAGCAGTGCATGGAATTTTTCCATCCTAAGTGCAGGACTCTGCACTTGTCCGTGTTCAATCTCATCACATTTTTTGGTAGGAGGCAGGGGGCGGGGGGCAATCCTCTAACTTGTCTAGGTCATGCTGTATCCTATCCCTACCCTCCAACATATCTCGCACTTCCCCCAGCTCAGTGTTATCTACAAAATTTCTGAAAGTGCAGTACACCCATCATCAAGATCATTAATTAAGATGTTGAACAAAAAACAGCCCTCTGGGGCACTTCTTTTTTTACCGGCTGTCAACTAAATGTTTATCTGTTGATCATTACCCATTCAGCCTGATGATCTAGCCAGCTTGCTACCCATCTTATAGTCCAGCCATCCAACCCATACTTCTTTAACGTCCTGGTAAGAATATTGTGGAACAACTTTTCTAAAGTCAAGGTATCAACCACCTTCCCCACATCAACAGAGCCAGTCTTCTTATCATAGAAAGCAATCAAGTTAGCTAGGCATGACTTGGGTCTTGGTGAATTCATGCTGACTGTTCCTGATCACCTGCCTCTCTTCCAAGTGCCTCAAAGTGGAATCCTGGGGGACCTGCTCCATGATTTTTCTATGGACTGAGCTGAGGCTGACCTGCCTGTAGTTCCCTGGATTCTCTTTTGTTCCTTTTTTGAAGATAGGCACCATATTTGCCTTCTTCCAATCATACAGAACTTCCCCCAGCCATCAAGAGTTTTCAAGGATAATGGCCAATGACTCTGCAATCATATCAGCATCCTCACATTTATTGTACCCTCAAATTTATTGCATCATCCCCATGGACATCGGCATGTTCTGCCTTTCTCCATAGTCCTGAACCTATGCTTTCATCACCGAGGGCTGCCCAGATCATCCCTATTCTGTGCTTACCAGTGCAGTAGTCTGGGAACTGACCCGGTCTGTGAAGCAATGTGCAAAACAAGCTTAGGGTACTTCAGCTTTTTCCATATCATCTGTCACTAGGTTGCCTCTGACCTTCTGTAAGTGGCCCAAACTTTCACTTACTTTCTTTTTGTTGCTAACATACTTCTAGAAAACCTTCTTGTTGCCTTTCATGCTCCTCTCTAACTGCAACTTCAGTGGTGCTTTGGCCTTTCTATAATTCCACTCCTGCATGCTCGGTCAGTATTTTTACACTCCTCCTCATCCTTTGTCCAAGCTTCCACTTCTAGTAAGCTTCCTTTTAGTGTTTAAGCTTATGAAAGAATTCTTTATTAAGCCAAATTAAAAGTAAATAGTCTTGAGTGTCCAGTCATATCAGAAGCACCAGAAATCTCACATTTGACTCTAGTTTTTTGTGAGATTTCCTACCCAAATTTTCCACTCTTGGACAATGAAGATAGTTTGGATATGTTTTCTGTCACAATACAAATACGTCCTTGAATCCCTAAGTCATTTATAAGGAAAAAAAAATTGCCTATGATGTTTCTGTGTTTTGTAACAACCTGTAGCTGATATACCTGCTTGTGGAGCCATAGACAGTGAGACCATGCCTCCTCCTTTCCCCTTTTCGGGTGATTTACTTCCTAGACAGAGCAAGACCTGAGCAGTACAATGACTGCTCTTATGATCTGTGTGGCACCTGTATCCTGTGTGTGGCACCTGTACACCTCCCACAGTCTCATTGTGGGGCACTTTTCACCTCTGCCATGTGCCCACAAAAAGGAAAATCATAAACTATCTCATACAATTTAACACATAGTCTATATCTCTGTTACTTTCCTGGTGATCGTAAGTGTAGCTGCACAGCCTGACAAAGTAGTTATGGTTATCTATTCATCTGAAATTCCACATTCTATAGAATTGCTTGGAAATTCCTGACCTGATTAAAACTGGGTCTAAACTTAACCGATACCTTGAATAGCAGGGGAACAGACTTTGGAACTGGTTCATATACATTCTAAAGGTAGATTTTTATTGTCCGTAAATTATCCTTGGTCATCCATGATGCATGCCCATACCCTGGAAGTTGCTCAGGATGCTGCAGTCTCTTTCCAAGAAAAAACATGGAAAGGGCTGATCAGCAATTGCTGCATTAACAAGCAGCAGCAACAGGGCACCTTAATGACACTTACATTATAAAAGAAAAAGGTGGAGCCAGTACTTGCAAACCCACTGAGAAGAATTCCTGGCTAGACAAGGAGTAGATAACATTTAAAGGAAAAAATGCTTCATGGCAATTTAGCCAGAAAGGTACTGATATGGAAATGAATGATTAACAGGTCACTGTCACAGATTTTCCATCCTTTGGTCACCTTCTCAGACTGGTTGGCCCAAGAATTGTAAAGAATGGTTAGATAGGCGATTCCCAGAAATCCATGGTCTATATCAGGGGTCTGCAACCCAAAAGATAAGAAGATCCATTTTTGAAAATTCCTTCAATAACAAAGTGTTTTGAGAGCCACAATGGGTGTAGCCTTCTGGTGGGAGGTGCAGGGAGGTGAGCCAGGATTTCTGCTGCAGGGTCCCCTTATGCGGGGGGGGGAGCCTGGAGCTTGGCATGGGCTGCCCGTGGGGTCCCTGGTGGCTGGGGTAAGCCCAGAGCCAGGCATGGGCCTCCTTCAGGGTACCCCTGTGGTTGGGGGAGCCCAGAGCCACAAGGGGGCAGCCAAAGAGCCGCATGCGGCTCCAGAGCCACAGGTTGCAGACCCCTGGTCTAGATCATTGCTCAGATTGTACATAGTGGCCAGCCCTGGTCATGTTGTCAATCTTACTAAGGTATTATCAGGTATATTCCATTTATCCCCCATTTAATGACTTCAGACATAGTCAGAATTGTCAAAGATAATATTAACAATGAAGTGATAAAAGAGATAAGCTATCATTTAGTATATACTGGTAGGAAGCTTGCCAATTTTGTTAGGTTAAAAAAATGCTTTACAAAACCAAATATTAAACTAATTGCATAGACCTACATTTTTAGGATCTACCAGTATTAAGTTGCATCTGTTTTGAGTCACCGACTTTGAAGTACTAAAGCACTCATACTCTGAAAATCAGGTCCTTCAAAGATCTCAAGTCTCAAGCAGAAATCAGGGCACCCCCAAATCACTAGTCACTTTTGAAAATGTACACCAGTAAGAAAAGAAAAAGAGATTAAAAACAAACTCCTTTTGGGGTGGGAGAAAGGGGAACAGGAATGGTGGCTGGAAAGGGGAATGTGAACTTTGCATGCACTGTTTGTAACTGAATTGCAGCATTGCACTGATACATAAAAACCAGAACGTGAAATTGACTAGCGACAAGGGAGTTTGATGAGTCCAATTTATTCACTTGCCAAGTAATATCTTCCACCTGAGCTCAAACAGAGTAGATTGCAAAAATATAATACCCAGTTACATAACAAACAAAGAAGAAAAGTGAACTGCAATGTAATAATTCTTATGGATTTATATTTTTGGGGTTGTTCATAACATAGGTAAAGAAATCTGTTCTTTATTAATATTTGATTATTTGGAAAGAGGAAGGATGGGATGGCCTTGTGCTTAAGTCACTGACAACACTCAAAGATGAGGATTCAAATATTGCCATTGCCTCAGACTTCCTGTGTGACCTTCAGTAAGGCAGGTGGGAGATTTTCAAAGGCATAAATCACCTTTTGTGCTTCTGAAAATCACTCCTTTAATCTCTCTGGCTTCAGATTCACATCTATAAATTGGGGGACAATATTGCTTTCTACCATAATATATTGATGTTGTGAGATAATCAGATGCTATGGCAACGAGCACACCAGAAATGCCTATATATAAACCTAACTTCGCTATAAAAATCCAGCCAGTAAGTGTCAACGTTGTTTACTATCCATAGCACTGATTAACATTCCTTTGCAAATTTCATTTTTGGCCCTCCTTCCACAATTCCGCCCTCCTTCCCCCCATGCCATATCAGCCAACATCTGAAAGCTACAAATAGGGACCATGTACGGCGTACAGGGCGGGGGTGGTATTTACACCATTAACTGCACTGAAATACACTGGACTGTGAGAATTTTTGGAGGGACCATTTGAAAATAAATAATACTACAGTTAAGTGGCTTACAAGCGAAGACTCTTCTCCCCCTAAATAAAGACAGATGTGGCATTCCTTGTCCCATGTGGAAGATAGATTATCCTTTTGTAACAAACACAGTATATTACTATTACCTGGGTCTTATCTCTCCTAGAGAGAACAAAGCAGGGACCAATGAATTTATACCATGGAATGCATTAGGATGAAATATCTGGCCTTGAAGGGAAAGGCTGGTGTGAAATAAAGTGCTCTCAGCCAGCTGCATGAACCATTTATCCAGCTCCCAACTGAGTGGTTGGAAACAACAAATCATGCCGACTCACTATGATTCCTTGCTATTATGCAATATCCTCCACCTGAGCTCATCAGACAACAAATGAGCAAATATAATTTCTCCTCCGCAGCATCCAGCTTCCCATCTCCTAAAAGTAAACCCACAATTACATGAGAATCTCTCAAATACTGGCTTTGTGTCAGAATATATTCACATTCACATTATATCACATTGTATCAACTTGTCAATACTTGTTTTTTTGACCTGACAGCCATGATGCAGATGGGTGATGTTAAGGACTCTTGGCAAAGAGTGAAACCATTGTACATTCCTCACTGTATTTCCAAGCCAGATGAGTCTCCTCCCAGCAAAAATACATCGAGATAGGAATTTCATGTCCTACTCATATGAACTTAAACATAACATAATTAAAATCAAGAAATAAAAATAATCAAACAGCAAATTTGGCATGTATGTTGTGAGCTTTATGCACTACACAGGAAAAATCCTCTGTTGGTATAAATAAGTATCATGCCATTGACTTCACTGGAGCAATGAACAACAGCTGAAGATCTGGATCCACTTCTCTAGAATAATTATAATCATTAATGTCCACTGAGCTGTTTACATACTCAGTATTTTCACGTTGCATGAACAATGACTAGTTCATGGATAACATTAGTTCAGGGATTGGTAGTTTTGATTCATGAGATCAACGCAAGGGAGCCAAATTTGACCTGAGTTAAAACCTTGACGTCTTTTTGGCACCAAGCTTCTTCCAGCTGTAGGGTTTGCTGTGTATATTCAGCCCATTGTTTCACTGTTGGTGAAGATTACTACGAGACATATTTCCATTTAAAAAATAATTTACTAAGAACAAAATATTTTGCTTGATGTCTAGTATTGCAATTCAATTTTACTACATGCCACGTATCATTCTCTGTTAATTTTTTTCATAAATATTAATTTTACACCAGCATCACAATAGCTTTTTAGTTTTCCCAGTTATGCTCTGTGCTACCTGAGATAGCACAGTATTTTCATTTAAGTATAATAGTGATGGCTACTCATTTTTCTGGAAATCAATGACATTTCAGGAAGCTCACAAAATGAGTGACACGTGCCTGGAAGATAATGCAATCTTGATTTGACATGACAACAAGGGAGGACCATAAAAACCATGATGGTGGGAAAGAAGAGGATGATGAGCATGAGGCTAACACGAGGGCCACTCACTAAGACATGGATACATCTTGGAGGTTGTTATCATCTTTACTTAACTTCCCTCTACCTTTTTATAGGCTGAATGGCAGAAATGAATTTCTAGGAGTTTAAATATGGGAAAGGTGATTATTTAGCAAAGAGATTCCAAGCATAAGGGCCCACAAAGAAGTGGTGAGGACATGTCTGTGGAAAGAGGAAGCAAAAGGGGTATTTGGGCTGGCATCACTAGTGGAGTGAAGAGCATAGAGAAGGAGTGTAAAGGGAAACCAGGTGAAAGATACACATAGGGCTGAGTTAAATAAGTCGTTGAGAGCAAGAACATGAAGTATGAATTTGTTGTACAGCACAATCCCAAGCCAATGAGGTAACTCAGAGTCACCACAGTATCTATGTGCCAATTAAGATTTTACTTAAAAAACAAAGCCACATATCATTTATGCACAAATAACCCGTGAAGAGTGCTGTGTGCACTGTTTACTGCCAGAAACTATGGCTTCCTACTATTGAAAAAGGAGACAAGTTAGAGATTAGCTAAACTAGAATTATTGGGACTGTCTCTATTTTTTTTTAATCTATTGGGTTCTTTCTGGGAATAAATCAAATAGCCCCAGCCACGCAATAAAATTCAAACCTCCATGTTTGAGAGCATTAAAGAATTTACTTAAATGGGTGTGGAATGCCTCCTTCTGAGTCAACAGGTTTAAAATAAAAATGAGATAGTAAATTTCTGCCAGCATTACGCTATGTGTCTTCTCTGATTCACTACTCTCATTCATCTTGCTGGTTTCTAATTTGTAAAGATTCAGGCAATATATAAATATTCATGGCAGGTCTGGAAATAGACCTTAATCTTGGAAACAAACTCTAGGGCTGCTGTAAACTAGGCAAATGGTGACTTAAAGCAAGACCATCTCAGCATAGATACTAACAGCTTAGACTCAGGCCTTTTCAAAAGTGTGGTACGAAGTTTGAATTCAATCCCTGTATTTATTATCTTCCTCAAAGAAACCTTGTTCAAGTCTCTAAGAAAAAAAAGTTTTCTAAACAAACAAACCAACCAACACCCTACATTTTTTACCTAAGTAACTTGATAATCTCATAAAAAATAGAAAGTGCCTGGAGACATTTCTTGTATACAACCCACCGGACAGGTGCCTTCTGGCGATGGAATTAGGGAATTACTCAGTGGCATCTCCATCCGATAGCCAGTGCTCTGTCTTCTCATGGTCAGGACTTCAGCCCTCCAAGCTAAGCCTTTTCAGTTCTACCCTTTCCAGGGTTAAGCACAGTCCAGGCCCACTTTGCATCAGTGGCTGCTATCTGACCATTCACCACCCACTGGCAAGTCTAGGGGAGGTGGGAGGGACCCAGACCTGTCCATTTCTCTAGGCCCCATGTGCTCCAACTGAGCACTGCCTCAGTGCCCCCACTCCAGTTTGGCCTGCAGTTCAGATCCCTGGGCCATGACTTTGTCTTCCCAGGTACCTGTTCCCTTATAGCAGAGCTTCATCTTCACCAAACCATGTCAGTCTGCAGTGCACTGTCCCTAGTCCTGATTCCTACAGACCAGGCTCCAGCACATGCTTCCTCTGTCATGGCTAGAGGCAGACTGCCATGAACTGTGGCTGCAGCTCCTGTTTATACAGGCTCCTCAGCCCCAGGCCATCAGCTCCTATTGTTCATGCCCATCTTCTTGGTGTTTTAACCTCTTCCCTTCTGGAGCGAGGAAACTGCCCTGCTACACTGCCACATTGTATCAGTCCAGTAGCCCATCCAGTACTGCAGTTCCCAAAGTGTGGGTGCACCCACCATGCAAAGTACAAAAGGAATATGTGGAGGAAAATGATGGTGTTTCATCGGAGACTCAGCTTTCACTTAAAATATTAAAGCTTTGTGATTATGTTTGTAAAGAAAAACTTCAAAATACAAAGCACGTGTGACAGATCAGATATCAGCCTGAGTTTGCAGAATTCCTGGAACAATATTTATGAGGGGCAAACTACTTCATTTATTTGAATGGGGTGAACTTAACGACTGGTGAATATACTTTAAGGGTCAACAATCTTGACTCTTTCACTTATCAGGGCTTGTAAAGGAGAGATAGTATCATATTACAAAGGTAATATTTGGGGGATGTTGAAGATGTATGTCAATTTAAGGGCACATGCTGGGGTGTGGGAGTGGGGGTGACACACCTAGTTTTATTTTCCTGAAGTAAATCTTAGATTTCAAAAGATTGGAAAATGTATAGTAGAGTAGAGTAGAGTAGCGTGGAGTAGAGTAGAGTAGAGTATTCTGTCTCGATGGTCAATACCAGATGCTTCAAAGTAAGTGTAAACTGCTCATAACAGAATATTATGTAATAACATGGCTATAAGGGACATTTCTTTATAATCCCAGACAATTAGCGGTTGACTAAAGCATCAGACATGTATATATTACTAATATCTACCATACAATTTTCTTTATGCTGTGCAGCAAATCTAACATATGAGAACTGAAAAATATGCTCTTTCCTGACTTCTTCATCATGTCCTGAATCCCACATTTTTTAGGCACATGGAACTGGGAAGAGGAGGTACAAAGTGGAAAAATTTGCTGAAAGCACAGAATAATTTTGGTCAATCAAGATGTGGAACAATCATGAAGAACTCAGAAAGATCTAACAACATTTTGTAACTGGTCAACAGACATGGTAGATGTCTGGTTTGAATTTCAAGTGGAAGATAATGAATGTTAAGGGGAAAGATTTAATAGTTTGTCCATATGAAGCTGTCTTGATTTAGCTGTAACAAAAGATAATGGGGAAATTTTCATCAGCACTTATCCATCCAAAAATGCTGATTCATTGAAATGGAATCTTTTCATGGGAACATATCAATTTTGACTAAATTTTCTTTAGGTCTAGGATGGAATTTCAATTCAAACCAGAGGGAGACAGACACCAGGATTATCAGGTAGTGAGGGGAGGCACACATGGGATATGGGAAACTCAGAGTCAAGTCTTTGCTCTGCCTAGGTGATTGGTGATTCTGGGGTGGGTCTCTTTCAATATCCCCTGTTCGAGCTGTTGTATTTTGCATACATGAGTAAATATTTATTAGACCAGAGAGAGTCTGATACTATAGCCCAGCTTTAGGCACACATAAGAGAGTCCAAGATACAGATGCCTACTCTGTCTGATTCAAATCAGGGATTTCAACATGGGTCATCCATGCCCCTAGATAAGTGTCATAACCTTAGGGCTATTGACTATCCTGGAACAGAGTTCTCTTTCTTTGTTTTCTTCATGAAAAACCTGAAAGATCTAAGTTTTGTCCCAGTTTAGAATGAGAAAAAAAAAATATGTTTCCCTCCAAGCTCTAGCTGCAACTTCTCAGACTGATTTCTCATTTGACAACTCAATGAAGATATCTGTTTACTGTGCAGTGGTAGCCACAGGGGGGGGAAAAGACTTGAGGGAGTAGTAAGAAGGGGTGGGTAATTCTGTCATTATTGAAATAACAGCCATCTTGTCTTATATTGAATACTGTCTTCAATTTGAACAGAAATAGAAAATGTCTTGATGAAAAGGAGATGGACATAAAAAGATTTTTTTAAAAATAGATATAATTAGCATGAAAAGGAGAGGAATTAGAGCAGTATGGGCCTCTCTATACCATATCAGACCATCTTAATTACCTTTTTTGATAATGCAAAAAAGAAGGAGGCATCCTTGAAATTCAAATTCAACAAATGCTATACACAAAAACTCAACCAGCCTATGGAACTCATTGATTGTCAAAGGGTAATATTATGGTCAATTGATGAGTTGCAGGAGTATTCAGGAGAGACCATGAAAATATATTTCATGGTCTCTCCTGAATACTCCTCCATTCCTGTGGATTCACTCAGCCTTATTTCTCTGACTCTTCCTCCTCCAGCTTTCTCCACTCCACAGCAGGAGATACTTCCATTACTAGTGTCCCATCAACCTGTATCTGCACTTCCCTCTGAGTTGTTTCCTATTTTAGCTTACAAAAGATCAGTGAATTCCAGACTCAGTCCTAACATATCTCCCTTCTGGTAGCTCATGCAACAGTCATTTACCACAGTCCATGGCTCTCCAGTCAGCCACTAACTGGAAAGTTTATTATGAATCTTTAGGAAAAAGGTGCTTTGGAGGCAATAAATGACATCACAATTCATCACAATTGCAAGAGGCATTCTCCATGTCAGTGACAGTGCTGAATTTATTATCTTGTAAAGTAAGTGTTTCCCTGATGGAAAGAGAAAATCTCAGTTAAACGTTATTTTTCAGTAATCAGTCATTGGTTACTGAAACCTAAAGGTTTATCTACGGCTCCTCAGATCCAAGCTTAACCTTGGGATGTCTGTAAAGTGTGAACTAAGTAAAGGGAGAGAATGTTGCTGAGAACGTTAAGGTCCATTGTCATAGAGATGCAAGAACAGGAAACAGCTTTTCAGCAGCATTTTGGACAGAAAATTCCCCATACTACTGAAAACAAGATACTGAGAGGAAGCAATAATTGAAACCGATAACTTCGGTCATCAGAAGCTTCAGTGGATGTAAATACCTGAAGAAAGTCAAAATCATCAGGCCTGTTAATTGTCACTAACTTTCACTGAAGCCAGATATAACTAACAGCCACATATGTATCCCACAGATATTACCAAACCATACATTCTACTCCAGGCACATATATTCCACCATCTTCTCCTTAGGCAGATTAAATTCATTTGTGCTTTATGGGAAAACTAACCTGCAGATAGATCAGTGGTTCTGGGAATCAACTGCAACAATGCAACTGACTTTACATTTTCTTAGCAGGATTAAGGACCGAGACTGGAAATAAACCCAGCCCTTGAAAGTCAAATCAGATGTTCCCCACCTTACATTATCTCCTCAAAGGAATCTCATAAATTAAACCAGGTTCTTTCCAGAAGTGGACAGTCTGGCACTTCCATAAGAGACTCCAAAGCAAAATGCTGGTGAAGGTACAAAAAGGTGATGGTGCTTCAATAAGGAATGGTCTTCCTTCTGAGTCAGTACTGAATGAATGTCCTATGGTACTTTTTGAAACAATAAGAAATTCCAGATGCCTAATTACTTTCTGCCCACATTTTTCTCCAATTTCAATTAAAAAAGTAAAAACGGTATATCTCAGACTACACTTACAAATTAGATAGATTTAGAATCATAGAATCATAGAAATAACAGGGATGGAAGGGACCTCACGAGGTCATCTAGTCCAACCCCCTGCTAAAAAGCAGGACCACTCCCACTAAATCACCCCAGCCAGGGTTTTGTCTAACCGGGCCTTAAAAATCTCCAAAGATGGAGATTCTACCACCTCCCTAGGTAACCCATTCCAATCCTTCACCACCCTCCTAGTGAGAAAGTTTTTCCTAATATCCAACCTTGACCTCCCCAGCTGTAATTTCAAACCATTGCTCCTTGTTCTGTCCTCTGTTACCATCGAGAACAGCCTACCTCCCTCTTCTTTGAAGCACCCCTTCAAGTAGTTGAAGTTTGCTATCAAATCTCCCCTCAGTCTTCTCTTCTGTAGACTAAATAAACCTAGTTCCTTCAGTCTCTCCTCATAACTCATGTGCCCCAGCCCCCTAATCATTTTTGTTGCCCTCCGCTGGACTCTTTCTAATTTGTCCACATCCTTTCGGTAGTAGGGAGCCCAAAACTGGACACAGTATTCCAGATGCGGCCTGACCGGTGTCGAATAGAGGGGAATTATCATATCCCTCAATCAGCTGGCAATACTCCTCCTGATGCAGCCTAATATGCCAATGGCCTTTTTGGCAACAAGAGCACACTGTTGGCTCATATTCATCTTCCCGTCCACCATAACCCCCAGGTCCTTTTCTACAGCGCTGCTACTTAGCCGATCGGTCCCCAGCCTGTAGCAGTGCATGGGATTTTTTCGTCCTAAGTGCAGAACTTTGCACTTGTCTTTGTTGAACCTCATGAGGTTTCTTTCGGCGCAGTGTTCCAATTTTTCCAAGTCTCCCTGGATACTGTCCCTGTCCTCCAGAGTATCTACCATTCCCCCCAACTTGGTGTATCCGCAAACTTACTAAGCACGCAGTCTATTCCATCATCAAGATCATTAATGAAGATGTTGAATAGAACCGGCCCCAGGACCGACCCCTGGGGCACTCCACTCATTACCGGTTGCCAACCAGACATCGAGCCATTGATTCCTACCCGCTGAGCTCAGTAATCTAGCCAGTTTTCGATCCACCTTACAGTCCACTCATCCAACCCATACTTCCTTAACTTGCCGACGAGAATGCTGTGGGAAACCATATCAAAAGCCTTGCTAAAGTCAAAGTATACCACGTCAACAGCTCTTCTCGCATCCACAAATCCAGTGATCTCATCATAGAAGAAAATCCTGTTGATCAGGCACGATTTGCCCTTGGTGAATCCATGTTGACTGTTCCTGATCACTCTATTTTCCTCCAGGCTTAAGTCGACCTAAACTATTCTGCATCCACATTGGGCTTTCCTTAAATCATCTTAAGCATTTCCTTAAGTTGACTTAAGGAAAAGTTAAGTCAACTTAATAACACCTCATTTTAAGTCAACTTAATGCTTAAATCAACCTTATTAGGTCGACTTAAACCAGTGTGGACAGGGATTAGTGCCTAAGTCGACCTTATTAAGTCGACTTAAAGTGTTAAGTCAACTTAATAAGGTTGAAAAGGGGCTATGTCGACCCTAGAAAAGTTAAGTCGACTTTTGTTAAGTCGACTTAATAAGGTCGACTTAAAGTCGACCTTATTAAGTTGACTTAATAAAGTCAATTTAACTTTTCTAGTGTAGACATAGCCATAGATTCTAAGGTCAGAAGGGACCAATATGATCATCTAGTCTGACCTCCCGCACAATGCAGGCCACACAACCTCACCCACCCACTCCTATAATGAACTTCTGACATAAAAGTGAGTTATTAAAGTCTTCAAATCATGATTTAAAGACTTTAAAATACAGAGAATCAGCCAGCAAGTGAGCTATGCCCAACGCTACAGAGGAAGCATTGTTTTTTGTAATATTGTTAAGTGCAGTTTAAAGTGGTCAAATGCCACCCAAAATGTGGCTCAATTTTCAGTGCCAAGTAGAGTGATTCCTATAAACAAACATTAATTTTATAATGTTTTGTAGCAACTTGTGATGTCTGGCTGGTAGATTCACATCATTACTGTGAGGCATTTGAGGCCTGATTCTCTGCCTCTTGAAGTCAGTGGATATAGGATCAGACCCTGGACTGCAATACTCTATAATAGTGAAAAATCATATTCTACAATAGTTCTGGTTAGAAATCTCTACCTTCTCTTTGTCACTATATGGACAGTACAGTAGCAAATAAGGGGTAGATGGAATAATTTGAAGGCCGAATCCAATTGAGTCATAAAAAATGTATGTCTTGGGCTGGAGAGAAAAGGAATTTTTTTTCTTTGCTTTATTTATCAGACCTAAATCACACCTCTTGCTCTACCCTTTCCTTCCTTGTGCAAAAATCTAACATACCGTAGGCCTGAAGAAAACCACAGGCAACAGACAAAATCCAGTATCCTAAAAATCAATTCTCCTGGCAGGGCCCTATCTCCTGTCTCCTCCTGCTACATCCATCCTCTCCAGTAAAGGCTGATAATCTTTTTCCCTTTTGGGACGGAAGGTTTTGGACCTTAAGGTCCTCACGTTGGTCTGAAACCTGAATGTTCTCCTAAAGACTTGAGCACTGACAGTTGTCAAAAGCCTTTGAGATCATAGAAGTAATTTTGTTAAAGCTGGAGCAGTCACACATTTTTGTAAAGTTCCAGAGGGGTATCCATGTTAGTCTATTGCAGAAAAACAGTCATGTGGCACTTTTAAAGACTAACAGATTTATTTATCGCATGAGCTTTCGTGGGAGAAAATGCCACTTCTTCAGATGCTTTAAAGATGAGGAATTTACAGAATGGGAGGAAATAAAATGCAGGAAAATGTATGACACAGGATCAGGTCAGGCTGTAACAGCAAATCAAAATACGTGTTAGGATTAAAACACTGGGGAACAGCACATAGAGGAAGGTGAGGTCAAATCACCTGTTGTAATGAGAGAAAAATCTGTTGTACCTGTTGTTGATCTCTATGGAAATCTTCAAGCACATCCTTACCGTGGGTCCAGATGATAAAGATGTCATCAATATAGTGTAAGTAAAGTAGAGGTGCTTTGGGATGAAACGTGAGGAAGCGTTGTTCTAAGTTGGCCATAAAGATGTTGGCATATTGTGGGGCCATGTGGGTACCCATAGCAGTGCCGCTAACTGGAAGGTATAAATTATCTTCAAATCTGAAATGGTTGTGGGTGAGTACAAAGTCACAAAGTTCAGCCACAAGTTTTGCTGTGGCATCATCTTGGATAGTTCTTCTAACGGCTTGTAATCCATCTTTGTGTGGGATGTTGGTGTAAAGAGCCTCTATATTCATAGTGGCCAGGATGGTATTTTCTGGAAGTTCACCAATGGATCGAATTTTTCTCAGGAAATCTGTAGTGTCCCTCAAATAGCTAGGTGTGTTAATAGTATAGGGTCTGAGGAGAGTGTCCACATAGCCAGACAATCCTTCTGTAAGTGTGTCAATGCCTGAGATGATGGGGCATCCGGGGTTTCCTTTTTATGTATTTTTGGTAGTAGATAGAATATCTCTGGTCGGGGTTCTGAGTGCGTGTCTGTCTTGATTTGTTCCTGTGCTACTTTGGAGAGTCTCTTGAGTAGGAAGTACAGCTCATTTTGGTATTCCTCAGTGGGGTCAGAGAGGAGTGTTTTGTAGAACGTTGTGTTGGACAGTTGCTTATAAGCCTCCTGATCGTAATCCGATTTACTCATGATGACGACGGCGCCTCCCTTATCAGCCTCCTTATTAATAATGTCAGAGTTATTTCTGAGGCTCTGGATGGCACTGCGCTCTGCATGGGTGAAGTTATGGTGTAAGGGATATTGTTTGTCCACAATTTCAGCCTTTGCCTGGTGGAGGAAACAATCTATATAGAAGTCTAGTCTGTTGTTCCGGCTGTCAGGAGGAGTCCACATCGAATATTTTTTCTTCCATAGAGATTTCAACAATTTCCACTCCACAATCAAACTTAGCCTGGAACCCTCTACACAGGAGATCCACTTTCTGGACACTACAGTGCAGATTAGTGATGGGCACATAAAGATCACCCTATACCGAAAACCTACTGATCGCTATAGATACCTACATCCCTCGAGTTTTCATCCAAGACACACCACATGATCTATTTCTACAGTCAAGCCCTAACATATAACCGCATTTGCTCCGATCCTTCGGACAGAGACAGACACCTTCAGGATCTCTATCAAGCATTCTTAAAATTACAGCACCCACCCACGGAAGTGAAGAAACAGATTGACAGAGCCAGACGGGTATCCAGAAATCAACTACTACAGGAGAAACTCAAGAAAAAAACCAACAGAATGCCATTGGTCACCACCTACACCCCCAAGTCAGACCTCTTCACCACATCATCAAATATCTACAGCCTATTCTTCAAGACGATTCCTCACTCTCTCAAGCCTTGGGAGACAGACCTCTCCTTGCTTACAGACAGCCCCCCAACCTTAAACGGATACTCACCAGCAATTACAGATCAAACAACAGAAATTTAAAGCAGGAACCTATCCCTACAACAGACCACACTGCCAAATTTGCCCTCATATCTACACTAAAGACACCATCACAGGACCAAATCAAACCACCTATTCCATCAAGGGCTTATTCACCTGCTCATCCACCAATGTGATTTATGCCATCATGTGCTGGAAATGCCCCTCTGCCTTATATATTGTGCAAAAGAATAAATGGATACAAATCTGACATCAGAAATTGCAACACTAAAAAACCAATAGGGGAACACCTCAATCTCTCTGCTCACTCCATTGATGACTTGCTAACAGCTGTGCTGAAACAGATGAATAACAAATCACAGCTTCAAAGACAAACTGCAGGACTTGAATTTATATGCAAATTTGACTCAGTTGCCTTGAGGTTAAACAGGGACTATGGATTTTTCTCTCATTACAACAGGTTATTTGACCTCACCTTCCTCTATGTGTTGTTCCCTAGTGTTTGAATCCTAACATTTGTTTTGATTTGCTGTTACAGCCTGACCTGATCCTGTGTCATACACTTCCCTGTATTTAATTTCCTCCCATTTTGTAAATTTTCCATCTTCAAAGTGTCTGACGAAGTGAGATTTTCTTCCATGAAAACTCATGTGGTAAATAAATCTGTTAGTCTTTAAGAATGCCACAAGACTCTGTTTACATTTTTGTAAGGGAATGGAACAGGACTGGTTGTCCGATACTGAAACCATCATTTTTCATACCTACTTGTACCAGCAATGTTCAAGTCAGGCTCTTGGTTTTCTTCATCCAATGCTATTCTCTGCACTTCTGAGCATATCATTTTGCATTTTATTTACACAAATATCTCTATATAACAAGGAACTGTGGTAAGAGTCCTGGACTTGTAAGAGTTTTAGAAGATATCAAAAAAGTCAAAGGCGTCTCTAGAGGTGACTCTTCTCTTATCTAGGCAGATTTCAGTATTGCTGATCCCAAGTGTTCCAAAATGATCAGTGAGGCCTAAACAAACATGAGAATGGCTTTTAAATAATTATATTTTTTTAAAAATAATAAATTTGAGATCATTTTAATCAGTTTCTGCTTTCTGAGCCTTTAGGGTGAATTCAGGTCACATTTTAAAGCTTTTCTCTGCAACTCTGAGGTTAAAAACTTGCTCAAAAATAAATTTAAAAATAAATGAAGATTGTTACTTAACCTCTTGAATCTAGGAGTTCACACTCAAAGAAGAAAACATCAAAAATAATGAGACTTGGGATAAAATAAATAATGAGATGTCATCACTAAGATGTAGAAATGGCACTCAAGTCACTTGGGCATATCCGCATACAGGGCTTATTCAAATATTCTCAGTCTTTCCTTCTCAATGTGTATCCAACTTGAAAAGCATACCTATAAAGATAGTTTGAAATATCTCAACACAGAGATACAATAGCCTGTTTCTTGAAGCATACGATGTATTTGTCCATAGCTATTTACTAGAATAGTTTTACAGGATGTATGTAAGTGAAACACATTTAGGGATCAGATAGCCCAGGTGACTGGAAATGGGATTGGGATCAAATCCCTAGACCGATAGTTCAAATTTGACTTACGTCAGTAGGGACTTAACACGGTTACCATCCAATCTCTTCCTTTAGTAGTCCTAGGGGGCTGGTGGACATTTCACATCATCACCAGAACAGTTAGAATCCTCACTGGGAGTGTCTGAAAGACCATAGATTCAATTGGTTTGGTGCTACCTGCAGGTAACTCTCCAGGTCAAGATGAGATACCGCACAGACGGTAGTGGGGAAGTTTTCTCTGTTGTTCCCTGTAAAGTATTTGCTCTATAGATAAATAGCAGAGACCACAGAAGACAAACTTTCATGAGCAGTAAATTCGCACACAAAAATTTCAATTCTTCCTATAATTTTAAAATAAATGATGAAATAACCTGAAGTTCATTGATCAATTTGGCTGCAAGCAGGTGGCTGGGTTACATCTCTAGTGCTTAGACTTCACTCTTCTTTTGATTGGCTATAGGAATTTGTTTCCCTTTTTCTTTTCTTTGGTCTGTTGAAACTCAGCATCTCCCTTTCTCTGCTCCTTCCCAAGAGTTTCACTGCTCAATAGATTTCCATTCATTCCTTGATTCACTTTATGTAAATGATTTTCAAACCTCTTCTCTTTGAGGCATGCTCCAAGTCTTTAGGGTGAGTGGCTCAAGAGACCAGCATATGTCTTGTAATGAAAATGATTCACTAGTGGGTGACTGATAAACTTGATAGCACCATTGTTTTAAAAATACTAAATGCAATGAGATTATTTTAACAGGCAGTATAAAATGGGGTTAGACACTTTTGTATAGTGGTAAAAAGTGAAGCAGGTAAATTAATCTAAACTAAACTCCAGCATCCTCAAATAAGAAGTGGGTACACTTTCTTTATTTATATTTATTCTCAACTACACTACTGGACTTAGACCCATAAACAAATGTTTTGTTGGGGAAAAAAAAGGTAGCTAATTGAGGAGGTAGGGAGGAGGAGATGAAAAAGTGTTTTACAAAGTCTTGCAAGAATAACAATATTATCATGATAAATTTAAAGAAAAAATATTCTTATTCTTATTAATTAAATATCCTTTCTGACATTGGAAGTTAAAAAACAAAGTTCATATCAGAATTTGAGAATGAGAAAGTGTAACTGACAATAAAGAAGAAAAAAGTAAAGAAACAACCATCCACCGATCTGAATTACAGAGTAATTATGTTTCTCAAGCCAAGACACTGGATAGGGTTTTAGAAGAGTTGGGTTCAGTTCTTTGTAGGGTAACTATGTTTTCAAAGACAAAAACAGAACTCATGAAGGAGCCCTATTCCCTGGGGCCTTACCTGCTCCTCATTTTCTCTCAAGGCCCCATTCCCTGTCCTCTGTACTTCTCCATCTTCAAGTGTCTGACGAAGTGGGATTTTTTTCCCAGGAAAGCTCATGTGATAAATAACTTTGTTAGTCTTTAAAAGTGCCACAAGACTACTTGTTTGTTTTGCTGAACTAGACTAACACCGTTACCCCTTTGAAACTCCTAATAATAGAGCAACACTGAAACCTATTTCTATCCAATACATTTCTCCACTTTAAAAATAAATAATAAAAAGTAACCTACCCCCAACATGGTTTCTATCCCTAAAAGGAAGAAGTACTAGAGCTGCTGTGAAGCCCACTAGGAACTTGGCTATTACTATCAGCAATTTAGGGAATTCAGTTCAATAGTACAGTGATGAGCAGCAATGTAAAGCAGATGATAGACAGATTTGTATAGTACTTTTAGATGTTGAAATAAAAAAAATGCTGCGTGGGGTAAGTGCAAAATGTTATCCCAAACTTTCTTGAAGTAAAGAACAAATTTCTGGGTTTTCTGTCTTTTATTCAATAATTATCATCAAATGGATACCCGGATGGTTATATTGCAAAACACCTACAGCCATATAAAGAATTCAGCTGTTCCTATTTTTTGGGTGTCAGTTCATGTCACTAATTGAGCTATTACACAAGAATCTCAGAAATCAGACCGGGAAGGTAGATAACTTCACAGTAACCCATGGGGAAAATTAGTTTCAGTGTCTATATAATTTTTTCATTAAAGGGGAATTGTACTTTTATTATTACAAAGAATGTGCCGAAGGGAAATTCTCAAAAACTTAGTTTGGTTTTAAATTAATTAAGTTGGTATATAAGGCAACATCCCCATCTTATCCAAGGAGGTAAAAGGTCACTGTGTGTGTGTGTGTGTGTGTGCGCGCGCGTGCGTGCGTCATGATTTTGAGCTTTCTTGAAATTGGATTAGGCAGGTACCAGCTATGATCCCAGCTCCCTCTCATATCTTGTGTTGATGCATCATAATGTAGAATAAGGAAACTCAGTGAGCCAACCTAGTGATATCTTTTCTACAAAGAGTTGCAGAGGTGCAAAGAGTTTCAATCACAAAATAATAAATAAATAATAATTATAAAAAAAATGTCATAAAACTGTTAGTTTCTTAACTGTCATTCAGCTAACAAATCAAAACTCTTTAAGTGCTCTTTGTAGTAGTGCACAGGGCAGAAGGGATACCAGCAGGATAAGTATTGGTCTAGGCGGGAAAAAAAATTGATGGATCATTTTCCATCAGAAAATGTAGTTTCATACAAACCAACAGAGATCCCATGGGATAACACTGTGATGCCTCTGGAAATCAGAAGCCTCAAGGGCTATGTCCACACTTGCTAAAATTAGTTCGAATTAGCCCTTAATTCGAACTAACTAAAACCTAGCGTGGCCAAGGCTTTAGTTAGTTCGAATTAAGCTTCCTTAATTCGAACTAACTTGCCAGTGTAGACATAGCCAAGGAGAGTGACTGGAGGTGATTTCTCCAAAATGGAGGATAACAGTTCATGGGCAATCCAATATAGGGTACATGTTCTGGGAACTCCAAAAATTATACTTTCTTTTAAATACATAAGTCACTCAATTTTCAATGACTACCTAAAAGCACTCTACATATTGAGATCAGTGAAGGCAGCATGAGTTAGCAGAAAGGGCTCCTGATTGGGAGTCAGGTTACCTGATTTCTATTTGTGGCTATACCGCTGACTAATTGTGTGAATTAGGCAAGTCACTGTGCTCCATTTTCCCCTCCAACTCAAATTATATACTCATCAGGGCAGGGACTGTCTCTGACTGTGCTTGTTCAGCACCTAACTGAAGAGTCCTGATCTTTGTTGGAGCCTCCTGGTGCTACCATAATACAAATAAAGAAGAATAATGAAAATCTGATAAAAATATGCAGCCATTTGTAAAAACAGATAACAGAATGGTAGAGGCCATCTATAAAGCCTAGATGGATGGCAAGAGAAAGTCTTTTGACTGAGTGGGTTAAACTGCGTAAGAGTGTGTACGTATATATGACAGGACAGCAAAGTTTATGGATGTACAGATAATGGATTAATTGAATTATTTAGATGCTAACAATATAATTAATATACCCTTGCTTCTTTAGATCGGTGTTTTTTCATTTATTTGAATCACACTCTGCAAAATGCTTTAGTTATTATTTTAATGAAATGAATTACTGTGTGACATCTTCTCCTCCATCTTCTCTAATGGTAAAGACTGTGTAATGTTTTGTTTTTCATTTGCTTTTATGTTTCAGGGGCAACGAACACTATACAAAAACATGACATGATCCATGGCTATTTATGGTGGTACATGTTTCATAATGCATCCTAATAAAATTATTGCAGCACAGAAGTGAATTAACAAGGGTGAGGGTAATTGAGCTGCAATGCATGCTGTGTATGGAGTGAAAAAGTGTTTTTAATCATGCCTGGTGTTGTGGCTTTTTAAAAGAGTTTCTACACTTAGAAATTCTTTATACAAAGAGAAGGAAATAAAAATGCAAAAAAACTCAAAGGATTTTTATTTTATTTTTTAAACAAGCCTAACACATCAGACAAGTCTAGTTATAGGACCAGGAATAGTAGAATTCTTATCCTAGCTCTCATGCTGAATCTCACTGTGGCCTTATTCAAATGGCTTAACCTCTCTTTTTCATTTTCCCTGTCTGTAAAATGGGGATGAAACTTCCCAATATCATGGGCTGTTGTGAGGATTAATTAACTAACAAATATTTGTGAAGCACTGGAAGATGAAAAGTTTTGCATAATTGCTAAGTATTATGATGATGTCTGGAAAATGTGCCTTGCTATATACTGCCAAAAGTAGTTTGGTTTTTATTGGCATTTAAAATTGTGTTCAGGAAGCGGATTGCTCAGGGGATTGGTAATAAGAAATTAAGCCTTCCATCTTTTAAGAAGATAGATGTAGTGACAGCCTATTACATATCACTCCATTCCCCCATATTTTCTTCCCCGCTCAATGAACAATTTTCTTATATTATATTTGTCTTTTCCAGTTTCAATACACACCAGCAATGGAGCATCTATTAGGGTAATTGCTTTGCATTTGACTTAGGTCAGTAGAGTCAAAAAGTTACTGCTATCTAGCAGCAGTTCCATGGCCTAACAGAAATTATATTTTGCTCTTGTTTCCTTGGTCTTATACTAGGACTGTACCATCA
The DNA here is from genome assembly GCA_007922175.1 of Pelusios castaneus. Lineage (NCBI taxonomy): Eukaryota > Metazoa > Chordata > Testudines > Pelomedusidae > Pelusios > Pelusios castaneus. The sequence goes on along the minus strand of ML685785.1, from coordinate 12,825,953 downwards.
TCAGGGGATCTAGAGTCAGAGGTCCCGTGTTTCATGGAGATACTGTGAACTATATGTGTTGACCACACAAGAGGGCCAAACATCCTGAAGGAATATGAGGCCGTTATGAGCTAGCAGACTCAAGATCCAGAGGAAGTCTACAGAGAACAGCATAGAAGAGAGAGAAAAGGGCCAGCCAGAGGCCGACCCTCAGGGAAAAAGGAAAGTCTACAGAAAAATAGTTTGCTAGACTTGGAGACAAGTCACAGGGGGTGCATCTACACTGGTATCTGAGGTTGACTTAAGGATGCTTAAGCCGACCTACACAAAGCTGTGTCCACACTGGGCTTTTATTAAGTCGACTTAAGTGCTTCCTTAAGTCGACTAAATAACAGCTTAAGTTGATTTAATAACAACACCTCTGAAGGTTGACTTAAGCCTTAAGTCAACTTCTTAAGTTGTCTTAAAGCCAGTATGGATGGCTATATCTACTGTTAAGTCAATTTAACAACTTAAGTCGACTTAAAGTGTAGCCACTCTGGTAACTCGACTTAACACCTTGTTAAGTCAGCTTAACAGATTCAACTTAACTTTACAAGTCTAGACATAGCCAGAGAGACAGAGATAGATCACTCCCAGCGTGGGTGCCTGCCTGCCTGCTAAAACCAAGCTGTCTATGTAAGCAGCTGAGTCTATGGTAAAGACATGATCCAACTTGGCTACGTGCAAGCAACCTCTGGCTGTAAGGTCATGGGTTGGGGTCTTGGCATCAATTTATTTGTTTTTAATGTTTATATTAAAATATTTGTAAAATAGGAAAGATTTAATATTATCAGTGGAACTAGAATAAGAGGAAGTAGAAGTAAATGGCAACCTGGGCAGCAGCGACCATGAGATGGTAGAGTTCTGGATCCTGATCAATGGAAGGAAGGAAAGAAACAGAACACACACCCTGGACTTCAGAAAAGCAGATTTTGGATCCCTTAGGGAGTTGATGGGCAGGATCCCTTGGGAGGCTGATCTGAAGGGGAAAGGTGTCCAAGACAGCTGGCTGTATTTTAAAGAAACCCTGTTAAAAGCACAGGAAGATAACATTCCAATGTGCAGAAAGAACAGCAAATGTGGACAGCGACCAGCGTGGCTTAGCAGAGAACTCTGCTGTGAGCTGAAACATAAAACAGAAGCTTACAAGAAGTGGAAGCTTGGACAGATGAGGAGGGAGGCATATAAAGATATTGATCGTGACTGCAGGGATAAAATCAGAAAGGCCAAAGGACAATTGGAGTTGCAGCTAGCAAGAGATGCGAAGGATAACAGAAAGGGGTTCTGTAAGTATATCAGCAACAAGAAAAGGATATGGGGTGGTATAGGTCCCTTACTGAATGGGGCAGGCATCCTCGTGGCGGATGATGCGGAAAAGGCTGAAGTACTCAATGCTTTTTTTACTTCAGTCTTCACGGGGAGGGCCAGCTCCCAGGCTACTACACAGGGTAACGCGGAATGGAGAAAAGAGCGGCCCTCGGTGATGGAAAGTCAGATTAGGGAACACTTAAAGAAATTGGATGTGCACAAGTTCATGGGGCCAGATGAACTGCATCCAAGGGTGCTGAGGGAGTTGGCGGAAGTGACTGCAGAGCCGTTGGCCATTATCTTTGAGAACTCGTGGCGAACGGGGGAGGTCCCGGAGGATTGGAAAAAGGCAAATATAGTACCTATCTTTAAGAAAGGGAAAAAGGAGGATCCGGGAAACTACAGACCGGTCAGCCTCACCTCAATCCCTGAGAAAATCATGGAGCAGGTCGTCAAAGAATCCATCCTGAAACACTTGGAGGAAAATAGAGTGATCAGGAACAGTCAACATGGATTCACCAAGGGCAAATCGTGCCTGACCAACCTGATTTCCTTCTATGATGAGATGACTGGATTTGTGGATGCAGGAAGACCCGTTGACATGGTATACCTTGACTTTAGCAAGGCTTTTGATACGGTTTCCCACAGCATTCTCGTCGGCAAGTTAAGGAAGCATGGGTTGGATGAGTGGACCATAAGCTGGATCGAAAACTGGCTAGATCAACGGGCTCGGTGGGTAGGAATCAATGGCTCAATGTCTGGTTGGCAACCGGTAACGAGTGGAGTGCCCATGGGGTCAGTCCTGGGGCTGGTTCTATTCAACATCTTCATTAATGATCTTGATGATGGAATAGACTGTGTGCTTAGTAAGTTTGTGGATGACACTAAGTTGGATACTCTGGAGGGCAGGGACAGGATCCAGGGAGACTTGGACAAATTGGAACACTGGGCCGAAATAAACCTCATGAGGTTCAACAAAGACAAGTGCAAAGTCCTGCACTTAGGACGAAAAAATCCCATGCACTGCTACAGGCTGGGGACCGATCAGCTAGGTAGCAGTGCTGTAGAAAAGGACCTGGGGGTTATGGTGGACGGGAAGATGAATATGAGCCAACAGTGTGCTCTTGTTGCCAAAAAGGCCAATGGCATATTAGGCTGCATCAGTTGGAGTATTGCCAGCTGATCGAGGGATGTGATAATTCCCCTCTATTCGACACTGGTCAGGCCACATCTGGAATACTGTGTCCAGTTTTGGGTTTCCCACTACAGAAAGGATGTGGACAAATTAGAAAGAGTCCAGCGGAGGGCAACAAAAATGATTAGGGAGCTGGGGCACATGACTTATGAGGAGGGACTGAAGGAACTAGGCTTATTTAGTCTACAGAAGAGAAGACTGAGGGGAGATTTGATAGCAACCTTCAGCTACTTGAAGGGGTGCTCCAAAGAGGAGGGAGCTAGGCTGTTCTCGATGGTAACAGAGGACAGAACAAGGAGCAATGGTTTCAAATTACAGCTGGGGAGGTCAAGATTGGATATTAGGAAAAACTTTCTCACTAGGAGGGTGGTGAAGCATTGGAATGGGCTACCAAGGGAGGTGGTAGAATCTCCATCTTTGGAGATTTTTAAGGCCCGGTTAGACAAAACCCTGGCTGGGGTGATTTAGTGGGAGTGGTCTTGCTTTTTAGCAGGGGGTTGGACTAGATGACCTCGTGAGGTCCCTTCCAACCCTATTATTCTATGATTCTATGACCCACGTTCCCTGGAAGGACTGCTATTGGGGATTGGGGGTGGGCATTAGTGGAACAGGGAACATAGCATGTTAGGCAGGAAGTAACTCAGCCACAGGGACAGAGCAGTGCATGGGATTTAGTGAAGTTTCACCTGTTCATTTAACTATCATTCAGCTTCACTATTTGCAACGAAGCAGATGCAGGATCAACTCTAACAGTTTAACTTGAAAGCTATGGAATGGCAGATGCCATCTTCTGTCTATTTCTCTGTAGAAAAAACAAGAAAAGGGCTGCTGTGCTGCAGCTGTATTTTGTGCTCTATTATTTATTTTAGTGTATTTATGTGAATTCTAGACAAGAGATTGGTAACCATATCTTAAAAGCCGCCATCCAAACTGGCACCTGTTTTCAACGTTGCCTTAGAAAGACAAAGTATTGATGGATGTGGAAAGTGAACAATACATTAGAGGTGGGTCTCTTCAGTGAAGGCTTTCGGTGTTGGTTGAGCAGTTATGAGAAATTTGTGCTGTGGTTTCACATTCCATTATTCCATTCAAATCATTCTACTGAAATCAATGACATCCATTGCATTAAAAAACTGACTCAAAAAAGGAGATCATTCCCTGTTAAATTCTGCAAGATTAATTTCTATAGCATTTTAAACTATTTCTATATAAATTCTAATAGTTTCAACCTGATCCAGTTTCACAAGGCTTTTCCTAAATCAAATTAGTATGTCCCTTGTAAATTTAAACACAGCTTAGATATTCTATTTCTTTTTACAATACACAAGTCGCTACGGTACCTGCATAAGCTGACTAGAGGGTCTCACTAGTAAATTACCATTGCATTGATTTTTTTTTTCTCTGTGTAGTCAGTAAACAATTTTTTTAAAGGAAATTAATTTAAGAAAAAACTAATATTTGTCCTTAAACCAAACTCCAAACAAAGCCGTTGAAACAGACTAAGTCTGTTTGTCCTTTGGCTAGAACAAGGGTAACTACACGTGTAATTCTCCAATAATTTGATATTTAAACATCCTCAGAAAGAACCAATCAAACAAAGGTTTAATCCACAAGTGGAAATACCATTCTGCCAAGAAATTGAACAAAATCAAATCTTTAGAAAGCTGCTGGTTTTTCCAAAGCAGGGAATGAATAGATAGATAGACACACACATGTACACAGACACGCACATTTTGAGGTGACATATTAACAAGATTTTGAGATTTTATTAACTGAAAACTCCAGGCACAGGTTTCTTTTTCAAATCAGGGGCATCTCATTAGCAACCAGGACACGCTGGGGGGCTTTATGAAAACATTTTCTTGTATTTGCAGCGGGGGAGAAGTCAAGTTATCACAGATTCACTTCTGCTGAATGAACCAAGTCATTAAAGTGGCATTTGCATTGAAAGGCTTTTAAACAGGGCTTTCTGTCAGGCCTTTCAAACAGGAATGAAATGAATGAGGGCCAGCTTACAAATGATGCCTTGTTGAATGTATGTGGGAGCAAACAGCCACCATTGTGAGTGCAGGTGGGAAAGAAAAATGAATAGACAATGAAACTGGCTGAGATGGGGAATCTCATTATTGATGGACTGTGTGTCTCTCTTTAATGAAGTTTAAGAGGACAGCAGGACCCAATAAAAGATGGATTTTCCCCTCATCCTCTTATTTTAAAAAGAAATGATTATGTTGGGTAGAATGTATAATGGAGAAATATCTCACAGAACTGAGATTTTACTGACCTTGCTGAATTTGCTCTCTTACCACCATACTACTACTGTGGATATAGAGTGGCCCTTCTTCTGAGGATCTCAAAGCATTTTAAAGAAGCCAACACTCATAACAGCCCCCTGCCCACTTATGGGAGCACATTTACAAGTGAAAAAACTGAGGCGAGAGATCACACGTAAAGCTGGATTGAAACCTAGGTATTCTGACCCTTGGTCCCCTGTACTAACCCTTAGACAATATTAGAAACGTTGCCATTGTCTCGGTGATACTGCTGGGAAAATATTTTCACTTAGGAAGCTATTCTTTTGGAAGCAATGAGTTGTCTGTATTTGTTTCCACTTACTCTTCACTGTTGCTGCATGAGCAGTCTCCTTTTGTCTGAGGTAGCCTTCCTGCATCTCTCTGCCCCATTGATAATCCATCTCTTTTCAAATTTCATCTGAAAATGTCTCCCTTGTCTAACACTCTCTTTCCTGCTACTTTTGGCCTGCTGACTGAATGCTCTGATTAATTCATTAAACAATGCCTTTATGTCACCATTTGCTATATGTACTATCTACAACCTGCTGTCTCACATTAGGTAACCCTTTAAAGAACTTTGGGATACTATTTACAAAGAACTGGGGTATTTCTAGCTACTCTTTATCTTGTAAAACATCATCCCCAAGACTCTACCTTCATTTGCACAAGCTATGTAAGGACATGGCAGAAATGCAGCCCTCACCGTCTGGTGAGTGCAGAGGTTCAAGTCCCTACTTCCCAGAGGAGGCCCTGCACATAAAGAGGGAGCAGGCGGGGGGCAAGAGATAGCCTTAATCCTACATACACCTGCACTCATCAGTAAGCACAGTTGCTTAGCTGCCTTCACAAGAAAAGCAAGCTGGACCCAACACAGGGATTTTAAGTGTGTGCATAAATGTAAAGCTGTGGTACTAATTTTAAAAACTTACTAGTCATTTGGAGTGCCTTAGAACTTTCCCGAAGTCAGGCTTCTTTAAAATGTCACTCCTTCCTTTTCCCATCCCACCCCTCTCCCACCCCCCATCAGTAGTAGAGCTGGTCAGAAAATGAAAACACATTTAAGAAAATTTTCAAAATGTCGACGGAGAAGAGATTTAGCAGTTTATGTCTCTTAAGTGTTCCTGTTATATGGACTATTAGGATGTCTGTGTCAAACAGGGGAGCTGTGAGAATTAGTTTTTTATAAACTGGTTTGGGATCCCATCTGCAGATAAGAGTCCAATCCATCCTGCTCCTAGCCCCAGCCCTCATCCCCTTACAAGTTATATAGGTGTTTTAAGGTAGAAATATTGTGCATGAAAAGTACCATATTGACAAGCCCTGGAAAATTAAGTCCTCTTTTCATCTGAAGAAAGGAGGCAGCAGGGGGTAGAAATAGAGCGAGGTTCCAGCACCCAGTTATTCTCCCTCCTCCCTGCTTTGCCCTGATTTTTTGGGGATAATCTCCAGATGTGTGACAGGGAATTCAGTCTCTTCTGACCATACAGACACCAGCCTCTCTAATGCGTTTGTTTCAAAGGCCAGCGTTAGCCTTCCCAATCAGATACTTAGAATATGTCCGTCATTCGAACATAGAAGTAAGTGCCTGTATTACGCCATAGGTGACCTGTGAGAAACAGTGGGGTGTATGTAAGACTGACAAATTATATGCTGCTTCTCTCACTAGTACTAGGTAAACAAAGAGAATGACAGCCTAAGAGTGCTCCCAAAAATGGAGTTGCTCTAGCTCAAGTGACAGAAGTGGGTGTTACGATTCTGAAAAGCCCCATTTTACAAATAAGAACCCAATTCACTGGCCCTCTTTCCCAGTTACTTGTGAATTACAGTGCAACCAACCATATTTGTTTTTTAAGAGGGCAATATTTGTTTAATGCTGTAACACCATAGTTCTTTATATTTCCCATGACCCATCATAATTAACCTTGGTTGTGTTCCCACCATAACAGACCTATCGCTGCTTACAGTAAAGGCTATTCTTATTCAGGAGATATAACAGGAGGTTACTTTAGTCACTGAAAAATGGCAACCACTGTATATCAAAATTCTCCACCACAATTTTTTTATACAGTTGAAATCACATTCCAGAACTTGTCCTTGTCAAGCCGCGAAGTGAGACCATAAGGATCATTCCAGTCAAAATAACAAGTGACTTCAGAGGACAGAAATAAAATCAGCGATCAGAAGCTTGTGCTAAGAATGTCAGACAGCACTGTTCTGCCAGACAATTTGCTTCATTAACTTTACGAGATGGACTTTTGAAATCATCCATGCTTTTATTTTCTATTCCTTTTTTTTTCTGAAACAAAGATTTGAATTCATAAGCCAATACACTATATTTCTCTTAGCACCACAGGAGTCACCTGGGCCCTTTGAAAAGTTAATTATAGTCAGGCAGTGACTGTAAGAATAGCCCCTTCTCATTTGCAGTACCTGCTCCCCATGTGGCTTTGAATTTTTCTTCTATATTTATTGATAAATTTCTATAGCAACCAGCACAACTAATCCTGCAGATGCTTCAACATATATTTAACTTTATTACTGTGATCAATCCCTTTTAAATCAAAAAGACTACCTGAAGTAGTAAAGACAACAGAGTCTTGTGGCACTTTTAAAGACTAACAGATTTATTAATCGCATGAGCTTTCGTGGGAGAAAATCCCACTTCGTCAGACGCTTTGAAGATAGCTATCTTCAAAGCATCTGACGAAGTGGGATTTTCTCCCACGAAAGCTCATGCGATTAATAAATCTGTTAGTCTTTAAAAGTGCCACAAGACTCTGTTGTCTTTCTACAATAGACTAACACGGCTACCCCTTTGGAATTTGAAGTAGTAAAGTTAAGCATGTGTGTAAATGTTTACAGTAAACTGGGTCCTTTCCCTAATAAAATTCCTATTGCTGTGCAAGGTAAATTCCTTTTCTATAGGTACATCTACACTACTGGGACAATGTAGACAGATATGAGTTAATTCTGCTCTAGCTAATGAGCTAAAAATTCCAGTGTAGCTCAGGGTAGCATGGATAGTGACTCTCATGGATGCATATACAAGGATTCTGGTTCAGGTTTGTATTCTGGTGGCTAGTCCCAGATGCCATGTACGCTAGCCTTGGCTATATTACTATTTTTAGCATACTAGCGAAAGCAGAGTTAACATGTTTCTCTCTACCTGAGCTAAGAAGCACCCTCAGAGGCATTGTACATATATCCTCAGACCCACCCGGTTCTTAGACTCTCTGGTAAGAGCAGCATGTATGCCAGCTAATGACAGGGCATCTTTTGATCTTAACTTTCTTTCAGTATCTCCATTAAAAGGAAAAATTGTTGGTGCCTTTCTATGGGAGTTCCTGTTTTGCTGATACTCCCTATGGGGAAGTAAATTCCGATGATGCAGTCTGAGACACAGGAAACTTCTTTTGCATATATTGGCACTTCTTTTGAATATATTAAGAGGAAGAAAGTGTTTGCAATTTTTTTTTAAATAAAAAGCTTTTTAAATATCATTTAAGTGGACTAACTGTTAAACTGCTTATTTGTGTGCTTGAAACTAAAGCAAGCTCTCAAGATAGCAGCTTCATATTTGATCAATTTTATTTTTATATTTACTTTTTTAATTATTTAATTTAAAATAGCAGTAAAGCAGTAAAAAAAAAAAAGGTAGGGATTAAAATCCTTTATTATGGGTAATTTCTATTCAACAATTTCTATATTACGCTCCTGTGCTGTAGATACAGACTGGTGGTAACTTAGCAGGTTTGCAGTGAAACCAAATAAAAGGGAGAGACAATTTGCAGTGTTAAGTATGAAATGATCATCAGGAGGAAAGGAATTCATTTCATGCAATGTCAGTTGCCACACAGGCACTCCCCCTTCCTTGGATATTTTTCCATTTGGAAAATTCTTCATCCTGCCGCTCCCTACACAATGATTTATAAATAATCAAGAACCAAGTTCTGCCTTCAGATAAGTTTATGGCTTCCGTTGACATCAGTGGAAATAGGATCTATCTACAGAGCAAAGAAAAAACATGCCAGCCAACTGGGTAGGGTTCATGGATCTCAGACTGCAGGGCTGTTACATTGCTGTATAGACTTCTGATCTGGCACAGACTTGTCACCACACAGTGGCTCACACTTGAAGGCACAATTTAGCTCTGTGAGCAACACCAAATACTTTGAGACATATTCTCTACCAAAATGCAATCAAAGATGTGGCTCTCATTAGCATTCAGGGGAAGTCTGTATGTGCCCAATGAGGCAATATATATATCTCATAAAATAAGCACATGCCAACAAACTGTTTCCTCAGTTGTAGAAGCAGAAGAGGAGCCAGGACTTGCTTTGGTCCAGTGCAATATACTATATTACTTATAATCTGGCTTTAAAACTGTTTGAGGCAGATCCTCAAGGCATTCTAAATTGGCTGAGGATGGGACTCTTTAGGCTCCTCTCCTGATGATTAGAAAGCACTTTTCTAAACAACTAAACCTCAAAACAATTTTAGGTTTAATATTTTGTACTCTTGGTACCAATGGGGAAACTGACGCACAGCAAAGTTAAGTGGTTTCCCCAATGTTCCACAAGTTGATAGAGTCAGGAATAAAATCCAGCAGTTCTGGTACCTCAACCTACAGTTAAGGCTAGCCCTTATGACCATACAATTCCCTTGCAATTCAATCAGATGCATTGTATTTCCACTATGAACTACTGCAATGAGTATCAATATAATCTACTTTACTTAGGACCAGTACTGTGGCCAGCTTTCTAAAAAGTAAGGCAAAATGAAACTGAAGATGCATAAGAATATTTAGACCATTAACTGTGGACTTTGTGTAGTTTGTATCAGATGTATTCTGTTCATTTTCCATTTTGGCTGAACTAGGAATTGAAGAGAAGCTTTGACACAGCTGTTTGACCCTACACCTAAAGCTGTGTGGGGAAATTACTGGGTAAACTTTAGCTAGTTTTCTGTTCTCTGTTATATTTTATCAGTGGCCTCAAAGCAACTGAAATATTAAAAAGGGATAATCTTACTTATCTCTCATTTCATGTTTACCAGTCAATACACATCTGAGTGTTGGAAATACAAAAGCTCTATGTCGAACTTCGCGCGCGCACGCCCCCCTCCCCCCCCCCCCCACAGCAGCAGTAGAGATCAATTACCTTCATCTCAGGGGATGGATCCAGGCCCATCAACAGCAATTCTGGGTGTCAGGACAGAAGAGTCAATGCCTCCCCTCACCCTCACCTCCCCTTCCACAAAGGGAGGGCTGATTTCCGACTGGACTTCTGCCAGAAATTTTAACTTATTTATTATGTACAATGCAGGTTTCCAGGTGGCTTGAACTCCCCAGGGAAAATAATGATGAACCCACAAAGCTGAGTAGCAGATACTGCCTTCTCAGTTGCTCTGGAATCTGCAGTGTGCATAATAAATAAGCTCAGCCTGGGGGAGGGGAAGAGAACCAGAGTGATGGGGAACTCAGGGGTAAGAGGTGTGTGAAGGAGGAAAGGATGGATTCATATCCTCCTATCTGCCTAGATCCTTTTAAACTTCCAGGCCCGTGGGCAATTGTCCCCTTTGTCCCCCATCAGCAGGCCTGGTTGGATTTACAAGGAGAGTTTTAGGATTTTCCCATAATTGTTGTAGCACTGGTGGTAGAAGCAGCAGCGTAAACTTGCTGTTGCCTTGTATCACCAAGTGATCTAACCCTGATTACCTCTACATGATACTGACGTTAACACCACCCTTCCCACCCCCACCACACGCACCCCAAACCATAACCCGAGGCTAGTTTCCATATTGTTCCCATCAGAAGAAAAGAGACTAGCATCTGAGCAGCTGCATAGATAGGCTAACAATAGAAAAATGCCTGAAAGTTCTCAATGCAGACAAGGTTCACATGTGACTTGCCTGCACACTGCAACATATGTGTCAACTTATATCAGAGCACATAGCACTGTGCAGAGCTGAGGGTTGGTAAATCATGTGGTGCAGGTTATAGTAGGACATATGGCCTGTGACGATGATAGCAGTTGGGGGAATATTTAGCAGCTGTCTGAAAAAGGTACTGATGTCGTGCATATGGGTGAGTGAGTGATTTTGCTCTCAGGAGGTTGGCCCATGCAGGGGAAATGGGACCTCCTTCTAGTATAAGCAAGTTCTTCTTTAGTTCAAGTGATGGAAGCCTTTGTTTTCTGAAGCTAAATGACTAGGAATTTAGTTCCATGTCCCGAAACCATTTTTGTGTGTCGGATTCATTTAGTAATTGTGTTTATGCACTTGGATTTGTTACTGGAGTGCTTATAAGCTCTGTAAAAGCAACACGAAAATATCCATTTGAAAAGCGTATGCCTTTGTAGTGAAGTAATTTCAAAGACTGTGCTGTGCCTAGGCACTTGGAAAAATAAGACTGAAGATCTGTGAAGGTTAAGCTGGAAATCTAGTTAGCCTGCCCATACTTTGCATATCAATAAACCCAGCTCTGTGTTCCATCACAATTAAGAAAAAGCCTAGTAGCCAATATAGAAATTTCATATACATCACTGCTGGTCTGACACCACAACATTCTCACAGATTACATTGTCAATCATAATACCTAGCAAGGGCAAGAAACCTATTGCCTACAGTGGCCTTGTCAGTGTGCAGATCCCAAGGACTATTTATGAGCAGCGGAGGCCAAGAGCAGAAAGAGATGAAATAGACAGAGTACTTAATCAGGTCAAAAGCAACAGACCTCATTAAATCCTCTCACTCTCTTCCCTTTTCTTTATGAAAGCATATTGCGGGCTGTGGGGAGGGAGTGGGGGTGAGATCTGCCTCCTTCGTGATCTGTGCATCATAATTATTATTTTAATTTAAAACATTAGGGCTAATCTTTGTTTGCTTTTCAAGTACAAAGTGCACCCATTGTTTAAATTCTTGCCTGGCTGCATATCTGATAGACAGCTCTTACCCACTGTTCCATGGGAGAAAGACACCTGACTTCAGCAGAAATGATGGACAGATGTTCCATTGCTATATGATACTCTAGTAATATGAGATTCAAGAATGGGAGATGAAATCCATTGTCATCTATACAGTAAAGGAAGATGGATCTGTTCATCCTGGGTTTTATTCATATCAAAGCACAGAGCAGCTATTCCTCTTTTCCTTACAGCTGAAATATCAATTAACTCCTTTTTATTCTTCTGTGGGTGAATGTAATACTTATAAAAGTGAGAACTGGAGGTACTTTCTCTCAAGAGCTAATAACAATGCAGGCACAGACTGTGCAATTCACTATACATATCCTCACAGCTCTTTTAATGTATGCTGCAGGATGTACAAGGGGTACCTCAAAGGAGCTTCATTTGTGCCGCTTCATAGAGCTGACAGAAGAGAAGATTTGAGGTTGGAGGTGCAGGTGGAAACTCTGGGTGAGTTTAGAAGGAGATTCGAGCAGTTGATGGTGCAAAGCAGTGAGGAGGCTGAAGGGAAAAACTCAGACTTGCAATGGAAGCAGGGCCAGTCAATGAGGGGAAAAAGCTGGCATAAGAAAAATGACTGGTGGAAGCATATGGCTGTGAGAACCGAGCAAAGGAAAAGATGGGCTAGTGAAGGAGAAATAGAGCCTAGGAACAGATTTGTGGAGTTGGAAAAAGAAGAAGGGGCACAGTGAGAGGTTACTGAAGAAAGGCAAGGAAGAAAAGAGCAATGAGTCCTATACAAAGAACGGATGAGCCAATGGAGATACGGCCAAATAAGAGCCCCAGAAAGACACAGGAAACAGTTGCAAAGGACAATAGTGGACAAGATGACTTCAGGACAGAAAGAACAGAGGATAGGCCAGGGAATCACACCATTACCAAGGAAAGGCAGAACTACATGATTAGGGACTCTGCTGAGAAGAACAGATGGGCCTGTAAGCAGAGGTGATCCAGAAAACAGAAGGGTGTGCTATCTGCTGGGTGCTACAATATAGGATATGGATCTGGGGCTGAAGAAAATTTTAATGGGAGCAGGAAAGAACTCACTTGTCCTTCATGTGGGTACATATGATATAGCCAAATTCTCACTGGAATGCATCAAAGAAGACAATGCCAGGCTGGGGAAGACTCTAAAGGAAATTGAGGTTCAGATGATCTTCAGTGAGATTCTGCCTGTCCCTAGAGTAGGAGAACAAAGGTGTGACAAGGGTCTGATGATGAAGAGATGACTCAGGCAGTGGTGCTATAAGATGGGCTTTGGGATGTATGGTCACCTGAAGGCATTCATGGACTATTCTCTTGGGGTTGACTTCACCTGAGTAGGAATGAAAATGCTCTTCTAGGATGGAGGCTGTTACAACTGAAAAAGTTGGGGAAGATGGTTGGGAGTTGCCCAGGTGATCTCCATGCCTGATTTTACCATTGAGAGAGAGAAAAATGAAGTAAGAAATGACACAGCAATGGGGAGCAAAATGGACATAAAGGATGCGTCTACACTTGTAAATTAAGTCGACTTAAGCTTGCTTAAGTTGACTTAATTTACTCTGCATCTACATTACATTTTCCTTAAGTCAACTTAAGTAGCTGCTTAAGTCAACTTAAGGAAAAATTAAGTCGACTTTGTTAAACCTTCTTTTAAGTTGACTTTCTGCTTAAGAAACTTAACTTTAGAAAGTCGACTTAAGCCAGTGTAGATGTGGAGTAGCCCTAAGTTGACTCTAAGTCGACTTAGCGGCTTCCAGGGCTTCCCCACTGCCCTCCCTGCCAGGGTGGCTGGCACAGCCAGAGCCTGACATGCCCCCCCCC
>ML685785.1:12682596-12812264 GCA_007922175.1 Pelusios castaneus | reverse complement strand
CCCCTATGCCCTGCCAGGGTCCCTGTCCCCCTTTGCCCCATTGTACCAAGGTACAATGGGGCAAAGGCTGAGCCCCCTGGCCCTTGCCAAGGGGTGCCCCCCCCCCGCCACCGTGGACCTGTCCCATGTCCACCTAGCCTCTAGAACTTGACCTAGGCATCCAGTGTGGATGGTCTAGGTTGATTTTGTAGGGTCCCCTCAAAGTCGACTTAAAATTTAAGTGTGGACATGCTAAGTCGACTTAACTAAGTCGACTTAAATTAACAAGTGTAGACATAGCCAAAGAGAAAGGGTAGTGGAGATACCAGTCTAAACGTCACTATTGGCAGTAAAATGTCTGTGCAAAATCAGCTGAGTAACATGAGAGAAGCCAAAGAGGAAAAATTAAAATGTTTGTATACAAATGTGAGGAACTTGGATAAACAAAAAGAGGAACTAGAGCTACTGGTAGAAGAAGTAAAATTATAGGGATAACAGAAATATGGTGGAATAATATTCACGACTAATGTGCAGATATTGAAGGATATGTTCTGTTTGGAAAGACAGATATAAAGGCAAAGGGGGCAAAATAGTATGTATATCAATGATGCAGAAGACCAGCGGTCAGCAACATTTGCCAGCCCCCATCCAAGCTCCGACCACCGCACCCTTAGTAGGTGCCGGGGTGGGGCCAGCAGGGGAAAGGGGCAAGCAACTCCTTTTCCCTGCTGGCCTTGCCCCCGGGCACATCCCTTGTCCTTTGCTGGCCCTGCTCCTTCCAGCTGGGGACTGAGGCCAGCAGGGGACAGGAGCCGTTTGAATGGTGGCTCCTTTTCCCTGCTGGCCCCACCCCTCAGCTGGGGATTGGGGGCAGCAGGGGCCTAGAGCCATGGTGCATACAGCTCTTGTTGCCCCAGGCCAGCGAGAGAGCAGCCATGGCGCTGCATGCCACTGGGGTTGGAGTTGCCGATCCCTGCAGAAGACTGTAAAGAAGTTAGAAGTTATGGGATTGAGAAAACAGAATCTGTCTGGGTAAGAACTGTATTAGGGAAGAAAACAACTAGAGTTTCCCCTGAGACAGTGCTTGGGGTGTGCTACAGACCATCAGGATCTGATATGGACATGGGTAGAGACAGCTTTAAGGTTTTTAATGAAGTAAACACTACTGGGAACTGTGAGATTATGGGAGACTAACTTCTCAGATATAGACTGGAGGACATGTGCTAGTAGTAATAATAGGGCCCAGATTTTCCTGGATGTGATAGTTGACTGATTCCTTCACCAAATAGTTACTGAACCAATGAGAGGGGATGCCATTTTAGATTTGGTACTGGTGAATAGTGATGATGTCATAGAAGAACTGGTTGTAGGGGACAACCTTGATTTGAGCAAACATGATCTAATTCAGTTCAAGCTAAATGGAAGGATAAACAAACATAGATCTGTGACTAAGGTCTTTGACTTAAAAAAGGCTAACTTTATAAAAAGGGAATTAGTTGGGGAAATGGACTGTACTGAAGAACTTGTGGATCTAAAGGTGGAGAAGGCTTGGAATTAATAAAAGTCAAAGTTGCAGGAATTATCGAAAGTTTGCATCCCAACAAAGGAGAAAACATTCACAGACAAAGGTTGTAGACCAAGCTGGATGAGTAAGCATCTCAGACAAGTGATTAAGAGATAGCCGAAAGCCTATACATAGTGGAAGATGGGAGAGATCATCAAGGAAAGCTACCTCTTGAAGGTCAGAACATGTAGGAGTAAAGTGAGAAAGGTCAAAAGTCAAGTAGAGTTGGACCTTGCAAAGGGAATTAAAACCAATAGTAAAAGTTTCTATAGCCATACCAATGGAAAGAAAACAAAGAAAGAAGACGTGGGATTGCTAATCACTGAGGATGGTGTGGAGGTTAAGGAAAATCTGGGCATGGCTGAATATCTAAACAAATACTTTGCTTCTGTTTTTAATGAGTCTAACAACGAGCTTGGAGATAGTGGTAGGGTGGCTAATTGGATTGAAGATACAGAGGTAGAAACTACCATATCCGAGGTAGAAGCCAAACTCGAACAGCTTAATGGAACTAAATCAGGGAAGCCAGATAATCTCCATCTAAGAATGTTAAAGGAATTAGCACATGAAATTGCAAGCCCATTAGCAAGGATTTTTAAAGAATCTGTAAACTCAGGGGCTGTCCCATGTGATTGGAGAATTACCAATGTAGTTCTTATTTTTAAGAAAGGGGAAAAAATGATCTGAGTAACTACAGGCCTGTTAGTTTGACCTCAGTAGCATACAAGGTCTTGAAAAAAAGATTGAAAGAGAAAGTAGTTAAAGACATTGAGGCTAATGGTAACTGGGATAAAATAAAACATGGCTTTAAAAAAAGTAGATCATGTCAATCCAAACTTGTCTCCTTTTTTGAGAGGATAACGTATTTTTTAGACAAAGGGAATGCAGTGGATCTATTCTACCTATATTTCAGTAAGGTACTTGATATGATCCCACATAGGGAATTATTACTTAAATTGGAAAAGATAGAGATTAATATGAAAATTGAAAGGTGGATACGGGACTGGTTAAAGGGGAGATTACAACAGGTCATATTGAAAGCTGAACTGTCAGGCTTGCAGGAGGTTATTAGTGGAGTTCCTCAAGGATCTGCCTTTGGACCAATCTTATTTATCCTACTTTCTGTGTGAAGATCAATAATAAGAAGGAGTGTGCTAATGAAGTTTGCAGGTGACATCAAGTTGCCAAAACAGAGAGGGTTCAGGATATCATACAGAAAGATGTAAACTGTAAACTGTAGTAATAAAAACAGAATGAAATTTAATAGTGGAAAATGCAAGGTCATGTATTTAGGGATTAATAACAAGAACTTTTCCTATAAACTAGGGATGCATCAATTGGAAGCAACAGTGGAGGAGAAGGACCTGGGGGTATTGGTTGATCACAGGATGACTATGAGCTGCCAATGTGATGTGGCCATGAGAAAAGCTAATGCAGTCCTTGGATGGATCAGGAGAGTTATTTCCAGTGGAGATAAGGAGGTGTTAGTACCGTTATATGAGGCATTGGTGAGACCTTATCTGGAATACTGTGTGCAATTCTGGTCCCCCATGTTTAAGAAACATGAATTCAAACTGGAACAGGTGCAGAGAAAAACTAGTAGGATGACCTGAGGAATGGAAAACCTGCCTTATGAGATGAGACTCAAAGAGGTTGGCTTATTTAACCTAATCAAAAGAAGGCTGAGGGGAGATATGATGCTCTATATAAAGACATCAGAGGAATAAATAACAGGAAGGGAGAGTAATTATTTAGTTCAGCCCCAATGTGAACACAAGAACTAATGGATATAAACTGGCCATCAGGAAGTTTAGACTGGAAATTAGATGCAGGTTTCTATCCATCACAGGAGTGAAGTTCTGGAATAGCCTTCTGAAGGGAGCAGTGGGGGCAAAAAAATCTAGCTGGTTTCAAAATTGAGCTTGATAAATTCATGGAGGGGATGATATAATAGGACAGCCTAGTTTGACAATTGACTGATCTTTGGCTCCTGGTGGTAGATATGCCAATGGAATGATTGATGGGGTGGATTCTGAGGTATTAGAGATAAATCTTTCTTGGGGTTTCTGACTGATGAGTCTTCCCTACATGTTGAGGGTTTAACTGATTGCCATATTGGGGTCGGGAAGGAATTTTCTCCAGGGCAGCTTGGCAAAGGCTGAGGGTTTTGGGGTTTTTTTTCAAACTTTCTTCTGTTGCATAGGGCATGACTCACTTGCTGGTGGATTCTCTGTATCTCAAAGTCTTTAAATAATGATTTGAGGACTCTAATAACTTAGTCATAGGTTAGAGGTTTATTGCAGAAGCGGGTGGACAAGATTCTGTGGCCTGCATTGTTCAGGAGATCAGATTAGATCATCATATTGGTCCCTTCTGACCGTAGAGTCTATGAATCTATTTCAGTCGTAAGCTACAGGCCCTCTGCTATACCAATCCTAGGCAACCACACAATTTTGCTCAATGCAACTCAGTCTTGATGTACTGTCCTCTCTTCTATCCAGCTTTTCCCTGCACTAATTCAGTCCCAGTCCTGACAACATGTATCACTATGCCAATGCACCTCATTCCTGTTCTGCAAGTCTCCTGCCAGCCCCCTAGCTTTACTAATGCCTGTCAATTTCAATGTCAATTGCATTTTTGTTATTCAAAATGTTCAACCCCTCCTTTGTCATTTGCACTAATTTTTTTGTAGACAATCATCTAAATGAGCACGGAGCACTAAACACAATAGCCTGGTAGAATTAGACAAAGATCCATGCAGAGTGGATCACCAAATAGTGATAAATCATAACCAGGAAATTAAACTGACTAGCAACAAAGTGAACCTGACCCCCCAGGTTCTCTGTCCAAGTTGGTTGAAATATACATATAAACTAGTCAAATAAAACAGTTAAATTATTTTATGAAGTTATACAGGTATCTATAATTTCCGACCAATAGTTGGTAGAGCTGGTTGAAGTTTTTCAACTTTGAAATTTCAACAAATGGAAAAATAAATATTTTGGAGTTTATTTTTTTCAACACCCCTGCTTAAGTCAATTTAAGGAAAATGTAGTGTGGACACAGATTAAATTAAGTCGACTTAAGCAAGCTTAAATCGACTTTATTTGTAGGTGTACGCACCCTAAGTACTTCTCCTCTATGCCAACTTAGTAACACCATCTCCCTTAGTGGTGTAGAGCCACAGTCAATATAATAAGTCAACGCTGTGTCTGTGTAGACGCTGCTTAGCTTCCATCAACTATTACTGGCTTTCAGGAGTCATCCTACAATGCCAATATAATTGATACAAGCACTCCTGGTAAGGATGTTCACCACTCACACAAGGAGCGATGTGTGCATGTATATAAGTGATTTAATAACTGTGGAGGTCTGTATGCCGAAGTAACACCTATTTTGATTTGCTGTTACAGCCTGACCTGATGCTATGTCATACACTCCCCTGCATTTAATTTCCTCCCATTCTGTAATTTTCCCATCTTCAAAGCGTCTGACGAAGTGGGATTTTCTCCCACGAAAGCTCATGCGATAAATAAATCTGTTAGTCTTTAAAAGTGCCACAGGACTCTGTTGCCGAAGTAAGTTAGGGAGACAATTTGGTACTGTAGGCATGACTTGAGGTAAGACATATTCTTTACTGTCCTTGTTACATGTAATGTGTGAGCATTTTACTAGATGCTTCCCAAAAATAGGAATAGAAATTATTCCTTCCCTAAAAAGTTTAAAATCTGAGTTAATATTGAGCAGAACAAGAAGAAATAAGCCATAGACAAGAAAAGGGTGAGAGAGAAAAGATAAAAGGTAATCCCACACTTTGTTAAACAATTTGTGTCCAGCTTGACAGTTCTGTCTGGAAAGAAACTAAGATTCTTAGAGCCCAAATCCTGGAAGTCTCTTCAGTTCTCATTCATTGCAGATTGAGCAGAGTGCATGCTACCCAGCCCCTTGCACAATGCACTCAGCACTTCGCAGGAGCAGGCTTTTATTTGTTTGTTTTCATTGCAGTAACAGAGAAGATTTTATTTCTTGTTTCTTATGAACTATTTGTACCATATTAAAAGCTGCTCTTGAATTTTTTCTAATGCCCAAGTCAATTTCCTCTCTCCCCTTCCTCAAATGCTCACATTGTCAATTAGGCCAGTTTTACTGTCTCTAGTTGAACAACTGAGGAAGCAGTGGGTTTGATTCCTTTTTTTGTGTTAACTGCCTGCAAAAACATAATACATTTTTAATGACCAGCTATAGTAATTTAAAATTACCTCCCCAAGAACTGTTCCACTAACTAGCCAACATTGGAAATAGATAAGGAGAGGGACAGCATGGGGAAAAGGAATAGGAAGGAGACAAATTGTTTTTACATAAATGCATCTGTTAATCAAGATTAATCACACAATAATCTTGGTTGGATCTGTAATTTCAGCAAACAAGACAGAGGGAGGGACTCGCTCTTTAAATCAGAGATGGCCTTACTATTCACAGAGCACTGAACTGCAAAGATACTGCATGGATACCAAAAGCTAAGAGCCTATCCCTACTTTCTGGCTGCAGAAGGAGGAACTGTATACCTGTAACAAAAAGCTTTCATGGGACTCCAAAAGGTACCTCCTTCCTCCTACAGTTGAAATAAGGAAGCCAGAACCCACATGGCCTATTGCTATCACTGCAGAGGGAGATGGAAGAGGAAAATAATGTAGTGAATTGGGGAAGAGGGAGATATTGGAGGCTAAGCTCCCTTCCTACTCCCCCACCCCGATTAGTAAAGAAAGGAATAGATAACGAAGCAATAGGGAAAGCACCTCACTATCCTTTCTAGCAAAGCACAAAGAAAAGATGTCCCTCAGCTTCTCACAAGTGTTAGATACGGTTTGTAATGTTCTTTCAATGTGAAAGGTACTGTAAGTATTAACCATTATTATCATGACCCAATCTTTCCATTCATTCAAAATGCCAAGGTGAGTTTTTAATGTAAAAAAATGACATCTTACTCAGCATGAGCTGCTTTTCTTTCTGATGACTTTAGCAACTAAAGCTTTTACTACTTTTCACTGTTAGCTCTGCAGAGCCAGTCTAGTGAGCTGGATTCTCTTCTGGCTGCTGCATCTTCAAAGGACATTGTTAACAAAGTGACATTTGCATGTTCAAATTCTGCCCTGAATTATAACCCTGCAAAAAGAAGGCAAGGGGGTGCATGAGGCTAACTGAAGTCAGAATCAGACTTGAATAATCTCTGTTCATGGAGAGACAAGAGCTAGGGAAAAAAAAAACAACTCCCACTTTGTCAGATTGCAGGATGAGTTTACAGGGCAGTAATCACAAGATAATTTTCTAAGTGTGGAATTTTTCTTTGACATTTGTTTTATGGCTATGTTTTGTTTGTTCATTTTTCTTCATTTTCATATAATTGACAAGCAGATTGCTTCCCTGAAAAGATCATTCCTGACAATGAAAAGTTGGTTTAAATACCAGTGTAATTTTTAATCATAACAACCAGAAATGGATTTCCTTTGCTCATGTCTCTATTCATTCTGCAGTAGAGGATGGGGTTCGATGAGAAAATGAGACTATATAAGTAGAAGGACATAACAATTAGTTTAGACTAAAATTGTAGGATTTCAGAGAAAATATTTTCTTTTTAGCAAAACAAAAAAGTATTTTCCTGAATTTTAAAGGTTACATGGAAAATGGGTTTTTTTCTCCCCTTTCTTCTTCAAAATGTAAATATTCCTTTTCATCTTTGGCAAGTCAAACAATACTGAATAGTATACAATAATCAGGAAGTGAAACTGATCAGTCTAGCTTCATGTGGTGAAGTACAAAGTAAACAAAACAGCAGTACACATTTGAGCTGAACTGTAAACTGTTTGGAATCATGTGTTCCTATGTTGAAGTCTTTAAATCATGATTTGAGGCTTTCAGTAATTCAGCCAAAAGTTACGGATGTATGATAAGAGTGGGTGGGTCAGGTTCTGTGGGCCCTCCTTGCATTATAGTCTAGGAATCTATGTTTTTATACAGCAAAACAGGACTTCATACTGACCAGGGCAGGGGTCAGCAACCCGAAATATAAGAAGAGCCATTTTTAAAAATTCCTTCTATAACCAAATGCTTTGAGAGCCAAAATAGGTGTAGCCTCCTGGTGGGCGGAGTTGGGAGCTGGGCCAAGGCACCTGCTGCAAGGTCCCCTGGTGAAGGAGGGGGGGAGTCTGGAAGCAAGAACAGAAGTCCGGAGGTGGGGAGTCCGGAGCCTGGTGCAGCTGCCCACAGGATCCCCGATGGCAGGGGGCCTGGAGCAGACTGCCCACAAAGATCCAGAGCCGCAAGGGAGTAGCCAAAGAGCCGCATGCTGCTCCGGAGCCACAGGTTGCAGACCCCTGGACTAGGGTGTATATACAACTCCATAACACAAGTAACTATTATTAATAATTTAAATATTTAGTTTAAATAAACTAAAGGTATTATATTAAAAACAGGAAAGGACATTTAATATAGATGTAAAGCATGGTCCATATTCAAACCTACGATTTAAATCCTGGATCCAAATTCAGTGGTGCTGGAATAATTTTTATTGTGGGGATGCTGAGAGCTATTGAACCAAACTGCAAACCTTGTATATAATGGAAACCACCTCAAGCCAGAGGCCGCAGCAGCAGCAGGTCCCATAATTATAGTTCCAGCACCTATGTCCAAATTCCTTATATCCAGTCTATATTAACTGTTTTGGATTATGGAAAGTATAAAGAAAACAAGAATATGACATTTCCATGAGAAAAGCAAACAAGCACAGCGAAAGAAATGTGCATCTGTACTGAACACAGAAAATTGGAGCTATTGCAGCAAAAACTAATTTTAAGTTCCAAAGGGGTAGCTGTGTTAGTCTTTTGCAGAAAAACAAGAGAGTCCTGTGGCACTTTTAAAGACTAACAGATTTATTTATCGCATGAGTTTATGAAAGTTCATGCGATAAATAAATCTGTTAGTCTTTAAAGATGCCACAGGACTCTGTTGTTTTTATACCTCTAATTTTAATGACACAGTACAAAGTACCTCTATACAGCTATATACACATATTTTATACCATAGCAGTCAGCCCTGAACTTTGGAGGCATCCATATTGACATCCTCTTTGTGCTTGGGCCTAATTATAACGTACATGAAAAAAATCACATACGGTAATAAAAAGTTACGGTTAACACATTTAAACAATACAGGAAATATTACAGTATCTACTGGCCCTCTCCACAACTTTCACCCACTTTTGTCTGTTCTCCTACTGTGTCCTATAACCATGTCCATCCACCCACATCTCACCAGATTCAAAACATCAAGAGGATGGCTCCCCTTGACACCACTGCTGTGAAGAATCCATGACAGCCCTGACTAGCCTTCACAGCATTTGTCTCCTTGGTTGCAATATTTTCTCCATGCTGAACAACTCTTCAGTGAAGAAACCACTGATTCAGTGGTTGCAGAGCTGTCAGATTTGGCCCAGGTTTTAATGGGAGAAATCTTCGTATCCATTTCCTCTCCAACACATTCTTTTCAGCAGGATTGAAGACACATGCCTAACAAACTCTGCAGCAGCAGTGAATCGGTTAATAAAAGAGATAAAAGGATTTTCCATGGCATTTCAAACTGTAAATTGACCCTTGCCCTGACTGAATCAGAAATAAAAGGCAGCAATTTACGTTTTGTACTTTGCAGCATAATTAGTTTTTACAGATCAACATGAATCTACTTTTCTTTGGCTGGTGTTATGCAATCACTTGCAAAACGAATTGGAAATGCCTGTTTCATTTGTCAATTTGTGGCAATGAGCAAACTGGAAAATATTTTGGGTGAAAAAGCCCATTATTACTATCATTAGATATGGTTTAGAAAGTTCTGACAGAAAATATCTTTTTTTTGCAAAAAATCGACATTTACAGGTGTAAAATTTTAATTCTCCCTCCCCCAAATATTAGTTTTCTCTCACAAAAAAACAAAATGACAGCTCCCCAGATGCATACCTGGAAGCCTCTTGTGATTCTTCAGGCAAGAAGCTGAAATTGACAAAAGACTTCCAAGAGGGCTGTGGGGGCTGACACCCCAGCTCTCTTCCTCCTTTGCTCCCTGCTTTCCCACTGCCCACCAGCTCTAGGACCAAACAGGCAGAGAGTCATAGAATCATAGAAACTGGAAGGGACCATGAGAGGCCCTTGAGTCCAGTCCCCTGCACTCATGGTAGGGCTAAGTACCCTCCTAAACCATTCCTGGCAGGTATTTGTCTAACCTGCTGCTAAAAACTTCAAATGATCGAGATTCCATAACCTGCCTAGGCAACTTATTCTAGTGGCTAATCACCCTGTCAGTTAGAAATTTTTCCTAATGTCCAACCTAAAGCTCCCTTGCTGTAATTTAAGCCCATT
Organism: Pelusios castaneus; assembly: GCA_007922175.1. NCBI lineage: Eukaryota > Metazoa > Chordata > Testudines > Pelomedusidae > Pelusios > Pelusios castaneus. The sequence goes on along the minus strand of ML685785.1, from coordinate 12,802,316 downwards.
CCTTCTTGTCCTATCATCAGCAGTTAAGGAGAATAATTTTTCTCCCTCCTCCTCATAACAACCTTTTGGGTACTTGAAAATTGCTACGTCCCCTCTCAGTCTCCTTTTCTCCAGACTAAACAAACCTAGTTCTTTCAATATTCCCTCGCAAGTCAAGTGTTCTAGGCCTTTAATCATTCTTGTTGCTCTTCTCTGGACTTTCTCCAAATCTTTCCTGAAATGAGGTGAACACAATACTCCAAAGAACACAATACTCCAATTGAGGCTAATCAGGGCAGAGTAGAATGGAAGAATTATTTCTTGTGTCTTTCTTACAATATTCCTGTTAATACATCCCAGAATGGTGTTTGCTTTTTTCTTCTTCCCCCCCCCCCTCCCCAACAGTGTTACACTGTTGACTCATATTTAGTTTGTGGTCCACTATAATACCTAGATCCCTTTCCTCAATACCCCTTCCTAGGCAGTCATTGTCCATTTTGTATGTGTGCAATGGATTGTTCTTTCATAAGTGGAGTACTTTGCACTTGCCTTTATTGAATTTCATTCTGTTTACCTTAGACCGTTTCACCAGTTTGTCCAAATCATTTTGAATTGTGATCCTACCCTCTAAAGCCATTGCAACCCCTCCCAGCTTGGTATCATCAGCAATCTTTATAAGTGTGCTCTCTATGCCATCATCTAAATCATTGGTGAGAATATTGAACAGAACTGGACCCAGAACAGATATCTCTGGTACCCCTTCCAGCATGGGACCTGCAGCACTCTGGGACCTGGATAGGATCAGAGTCAAGCCAGCGCAGGCTGGTGCTCTGGCGGTCTTGCTTGATGGGGCCAGATTTAGTTGTGCAGGGCAGGTGGTGCCCCCACCCGCCAGTCCATGATCTCCCCTAAGTCCCTTTACTCATCTAGCCCTGGCAGCTGCCTGTGTTATGCAGCAGGAGCAGTCTGTTGAGGGCAGCAGAGAGTGATGGGCTGCAAGAACCCCAAACTGGCTCCAAGCTCAGCTGGCAGTTTTCCATGACATACCTCCCAGCTCTTCATGATACACCTTTGTGTCGCAACACAGTGGTTGAGAACCGTTGGTCTAGATGTACCACATCTACTGTTTCCCCTCTATCCACAAGGCTTGTAACCCCATCATAGAAAGCTATCAGGTTGGTTTGACACGATTTGTTCTTGACAGATCCATGCTCACTATCAATTAATAGCTTATTTTCTTCTAGGTGTTTGCTAATTGATTCCTTAATTATTTGCTCCATTATTTTTCCTGATACAGAGGTTAAAGTGACTGATAATTCCCTAGGATGTCCTTATTTCCCCTTTTATAGATGGGCACTATATTTGCTCTTTCCCTGTCCTCTGGGACCTCTCCAGTCTTCCATGTTTTTTCTACGATAATAGCCAATGGCTCAGCTATCTCCTGAGTCAGCTCCTTGAGTATTCTAGAGTGGATATCACCAGGTCCTGGTGACTTGAAGACATCTAACTTGTCCAAGTAATTTTTAACTTTATCTTTCCCTATTTTAGCTTCTGATCCCGTTCCATGTTTACTACCTTCCCCACCACCAACCTTCTCGGCAAAGACAGAAACAAAGAAATCATTTACTTCCTTTGCCATTTCCATATTTCCAGTCAGTATGCTCAGTCTCACTCCAAGATCTGGGCATGAGGTGTAGAGATCCTGGCCACTCAACCTCCTGGCCTCCCATCATCCTGGCTCTAAGGCTGGAGAAGCAAAGCACTATAGCAAATAGAAAGTGAAATTGACAAAAGCCTTCCAGACAAATAGCTGGGAAGCTGCAAAATTCTGTTTCTGAAACAGATTTTTTTTAAAAAAAAATACTTTTCCCATGAGATTTTTTTTCATGGATTTGAATTTTCATCCTCCCCCGCCCCCTTATTAATTTCAACTGTAATTCTCCTAAAATATTGAGCAGTCTATTCCTGCCTATATCCCTTCCATTCCTGAATTTCCTAATCACAGGATTTGAAGGAAAATTGTTGCAATGCTAATGACATTTTTTTTTAAAAAGTGCAGTTATCAGAAGACTATTATACTCCTAAAGAGAAGGTGATAAAGAATGAGGATCAGCCAAGTATACCTAATCCTTCTGAGCTGAATATATCTCATCATAACCCTGCCTCCTGAGGTTCCTGCAATATCTTTTCGGAGAAGAACTCACTCCAGAAAAATAGCTCTCTCTCTCTCTCTCTCTCTCTCTCTCTCTCTCACACTAACTAACTAACTAACTAATGATACTAGGGATTTAAAAGCTTCCCAGAAATTTCAGCTCAACTGAATCATTCTGATAAATCTCTGTGCCCTCAGAGATCTTGCTAGCTAAATTTAATTTCAATCAAAGCAGTTTCATATGTGAGATGTGGATGGATGCATTATTCACATTAGGTACTGCTGGCTAATGGTTGGAGCAGACTTGTGGAAAGACAATCCTATTTCCACTGCTATCTATGCCTTTAATCTTCTGTGTAACTTTAGGCAAGTCACTGCACTTCACTGCACCTCTGTTTCCTGTCTGTAAAAGCAGAAAGATCATACCCATACAGGGGTGTTGTAAGGCTTAGTTAATTCATTAGTGTAAAGTATTTTAGACATGTGTATTTAACATAATTTTCATAATTTATGTATGTGATGTATTTAAATGAAAATGTCATACTAGACTGATCACTCTCCTAAGTGTAACTATTTAATCAACAAGTCATGATACGTATATTTGAATATTGACATTAAGTTGCTTGCACTTTCCTATATGTCTCACAATATGAACTACAAGTCAAAGATAGTGTATAACAATAACGTATGTAATGGCTCAAAACCATAAACGATTAGCAAACTCATGATTGCATTTACACAGTGCAAAGACAGCATAGTTACCTACTAATCACTCACAGATGAATAACCCCACATACATCTGTCGCTGAACTGAAATTCATTCCATTACCTGTTGATAGATGTACCAGCTTATTGTCTTGTTTCCACTTCTTCAGTCATCAGAGGACCAGGTCAATAGGAACCAACTCAGATAGGAGAAGAGCTAATATAAATTCTATCCTACAGAGGCTAGTGGGATATTTGAGCCAGGATGTTACAGAATATTTCATCTATGATTCTACATATTTATTAATTGTTTTAAGTTAGCCATGACATTCTGCCAGAGCCCTCCTTGCGGAAGATATTCACAGAAGATGGTCTGAAGCCTGGCAGTTGCTGATGTACCGAACAAAAATCTAATCAACAATCCAACTGTGCAAGTGTCAGGGTTCTCCTCTCCTCTCCTCTTCTCTCCTCTCCACAGTGCCTATGGGCAGCTCTAAACTGTATCGGCACCCAAAATGGAAGGAAGGAATCACCAAACTGGAACTGTGGCATGGTGCAAACTTTCAAACGCATCACAGACAATTCCCTAATGTATGCTCACCCTGGAGGTATTACAGCCATCCATATGGCTACCCTCTCTGCTCCACACTAGATAAGACTTTAGGATCTACCTTAAACTCCACCTGCAGTCATACTATTGCTTTCACTGTTCTACTCACCATACGAAAGTATTAGTTGTGGCATGCTGCATTTCCATGATAGACAGGTGAACTCAGTCAGAAGTGCACTCATTTGCAATTTAAGCTTCTTCTTGGGCACTATTTATTTTATCCCCATCACACACAACTCCCTGGGAGTCCTCCATGTCTCTTTTTGGAATTCATATTAAACTTTCTACCTGGTAATGCAGACCACCACCGGTAGGCTACTCTCTCTCATGTTTCAAACAGGAAGTGCAGGCCAGTGCTTGAAGAGGGGAATCTTATGAATAGAGAGTTCTGCCTCCAGTCTTTTCCAGAACTCACTTTGTGACCTTGAGTAAATCACTGCTTCTATATCCCTCTGCTTATATGTTTTTAAATGGTTCAACATCTCTATCTCACAGGGGCATTTGCAAAAGGCCTTGAAATCATCAGAGGAAAGGGCCAAGTGTTCCATTATTATGACAATTTTTCTTTTGTGAAACAAACAAAATTTTGGTTCCAAAACTGGGAATAATCTTGTCTTTTGGGAGCATTTTTTTAAAATGAGAGTGGGTGTAGGGGTGTGTGTTGTGTAAGGTGAAGTGTGCTATATGAGTGTCATGAACCCAAATCCACTGGATTCCTGGCTGTCATTATGCTCCAATCCTCCAACAAATGGCTTAATGGAATTAGCTAGAACTGGGACTTCTTGCAGTTTAGTTCAGATTTATTAATCAATCCCTTAGCCCTGACTTGAGAACACTAAAATTCCTGAGTGGCCCACTCCCCCTTCTTAAGCCAAGTCGAAGAACAGAACAGAGCTGTACAATTGGACTCCACCCTGCTTTGGACTATCCTGATCTCCTGGTTCATGACTTGGCCTAATTCCTGGTTTCTTACTCCTGATTCCTGACTTCCTCATTTTGAACTCTGGCTGGAGGACACAGTCCTTCACCTTACGCTAACCTTTAGGCCTGGCTACCTAAGTCCTGGCGTTGGCAATGAGAGGTTTTCAGGTGAGGGGTGTGTAAGTAGCCAGGTAACGGATTAGTTAGAGAAATGAAGGAAGATCTAACAGAGGCTAGTGACTATGAAGATCTATTTTAAATGGCACAGCTACTTTGAAAATAATTTAATATACATCACTTGATAAATTTTAAATTTTGAGAAATAGCTTCTAAAATAAAATAGAATCCTTGCATTCAAGAATAAAGTAGAACATCTCACAGAACCCAACTTTCATTAGAGTGTCACCCAAAGTACAGCCTTAGAATGGGACACCCTCAGAAGTAGAGGAATCTCACAGCTCAGGTCTGTCTCTAGATCTTGGAGAAATTCTTTCTTTGGAGTGGGGGAAGGACACTTCAGGATCCCCTCATGTTTTCCCCATCCAGAGGCCCCATTTAAGGCTGACCCATTCCCATTCAATGGAAGGTTGCCATCATTATCCCCATTAGGAACCTGTTAATGTTGATTTTAATTCATTTGAGTAGGAAGAGTCAGAGAGCTAAATAAGTTTTTTTTAGCTCCCAGAGACTGACCAGCCAGTGCTGACCATAGAATGTGCAGAGGGATTTAGGAATGCATGTGGGCAATTCTTCATGATACACCATGTGCTGTGCTAAAGGGCTTGACAGCAAGGTGTCAGGGAAAGTTGTGTTAGTTAGGAGGAGGATTGAGGTGCTTGTTAGCCAGAGATTAGGGGCAGGTTTCAGTACTTGCATGAGGGACATGATCAAGGCACCTTTCATCAAAGACATGAGCTTGTGTTGGGGAGATAGCTGAGCCAGGAGACAGTAGGTGCGAGGTCAGAGGGAGTGCTGTCATAATAGAACCCTGAAAAGCATGGCATCATTTGCAGCTACAGCCTTGGCACAGACTTGAAACTCCTCTATCTCATCCAGCATTGTGGTTAGATGTCTCAGGACCCTTGACATCTGCCTGCAGTAGTGCCTCCATTGAAACATCAATCTTATTTCTATTCGTTCAAGCCATGAGTTCTGAGCAAGGCAGCTGACAATTCAGAAGGTTGCACTGAATCCCATATTTTCTCAACGACCCTGCTACCTTCTCTCACTCAATAGTCTGATGCATTGACAGATATATTTCAAGAGGTAGGGAAAAGCAACTCTCTTATTTCGAAACAAGCAAGGAGTCCTGTGGCACTTTTAAAGACTAACAAAATTTATCTCTCACATAAGCTTTTGGGGGCACAATCCCACTTCATCAAATACATGAAATGGAAACTGTAGTATATTAGGTGCAGAGAGAGAGAGAGAGGTGGGTCACAAGGTCAATTCAAACAGTTCCAGAGATATAGTCTGCTAGCCTATCTTAGCAAAGTAAACATGTTGTTTCAATTCAAGCTGTGTGAAAGAGGGCCCTGAAAACAGCAATAGCTAAGAAGATGAGAATGTTAATAGAGGAACAATTACTTTTTATAATGAGTTCGCCATTCCAGATCCCTATTCAGACCCAGTGCGAAGGTATCTAGTTTGCATATGAATTCCAGCTCTGCAGTTTCATGCTGAAAGGTATTTTTTGTTTGGTTGGTTTTTTTCTGAAGTACTCTAACTAGCATGTTTGTTACAGAATGTCCAGGTAAATTGAAATGTTCCCCTACTAGTTTCGGAATGTTACTGTTCTTGATGTCTAACTTTTGTCCATTTATTCTTTTGTGCAGAGACAGTACAGTTTGCAGAAGAAGGTAATGTTGGTTTCAAGTCTGTGCCAAGGCTGTAGCTGCAAATGATGCCATGCTTTTCAAGGTTCTATTATGACAGCACTCCCTCTGACCTCACACCTACTGTCTCCTGGCTCAGCTATCTCCCCAGCACAAGCTCGTGTCCTTGATGAAAGGTGCCTTGATCATGTCCCTCATGCAAGTACTGAAACCTGCCCCTAATCTCTAGTAGGAGGGGTATTGTTGGCACTTGATGACATATATCACATTGGAAGATGTGAGGCAAATGAACCCCTGATGAAGTGGCTGATTTGGTTAGGTCCTATGATAGCATCACTTGAGTAGATAAGTGGGCAGAGTTAGTTTATTGCAGGGATAAGTGGCTTAGTGTTCTGCTTATATGGTGTGTAGCTGCTGCTGAGTATTTGCTTAAGGTTGGTGGACTGTCTATAAGCAAGGAAAGGCCTACCTCCCTGGACTTGAATGAGTGGGGGATCATCTTCCAGGATAAATTATAGCTCCTTGATGATGTATTGGAGAGATTTGACTTGGGGCTTTAGGTGATGACCCATGGCATTCTGTTGTTTCCCTTGTTGGGCTCATCCTGTAGTAGGTAACTTCTGGGTACCTGTCTGGCTCTGTCAATCTGTTTCTTCACTTCTGTAGTTTTAAGAATGCTTGATTGAAATCCAGAAGGTGTTTGTCTTTGTCTGAGGGATCAGAGCAAATGTGGTTGTATTTTGGGGCTTGGCTGTAGACTATGTATCATCTGATGTGTCCTGGATGAAAGCTGAAGGCATGAAGGTAGGTACAGTGGTCAGTAGGTTTACACTATAGGGTGGTGTTTATGAGTATAAGTGGTCTTTATGTGGCTATCACTTATTTGTACTGTAGGGTCTAGGAAATGGATCTCCCATGTGGACTGGTACAGGCTGAGGTTGATGGTGGGGTGGAAGTGGTTGAACTCTTCGTAGAATTCCTCAAGTGCCTCTTTTCCAGGCGGCCAGATGATGAAAATGTTGTCAATATAGCATAAGTAGAAGAGTAGTACTTGGGGATGAGAGCTGAGGAAGGATTGTTCTGAGTCAGCCATAAAAATGTTGGCAATTTGTGGGGCCACGTGCGTACTCATAGCACCGCCACTGACTTGAAGATATAAATCATTTCCAAATATGAAGTGGTTGTGGGTGAGTAGAAAGTCACAATGTGCAGCCAATAGGTGTGCCATGACATCACCTGGGATATCGTTCCTGATGGCTTGTGTGGGGTGTTAGTATAAAGAGCTTCTACATACATAGTTGCCAGGATGGTGTTTTCTGGAAGATCATCAGTGGACTGAATTTTTCTCAGGAACTTGGTGGCGTCTTGAAGATAGCCAAGTGTGCTGGTAATACAGGGCATGAGGAGAGTGTCCACATAGCCAGACAATCCTGCTGTAAGAGTGCCAATGCCTGAGATGATGGGACACCCTCAATTTCCAGGTTTATGGATCTTGGTTACTGTGCTGGATTTAGGCACAAACTAAGTAAGCTACAGTTTAGGGCCTCAGATTATGAGGGGCCTCTAAAGGCCGGAAGTATCATGTGACCATCTTACTATTAGAGCAGGCTTGTCCAGCCTACAGCCTGCAGACCAGAATCCGGCCTGCCAGGGACTGGAATTTGGCCCGCGGGGTGCCTGGGACCAGTGGCCAGGCTAGGGACACCACTTTTCAAATCTCTCGTCCTGAGCACGCTCAGATGTATGTGGCTCAGGGCAGGAGACGTCTGGACAGGGAGCAAGCTGACACACGCTGCTGCAGCTCCCGCCAGATAAGTGGGGTTGGGGGTGGGGGAACCGGGAGGGTCAGAGAGCAGGAGCTGGTTGCTGGGGAGCAGGGAATGGGAGGGCTCAGGGAGCCGGCAGAGAGCGGGGATCAGGGGTGTCAGGGAGCTGGGATGGTCAGGGAGCCAGATGGTGGGGAATGGGGACCGGGAGAGTTGGGAAGCCGACCGGCGAGGAAGGGACCCAGAGATGTGGGGTTTGGAGAGGCGAGGAGCGGTAGGGCCTGAGAAGGCCACTGGGGGCCAGTGATGGTGGAGCAGTGGGAGGTCAGAGATGCCCTGTGGGGCAGCTGTGGGGTAGTGCGGGGTTTGGCGAAACTGTGGAGCCTGATGTGGGGGGGGGGCAGCCGCAAGGCCGTGGGAACCTGGAGGGGGGACAGTGGCAGTGCGAGTAATTGCTTCTGTGTTGCTATACAATTAAAGGCTTCAGTTTCATATATGCTAATTAAGAAATCATGAGGAATTTAATAATGTAAATAAGGTTTTTTCCAAGTTGCAAGTTTTATTTAGATTATTAGTTATTTGTTGCATCTTTGCCTATGTATATATGCAAATATAAAGATTTATCATTTATTTTTTCATTGCCTTTTCTCTTAGAATGTAATATACTTATTTCTCTTCAATTTTATTTAATTAATTTATTTATTGTTATGGTATAGGGCCTCTAAATCTTGAAATATCTTAGGACCTCAGCATGTCTTAATCTGGCTCTGCTTGGGTAGCAGATAGAATACCCCTAGTTGGGGCTCTAGGGCTATGTCTACACTTGTTAATTTAAGTCGACTTTGACTAAGTCGACTTAGTGTGTCTACACTTAAAATTAAAGTCCACTTAAAGGGGAACTTAAAAAGTCGACCTAGATCGTCCACATTGGACACCTAGGTCAACTTCTAGGGGCTTAGGGGGACCTAGGGGAGGTCCACAGGGGCAGGGGGGGCACCCCTTGCCCAATGCCAGGGGGCTCAGCCTTTGCCCCATTGTACAAGGGAGACAGGGACCCTGGCAGGGCATAGGGGCAGGGCTCTGCCCTGCCCTGTTGGGGGGCATGCCAGGCTCCCTCTGTGCCCCCCCCAGCAGGGAGGGCATTGATGTAGCCCTGGGGTAGCCCTAAGTCTCTAGGAAGTCAACTTAAGCCTTAGGTCTAATAGGAAGGTGGTATTATAAAGTCGACTTAATTTTCATTAAGTCGACTTTATTTTCCTTAAGTTGACTTAAGGAAACTGTAGTGTAGACACAGGGTAAATTAAGTCGATTTAAGCAAGCTTAAGTCCAATTAATTTACCAGTGTAGACACAGCCTAGGAGTGTGTCTATGTAGATTTGTTCCTGTGCTGCTTCAGGGAGTTTCCTGAGTTGACAGTGTGGTTTCTTTCGGTATTCCTCATTGCGATCAGAGAGTATTGGCTTGTAGGATGTGGTGTTGGAGAATTGTCTATTAGCCTCCCTTTCATAACCTGATTTATTCATGATGACTATGGCACCTCTTTTGTTAACTTCTTTGATGATAATGTCAGAGTTGTTTCTGAGGCTGGTAGGGCACTGCATTCTGCATGTTTATGTTTGTCTCTTCCTTCATTTTGTTAATAATGTAATGAGTTTTTAAAGTTGTAATCCTATGGGGTTGAGAGTCAAGATGTACAGACAATTCCTGCCAATGTGATCTTAATTATCTGTTGTTATGAAGGGATCCCTGACCACAAAGACTATGGTTGGATGGCCAAACTTACTGACACCCCCGCCTGCCTCCACTGAGCAGAATCCTCTGGCCCCACTACTCTGCTATAGGAGAGAAGCTCAAAATCTCCACCCTAGTCTGGTAGGCAGAGAATGAGGGGGCATAGAGGATAGAGGATTCCACAACCTGCACTTTAAGTGAAAAAGAGCTGCATGTGACTCAGAGACCCTAGTTTGCTCCACCCCCCCCCCCCCCAACCCCGGACTATGGGGTCAGACAATTCTTCTTTGAAAGTGGCAGAAGCTTAGCTACCTGTATATTAGTTGAGGTTATTGATTGTTGTCCAGTGATCAGAGCAGAGATGATAGGATGAGTCACATGACTAGAATGATAAAATCCACTGAATACACCCAAAATAAAAAAGAGAGGGAAGAAGTGGTGTGTTGGGGGAAGCTATATGAAAGATACCATTACCATCTTTAGAGTTACTGACAATCCAGAAAGCTGGAAGGCTTATGGACCAATATTCTAATCGATAACTCCCCCAAACTGGGTACTGATGGGGTGTGTTACAACCCACCAAATCAGAGAAGGGAACAGGATGAGCAGCTCTTTAAACATCTATAATGTGTAGAAAGAGAAACTGCATTATCCTGCGGGACTTCTGTCTGTGGACACATGCTGGGGATCACATGCTGCCACTAAGAAAACATCCTTGGAGTTTCTGAAAAATGATTATTAATAAGTTTCAAACACAAAACATCCTGCAACCATTCTGGAGTTCATTCTATATTAGGTTTCATGATGGTGGATTAAAGTGTTCATTAAACTAAAAACTGATGGTTGACTAGACACAAGTGATGAAGACCTAAATTCTTCTTTAATAAAGGGTTTTGCTACTGTTGTCCATGCCTTTGTCACTTCAAGATTAAGCATTTAAAATATGATACACATGGAGCTCAATTTTAAATCAATTTGGAAATTGAAGCTTGGCACAAAAAGTGATGGCCCTCTCTTTAAATAATGTAAATCATTGTTAGCATTGTTGTGACTCAAAAACCTCTTAATACCAACCACTGAGGTTATAAGATCTCTCAGGACTGGCATATGCATTCTAGTTCAAAGAGTCTCATGAGACATACCCAAAAAAGCCAGTGTCACATTGGTCATCAAGGCCATCACAAAACAGATACATGGATGTTGTGTAAGAAGTTATGTTCATATACTGAAAAATATGTTCTTAAAAATCTGTGTCTATGTACTGGTCACAGCAAAAGTTTGCTGTCAGACAAGAAATGTTTATATAACTGACTATTTAAAGAAAAATTAAGTATTACATAATTCACAATGGGCCTCCTCCCACCAGTCTGAACTGAATACTAATGAAGGATTCTAAGAACTTCAAAGAGAGAAAAGTAACAGGGAGAAGGAAAACAAACAGTGAGCGGGGGAGCAAGAGAAAAGAAGAACCCTATATTGATGTGCATACAGAAAGTTTGATCTACTGTATTTGGGAAACAAAGAAGCAGGGATGATGCCAGCCCAAAATATTTTCTGCTACCCCTTCCACTACCCCATCTGAATGGAGAATTAGAGTAAGCAGGGGAGGCACTTTATACCCTTACTATAGTGTGAGAGCTATGACTTTGGAAGTGATGAATGAAATATAATCTCTTAGCTCCTTACCTCAGAGATCTGGGCAATTGCTGCTGAAATGCACAAACTACAGGACACATACCAGCAGAAGTGAGATTCACTCCTATGATCATCCTTTCTTTGGGGAATATCCTGAAGATTATGTGGCTGCAGTGAACAGTCACAGTTACACACCAGTGTGACTTTTAAAGACTAACAAATTTATTTAATCACATGAGCTTTGGTGGGTGTAATCCTACTTCATCAGATGCATGAAATGGAAGCTGCAGCATGTCAGGTGAATAAATAAATGCAGAGAAGGGTAAGTCACATCAGTAGTTAAGTCTTTTTTTAAGCAAACAGAACAAGTTGTTTTGATTTAAAAAGTGTGGAACAACAGGTAAGAAGGTGAGAATGTTAAGAGTGCAAAATCACCTTTGGTAATGAGTGAGCCAGCCCAAATTTCAATTCAGACCTAATGTAATGGCATCAAATTTTCACATGAATTCCAACTCTGCTGTTTCACATTGGAGTCTTGTTTTAAAGTGTTTCTGTTGAAGCACTGAAACTGTCATGTCTTTCACAGAATGTGCAGGGAAGTTGAAATGTTCCCCTATTGGTTTTTTAATTCCAAATGGGTAGCCGTGTTAGTCTATTGTAGAAAGACAACAGAGTCCTGTGGGACTTTTAAAGACTAACAGATTTAATCTGTTAGTCTTTAAAAGTCCCACAGGACTCTGTTGGTTTTTTAATGTTAGCATTCTTGATGTCTGATTTGTGTCCATGTATTCTTTTGCATAGAGACAGTTCAGTTTGGCTAATGAGATTTGGGCTGGCTCATTCATTACCAAAGGTGATTTTCCCCTCTTTTAACATTACCATCTTCTTTTATGTGTTGTTCCACACTGTTTAAATCAAAACAACTTATTTGGTTTGCTGAGAAAGACTGAACTGATTTTGTGACTTACTCTTCTCTACATTTATTTATTCACCTGACATGCTACAGCTTCCATTTCATGCACCTGATAAAGTGGGATTATACCCACAAAAGCTCATGCAATAAATAAATGTGTTAGTCTTTAAAAGTGCCACACCACTCCTTGTTTGTGTTGACAATTTCAGAACTTTTCAGCAAACAAAATATATCAAAGAAAAGCAAGCACTCCAAAATTTGGCAACACAACCTGAAGAAATGGACTATTAAAAAAATACATCAGTAGGAGAGTGTTCCACTAGAATTACCTCAGAATTCTGTACCTTAGATAATCACAGGGAAGAAGAAGAATCCAAAATAGAACATTCGGCACCAGATTCTTTATCAAATGTGGAAGAGATTCTCATAGACTCATAGACATAATTGTCAGAAGGGACCAGTATGATCATCTAGTCTGACTTCCTGAAAAATGCAGGCCTCAGGACCACAGCCACCCACTCCAGCAATAGGCCACCAACCTATGACTGAGTTATTTACCTCCTTAAATCATGATTTAAGGACTTTAAGATACAGAGAATTCACCGGTAGGTGAACCATGCCCTGTGCTACAGAGGAAGGCGAAAAACCCCCAGAGCCCAGGCCAATCAGCCCTGGAGGAAAATTCCTTCTTGACCCCAAATATGGTGATCAGTTAAACCCTGAGCACGTGGGCAAGTCTCAACAGCCAGTTATCCAAGAAACAATTCTCTGGAATAACTCAGAACCCACTCCATGTACTCTCCCCCCTTAGGCCACTTGTATATCCAACACACATAGCCAAATATCAGTCAATTTCCAAAATAGGGTAATCATATCACCCCCTCCATAAATTTATCAAGCTCAGTTTTGAAAATAGTTATGGTTTTTGCCCCCACAACTCCCCTTGGAAGGCTATACCAGAACTTTACTCCTCTAATGATTACAAACCTGCGTCTAATTTCAAGCCTAAGTTTCTTGATGGACAGTTTATAACCATTTGTTCTGGTGTCCACATTGGTGCTGTACTCAAATAATTCCTCTCCCATTCTGATGTTAATCCCTCTGAAGTAAGGAAATTATGGGGCAATATGGTATCATGAACGAAAGGTAGAAAACAAACCACCTGATAATAAGGTCGGCCCAAGGAGTAAAACTCCATCAGGACCCAAGTGATACTGCACAAATTATATCTGATGGTCCAAAACAACCACAGCTAAGGTTTTAGCCTCAGGATAAGGTCATTATCCAAGGTACAGACTTCTGAAGTAATACTGGTAGAGTGTTCCCCTACGGATAATTTTTTTAAATGATCTATTCTTAAGGTTGAGTCTTGTTAAATGAAATGCAAGAACAATTGGGGAAGTTTCAAAAGAAAGTGGTTCAGTTTTTATCCATAGGTCCAATTCAGAAAAATAATGAATGCAACTTAGTGTTTCTTGTGCCTTTTTTTTTCAACTGTAGTAAAACCTGTATTTATTGGTAAGAGCTTCAGCTACTGGAGAAAAGCTATGGGAAAGGATTCAGGATTCTGATAACATGATAATAGTCAGAATCACAGGTGATATGTACTTCATTCAAAGATATTCAGTCTAAAGGTGAGGGTCACTCAGCTCAGTTGCAAATTAGTGATGCATGTTTTGCTTTAGTTCAAGAGAAGTACTTGTGCATCAAATTCCAAACAAGTGATTTGACCTCCCCCTCCTCTATGTGCTGTTCCCCAGTGTTTGAATCCTAACACCTATTTTGATTTGCTGTTACAGCCTGACCTGATGCTATGTCATACACTCCCCTGCATTTAATTTCCTCCCACTCTGTAACTTTCCTATCTTCAAAGCGTCTGACGAAGTGGGATTTTCTCCCACGAAAGCTCATGCGATAAATAAATCTGTTAGTCTTTAAAAGTGCCACAGGACTCTGTTGTCTTTGTGCATCAAAGTTATGCTAAATGTCCTACAACTCACTGCAGTCTGGGGGATTGTTCAAAGAGGAAAGGTGAGAATGAAAGAAGTGACATCAAGGGAAATTTCGTAGAGCTCCTTACTCTAATAGCCAAATGTAATGACCTAGTAAGAAAGTAAATTTAAAGCCACCATCCAATGGAAAATACATCCATTCATTACTACAAAATGAAATTATGTTATGACAGAAATGGTACGTGAGGTCATAAACCAAGAAGTGAAAGAGAATCATGTTTTCTATACAATGGTTGATAAAACTATGTACATTAGCAAAGTAAAAAAAGTGTCAGTCATGTTGAGATATTATTTACAAGGGACTGTATATGAAAAAATGTTGGTGCCTGTCCTGTTGAATCACATGATGTTTTCCTTTCAGTACATGAAGTACTACCATGGTGTGGAATTGAGCTACAGAGTCCTGCATTTCCCAGGACTTATAAGGGTGCCAGTACTGCACCAAAGATCTTAATGGTATGCAAGTTCTCGTACAGGAAGAAATACAGCAGTCGTAATATGTTCACTATTTCAATCACAAATTCAATTTAGTTTTTGTGATGTATGCAAAGTAAAAACATGGAATTATTTCCTGGAGAAATTGTCCATATTTCTCTCTGTATCAGCTATACACACAAAATTCATAGCCATTCAAAAGGAAATATAACCCAGAAATAAAGTTTTGGAATTGAAGTTCTGTGACACTTAATTAACATGCCAAGTTTCTACTTGTAATGTTGGGAAAAAGACAATTGAATCCATTTTTGTGACACTCACTGTACTATCTCAAAATAAGTCAAGAAGTGACAGGGGAATGGGTTTAGTATTAATTCAGTATTAGTCTTCGACTTTATTGTCCTCCTTTGCATGTTCACAAAAAATCATTTACTGCTTAAAATTACTCTTAACTACTTGCAAACAGTTGAGTGTGACTCATCTCAAGCATACTTATCTGTGGACACCCTATTCAGTGAATTTCTGAACATAAGTAATTTCAAAGAGACATTTGATAAAATATAGAGTAAAGTAGAGAAAGAGTCAACGCAAATGGGTAAGGGCCTGGAATAGCTTTCATATCAGGAGAGATTTAAAAGAATGGATTATTCAGTTTTGAAAAGAGACGACTAAGGGGAAATATGATAGAGGTCTATACAATCACGAATGGGAAGTGAATAAGGAAGTATTATCTTCCCCTTCACCTATCACCTTCCCCTATCATCATCTACCCCTTCACCTATCACAAGAACCAGGGGATCATCTAGGGAAATTAATAGGCAGCAAGTATAAAAAAAAATGTAAGGAAGTATTTCTTCACACAACACAGGGCTAACCTGTGGAACTGGTTGCATGGGATGTTGTAAAGGCCAAAAGTATAACTGGGTTCAAAGAAGAATTAGAGAAGTTCAGCGAGGATAGGTCCATCAATGACTATTAGCCAAGATGGTCAGGGGTGCAATCCCATGCTCTGGGTGACCCTAAGCCTCTGATTGCCAAAAGCTGGGACTGTTTGACGGATCACTTGATAAATTGCCTTCTTCTGTTCATTCCCTCCAACACACCCACACTGCCCAGTTTAAAAATAGCAAGTCAAATCCTATTGAGGAAATTAGATAGGAGCCTAAGCTCCAGCAAATCAAGTGTAAAAGTATAATTAGGCAAGCCAAAAAACAATTTGAAGAGCAAGTAGCAAAACACTCTAAAAATAATTGCTGTTAGTATTTAAGTACATTAAAAGCAGGAAGCCTGCCAAACAAACAATCAGTGGGACCCCTGGACAATTGGAGTGTTAAAGAAACACTCAAGGAAGACAAGGCCATTGCAGAGAAATTAAATGAACTCTTTATGTTGGTCTTCACTGCAGAGGATGTGAAGGAGATTCCCACACCTGAGCTATCTTTTTTAAGTGACAGATCTGAGGAACTGTCTCACTGAGATATCAATAGAAGTAATTCTGGAGCAAATTGATAAACTGAACAGTGATAAGTCCCCAGGATCGGATGGCATTCATCCAAGAGCTCGGAAGGAACTCAAATATGAAATTGCAGAACTGTGGGATGTAACTTAAATCAGTCTGTGTACCAGATGACTGCAAGCTAGCTAATGTAATGCAATTTTTTTTAAAAAAAAGGCTTCCCAAGCAATTCTGGCAATTGCAGGCCAGTGATCCTAACTTCTGTATCAAGAAAACTGACTATAGTAAATAACAGAATTACTAGACACATAGAGGAAGAGTTTGTTGGGGAAGAGTAAATATGGCTCTTATAAAGGGAAATTATGCCTTACCTATCTATTAGAATTATTTGTGGGAGACTACAAACATGTTGACAAGGGTGATTCAGTGGATATAGTGTACTTAGATTTTCAGAAAGCTTTTGACAAGGTCCCTCACCAAAGATTCTTAATCAAACTATGCAATCATGTAATAAAAGGGAAGGTCCTCTTATGGATCAGAAATTGGTTGCCAGGAAACAAAAGCTAGAAATAAATGGTCAATTTTCAGAGTGGAGAAAGGTAAATAGCAGTTCTGTAATGGGTCAAGTGCTGTGCAACATATTCATAAATGACTTGGAAAGGGGAGTAAACAGTGATGTGGCAAAGGTTTGCAGAGAATATACAAGTACTTAAGATAGTTAAATCCAAAGCAGACCTGCAGAGTCACAAAAGGCTCTCATAAAATAGGGTGACCAGGCAACTAAATGGCAGATGAAATTCAGGGTTGATAAATACAAAATAATGCACATTGGAAAACATAATACCAACGCTACATCCAAAATAATGGGGTCTAAATCAGCTGTTACCACTTGTGATGGGGTGGATTAGACTCTGAGTCCTCCTGCTGGAGGTATTGTGACCCCCCCACACCCTGCCCCAGAAAAGAGTAGTGGAGAGAGGATCTTCCA
Organism: Pelusios castaneus; assembly: GCA_007922175.1. Taxonomy (NCBI): domain Eukaryota; kingdom Metazoa; phylum Chordata; order Testudines; family Pelomedusidae; genus Pelusios; species Pelusios castaneus. The sequence continues at coordinate 12,785,178 of ML685785.1, read as the reverse complement.
AGCTCTGGATGGGATGTGGCTATGTGGGTGTTGCCGCCAATCAGAAAAAGGGTTTCAGGGAGCAGCCAACCAGGCCCAGCAGGCTAGTATAAAAAGAGATGCAAAGCCAGCGTGAGTGCAATTGCTGTTTAGAGCCAGAGGAGTGAAGTTAGCACTCCTGGCTGGCTGAAGGACCATGGATAAAGCAATTGCTGGTAGGTATCAGGGAAACAAGAAAGAGCTCTTGGCTGGCTGCTGGGACTCAACCAGGAATATGCCCTAAGGCAAGGGGAAAGAATGTGTTGGAGCTTTGGGAAAGTGGCCCAGAAAATAATAGCAGCAACACAACTTAGATGAAAAAAATGTGGTGCATGGCTGACATCTATAGGGTCCCTGGGTTGGGAGCCAAAGTAATGGGAGGGTTTGGGTCCCCCATTAGCCACTGGGAAAGTGTCCTGGATTTTGATACATTCTAGAAGGGGATCTCAACTGCTTAGTGGCCCATCTGGTGCCAGAAAGGGTGAAGACATCATCTCCAAGGAGGGAGTTCTCCTGTTCTGCTTCATACCAGAACAAGGATAATTTGGGAGAGCCTAAATATAGGGCTGAAGATAACGAGACATTATAGAAAGCACCAAAACTGGGCCTCTGTTGGACTTGTACCTCAGTAGGGGCTTGATTTTTGTTTCACATACAGATTGTGTGCGACCCAGCCAGAGGGATGAGTTGCTGACTCTATTGCAAGGCAGAGAGAAGTTCCGGCACATGTACTCAGCCAAGGGGGTACTCTCAAGCATTGAGTGCCACCCCATTACATCACTCAGGAAAGTTCTTGGGGCCATCATGGATAGTTCTCTGAAAACATCTGCTCAATATGCAGTGGCAATCAAAATAGCTACCCTATTATAAGGAATTGTTCAAAAAGGACAGATAATTAGAGAGTAAATATCATGTCACTATATAAATCCATGGTACACTGGTACCTTGAATACTGCATGCTTCTGGTCACCCCATCTCAAAAGAGTATATTAGAATTGGAAAAAGTACAGAGAATGACAATCAAAAATGATTAAGGGTATGGAACAGCTTTCATATGAGGAGAGATTAAATAGTCTAGGACTGTTTAACTTAGAAAAGACATGACTAAGGGGGAGGGGAGTGGGTATGATAGCGGTATGTAAAATCATGATTGGTGTGGAGAAAGTGAATAAGTAAGTGTTACTTACTCTTTCACACAGCACAAGAACCAGGGGTCACACAATGAAATTAATAGGCATCAGGTTTAAAACAAACATAAGAAAGTATATTTTTTTTCACACAATATAGCCAACCTGTGTAATTATTCATCAGGCAATGTTGTGAAGGCCAGAAGCTAAACTGGCTTAAAATAATTAGACAACTTCCTGGAAGATAGGTCCATTAGTGACTATTATCCAAGAGGGTCTGGTATGCAACCCCTGCTCTGGGCATCCCTAAGCCTCCAACTGACAGATGCTGGGACTGGGCAATAAGGGACGCAGCGCTAACTAAATTGCCCTGTTCTGTTCATTCTGAAGCATCTGGCACTAGTCACTGTCTGAAGATTGAATTTGGATCATTGGGTAGTAATCCTTCCCAACTCCCTAAGTGATTGGCTTCTTCTATGAAACCAGATATTTGACTGCTTATTTCAAGCTTGCAGAATACAAATGGCATCATCAGTTGATCCAGCCCTTTTTGAAAATCCAGCCAAAGTAGTTGACTCAATCCCATTTGATAGCAGCAATTCTGTAGGATAAATAATTCAGAAACAAGGGATTCCCTCTTCCCTTTCCCCATAAGGTAGTGACAATTTCTAAATTATAATCTCTCTAGGGCGGCCAGTTGTAATACATTTCACTATCACTGTGAATGGAGTAAAATTTTCACTATATCTGGGTGAAAGTGCATTGAAATGTTCCTATAGCAACCTGAGACTACTCTTTCGCTGTACTATAAAATGAATTTTACTGAAACCAAGTTCACTGTGAATTGCTCTAGCCTGACACTGCTCAGAAGCAAGATATAATAGAAGTACAGCCTAAAAAATCTATGAGCTTCAGACGTAGATCTCACCACAGCTAAGGAGCTAAATTCAACCCTGGTATAAGCAGGCATAACCTCATCTAAGTTAATGGAGCTATGCCCACATCAAGAGGGGTTTATTATGGACTGTAGTTTGCTAACCTACAGTTAATAGAAGCTGGGGGACCTGTGGATTCTGCAGTGGATTTTGTAATAACAAGGCACCTCTGACCTTTTATTATAGTAAATATTTTTTTCCCAAGGCAGATATCTTGTCTATAATGCAGCGAACACATCAAGCCACTGTCTGCCAACATCCATGAAAGGCTCTTTTATCAGGGTTGAGGTGGCAGGGGGAATTGACGGGTAAAGATGGGGTGGGGGTGGGAGAAGAGAAGAACGAATCTTGCATGCTTCAATAAATATTCATCGCAGCCTCTAATTTATTATTATGTTTACAGCCAAAACTGCAGAGCAAATTATATTCTACATCAGGTCCCGAAGGGGGGTTTTCATCTCCACAGTTTGGACTGGTACCAAAATAAAGCACATTAAAGAGAGAAATTGCAGCGAAGGTCATTAATATTTAAAGTGTTGGAGACAGCGATGTTCCTTATCACAGAGAACAGTGAAGGGAGGAGAAAGAGACCCACCTAACCACTGACTCCACCACATTCTATTCATTCAGTAAATGGAATTAGAAAGAGTGATATTAGGAGGGTTCCTGCAAAGAACCTAACCAGTAGCAAGTTCCTAGGAGAACCAGGAAGAAATAAGATAAACTCACCACATGGAACAACTGATAGTGCATGGTGAAAATAAGTGTGTGGGAAAACCTGAACTTGCCATGATGTTGAAAGGAAGGCGTACATGAGGAAGATTTGAAATTATTAGTGCCTGGGAAGGGGAACCAGGGTATGGGAGAAACCCCAAACTCCCATTTCTTGAGAGGAATCAGCAGATGCAAGAAACTTGAACATGTTATTTCAAGAGTTGATAATCTAGCACTTGGGTAAAATCAAACACAATGGGGAGTTCTGAAATTGCCAGTGCAAGAGGAGGGGAACCAACTCAAGGAGGAAAACCCCAAATTGCCGTGCTTTCAGGAAGAACCAGTGCATGAGGTTACTTGAAATTGCCAGTGCAAGGAGAGGAGAGCAGCACATTAGGGAAAACAAAGCTTACTACGTGCAAGCCAAATCTTTATAATACGAAAGGCAATTAATATGAGTTATTGGAATCTTTCTAGGAGCTCAGATACCACAGCAAGGGGAAAGTATAAGCAATGCCTAGAGACAGAGTTAAAAATAATAAAAAACCAAGTTTTTTAGAACAGATGACCTTAAAACCAACACACTAAAAGGGCAAAATAAGTATAGAAGTAATTCAGATTGGTCAAACTTCATGTATGGGGCATTTTAAGAACTGTGAAGGCATTTCTTTGCAAAAGGTTGGGTGGCCACTGTACACGCTACACTGGCCAGCCAACCTTTTGCAAACAAATGCATTAAAGGTGCTTCAAATGCCTCATACAAGAAGTCTGACCAATCCGAATTACTTCTGTACTTGTATTGTCCCTTTTAGTGTGCTGGTTTAAGGTCATCTGTTCTAAAAATCTTGGGTTTTTATATTATTTTTCAATCAAGACTAAAAGTAGATCAAATCAAAACCTACAAACCGCAGTGTCTCAGACCCAGGTGGGATTCAAATCAGCATCTGTTGGGTTCTCAGGCTCCTGTCCTAACCCCTGTAGCACAGGACCAGGTGCCTGGCAGGGGTTGTGCTGGTTGCAGGTTGTCATTAAAACTTATAAACATTACACCATCTGCTGGAGAAAGGTCTGAAAGCATGGGAAATACAGACAGACAAAGCGAAGTTAATATAAAGGTCAAATATAATATAAAAAGAAGTCTGCTTGGAGCCTTGGTTCAATCTGGACCAGTATTTAAAGATTCAGGGGCAAAGTCTACACTACCTCATTACATTCTGGGTGTGACCGTTCTTCCTTCATGCCATTATCAGTGAAGGAGCCCTCCATTACCATTTCTCAAGGACCACCAGATGCTCAACAGGCAGGCCTCCTTGTCCTACAAGGGACAAAGTCTGTTGTCTCCATCACTGCTCCATGGAGGAGGACACTTGCTCTGTATCAGTATAGTTGTGCTGCTCTAAGAGCACTTGTGAAGCCAGGTTATGTTGGAGAGAGCTCTCCTACTGACATAATAAGATCACCTAAATGAGCAGGAGGAGCTGTCAGAAGGAGAGCATTTCCCACATTCAGGGTCACACAAGTGCTTATGCTGGCAAAACTTATGTCACTCAGGAGTGTCTTTTCTTCACAAACCTGAGCGATGAAGGTTTTGCCAGCCTAAGTGCTAATGTAGACAAAGCCTGAGTCCTATTCCCACTGAGGAGAAGGGAGTGAGGATCCAGATGCCTGGCTGAGCTGAAGTCCTCCCACATACTTGCCGATCTGTGTTCAGCTTCAGATTCTAATTGCAATTACAGCCTTAGCTCAGGGCATCCTCCAAGCCAGTCACTTCTTCCTAGAGAACCCCATCTGCCTCAGGCACTGTTTTGCTGTGCATGCCCTGGTATTACTTGAGCATCAGTTAGTTTTCTCTTCACCCTGACTCTGTGCAAGCCAACACACAGCTAGATAAGCAGACATTATGCAATCAGTATTCTATCAGATCTCTAGTCAGTAAGATGCTAATTTGTTTTCTCACAGAGCTGAGGTCATCTTGGGTGAGCTGTGAGTTAACTCTTCTGGTTTTCACTCAGTAATTCCTTGAATGCTGCTGAAACAGCTCTGTGCCCAGAAGCAGCTTTATTTGAAAGTGCTGGTGCTGTTGGTGGCTCCAAAATTGTGTGTTTGCCGGACAGGTTGAATACCTCAGCCCACAGTGAAGTGGATATAGCAGTATTTGCCTCTGATCTCTTCCTACTTGGATCCAGACCCACAGATTTTCATTTTTCAATAGACCTCTTCCCACTTGGATCCAGACCCACAGATTTTCATTTTTCAATAGACAGACACTCAGGGAGGTGAAGTGGGGGTGCATAGAAAAAACTTACATCACCGCAGAAACCCATTTATCAGGGTTCTTGTTAGAATTCAGGTTGACATGGCTTTCAAGTGTCTTGAGCTAGAAATTTTAGCATATTACTTCACAGTTACCCACGTGACTATAAAAACATAACAGCTGATAAAATAGTCATCTGTATTAGTTTCAGCAGTGAGACCACAACATGAATGCACATAGCAGTGCAAGATGAACTGTGTTGGGGTTTTTTCCAGTACTTTGCTAGAAGATCACCAACACAAATGCAGGTGCTTGCAGGAAGGTTTATTAGTGATGCAGCTGGAGTTGTAGCTTCTTCTGTCTCGGGACTGAACCAAATGCCCCACTGTAACATTGTAAGATGCTGTCTTGGAGGTGTCCTTCCAAGATAAGACTTACGATCATGAAGGTCCCATAAGTTTGCTTCACTCCTGACCTGAATGGGTTCACCCCAGTATGAACTGATAATTCAATAGAGTAGGTCACAATATTTCCAGCTAGTACTTTTCCAAACAGAAAATATCTAGTTATCAAAAGTATTTTTTTTTTTTTTGCAGAAATACATTCATTTCAGAGAACCTCCATTTAAGAAAAATCTTGCAGTAGGGCATTCTGATAACAGTGAAACACCCCAGTTTAATTTTTTTTTTAAACAGAATCTTTCGATTTTCCATTTCTAGATGACTTTGCATTTCAATTTTTGTTTTCAATTTATAAAATTGAAATCAGAACGAAATATTTCTGCACATCAAGCAATTTTTTTCCAGGCTTTCATTTTACAAGAAATTTTTTTTTTAAAAAAGGTTTTGTCCCATTTCAGAAAGGGAAAAAAAAATCAAAATGACAAGGTCTCCCCCAAAGTGGAAAGTCTAGCTTTCTCCAGTCTCTAGAGTTTAGTCTCCCTGGTTTATTCATTTTTTTGGTCTTTCTGATGTGTGCCAACAAGGGTGCCAATTATTGCAAAGGGTCTTGACTTTGGGGATGTAGACTGAATGCCTTTTCAACAGAAGTGAGTTAATAGCTCCAACTCACTTCACTGAATAGCCATGATAACTCTTAGTCACTATCAATCTGAGCCACTGAAAATCGAGCCAGAGAAGTTTAAATACTTGAGTGCCCAAACAGTCTCTGTGGTATGTGAGTTCCAGCATGTCATTACGCTAGGATAGCACTCCAGGTATTTCTATCACCCTTTCACATAAAAAAAGAGAAAATGGGCGAAATGAAATTATTCTCATATGGATCTTCTTGTGGAAATCTTACCTGACATCCACAAGAATATAACATGAATAGCCTCTCCGGGGAAGGCCAGTCACCTGAAGATATTAAAATTCTACCCCAAGTGAGTTAGGAGCAAAAGCCGCATCGATTTTCACCTTTAATCTACTAACAGAGCTGATGTCATCCACCATCCCAACTTGCTGACTGTGCGATTTACACATTGTTGCAGCCAGAAGTTGAATTCAAACCCTCATAGCTCTCACAGATACTAGATTTACATATTCCAAAGGGGCAGTCATGTTAGTCTATTGCAGAAAAACAAACAGAGTCCTGTGGCACTTTTAAAGACTAACAGATGTATTTATCGCATGAGCTTTCGTGGGAGAAAATCCCACTTCGTCAGATGCTTTGAAGATTTATAAAGGTCTTCCTCTTGGAGCTGTATCTCCAAGACTTATGCAAGCTACAAGCTGGTTCTTGCTTATTACACAGACAGCAAAATTTCAAAACAGTTCATCAGCTGCTCCCAATGCTTTTTTTTCCTTTAAAAAAAGAAAAAGAAAAAAGATGCCGGTACTCGGCCAGGGACCCTCCATTTGCTGTGAAAAAAGGTGCCGGTACTCAGAACCCCTGAGTACCATCACAAAAAAAGCCCTGGCTGCTCCTATGCCAGGAAGTAGTGGCACAGAGGTGAAAATATGGGGCTTTGCTAACTAATGTAAGATAGCTGGGAACTCCATTTTATACAAGTGGAAAAGACTATTTCAGAAGGCAAGAATGTGGGACAAGAACAGCTGAAGAAAAAAATGGGGAAAAAAGGAGATGGACGATTTTTCTCTTTTCTGGATATTTTCATTCCCATTTAGAAAACGCTTATGCTGTGTGAATATTCTAAAGCATGGGGGATAGGACAGGTGTAAAAGAATGCTAGTGACTCAACACTGTGGTACTTTCAAAGATCATAAACTTAAGAACAGCTATTCACTGGATAGACTCCCTTGGAAAGAAATATGGTGGCAGTGAGCAGCTAGCAAGTTGCACAACAATTAGTAATCAGCCTGCATTTCCTGAACCCAGCCAAGAAATATGAATAATGCAGAAAAATGAGAGGATTCAAGGAGAGGATTAGGCCGTTCATCTTCAAGCTAGTAATTATCTCTCTTTCAGACTCTAATAATTTGGGGGGAAAGGAAGGGAGCTAGCAAATAAATGTATCCACCCCCCCACACAGCCGTGTCATGAGGCACAATTAAGTCCACCTTAAGTCTAAGTGCATAATCTCTCTGATCGAGTGTGTAGAACTCTGGTGTATGCACTGGGTGTCAAAAATCCAGCTGTTCATAAAGGTAACAGAATCATTTTGAAAAACCACCAGGTTTTTTTCAAAATAAATTCAACTCAGTTAGTTGAACTCATCAACACATTTGTTCTTTAAGCTGTCAGACTGTATCTGGTCAGAAGATGGATAATACTATGGGGTATTTACTCTTTAAAATGGTGTTTCAGTTTGTCATCTCCTTTAGCTAAACAGGGCGACTCTGATCCTAGAAAAGTGTCCTTAGATTAGCAGAAGCTTCTTTTGATAGCAGGTACCACTGTGGCCATCTAAAACCTCACCACAGCAAGGGGAGAACTCAGACCCTCCTGTATTAAAGTTACAGACATCTAACACTTGAGACAGTGGTAAGTCTCAATTAGCAAGCTAGTGCCCAAAACACACAGCTCAGTAATTCTGACTCTGTTCATATGTGGCAATGGTGCAAACAAAAGCCAGATTATTACACTATTGTGCCACCACAGTCTCTGCATAGCATAATCATAGCCATCCTACTGTGTGCACTGAACCACCACTATTTTTACAATATTGATATGTATCAGGCCGAATTATTAAATCCATATAATTCATTCAGTATAACAGAGGCAAAGCCACCGGCATTAGAGCTGAGAGACTTTTTTCAGTGAGTAGTAAATTTTACGAACAATGCAGTGTCAGGTAAAACTAAACAATTTGGCCGTTTTTCTGGGGAAAAAAGGAACAGTTGCTTGGTTTGCTCAAAAAAAAAAAAAGTCAGAAATTAATCCTTTGGGCACTTTTTGAATTAACCATTTTAAAAAGGACAATTTCATTCTTTTTTGTTTACTTTTTTGTTGTTGTTTTGTTTGTTTTAGCAAGAAAATCGAGGGCGTGGGGAGAAAGGAAATCTTCTTTGCTCAGTATGATCCATCCCCTCACCAGCACAGTTTTGGCTACTGAACAAAAAACACCCCATGCACATTTATTTGATTAGCTCTAATTCAAGTGGAATATTTTCTACTTTGACATAATTGTATCCTGATTTGAAAGAGACATAGAGGGCCACATTCAGCCTTGCTGATACACTAGGGGTGCCATAATATATGTATAGAATATATACAAAGATATGTTTATGTAACTGTAGCCAATGGTTTCAAATAAGAACTAGGCATATAAGGCCATTTTAGACACCTAATTCAAAGTGGTCTGATTTTACAAAAGTGATGAGCAGCTATAGCACACTTCGAAATCACTCAGACCCTAATTTCAGAAGGGACCAGTATGATCATCTAGTCTGACCTTCTGCACAATGCAGGCCACAAAACCTTACCCATTCACTCCTGCAATAAACCTCTAACCTATGAGTTTAGGTATCTAGATTTTGGCACTGAAATTGGAAAATGATGGCTGTATACAATTAACTATAAATGTAATATTATGGAAATAGCACTTAAGTGGAAATTATTGGCTAAACAAGCTACTAATATTATTTGGACAAACCAAATACCAGCAATCATGAAAGCTATTTGAAAAGGCATAATTTCAGTCCTATTCCTGCAGATAAAGAAAATCTTGAAATAATTCAAAAAAATTGGCCAAAAAATTCACTCACTATTTCTTTAGAAGTTTTCTTCATGTACATAAATCAAAACTTGGAATAGCAAATTGAAATAAAGATTCACATGAACTCACCCAAAATGTTAACTGAACTTTTCTGAAGCCACCTCTCAGAAACTGTCAAATTATATTTTTCATTATTATTTTTCATTTTTCTTAAGACAATGCTTCTGTTTCAACTGGGCCAGAAAAAGACGTGCCTAAATGCCATAATATAGTTTGTTCCATGATATTTCTTTCTAGCCCAATTTTTCAGACCCACTAGGATTTCTAAGTTCTCTTGAGTTTGGATGGGTCACTAATACCCAGCATTTTTATCACTAACTTTGCAAGCATATGGAGTAATTTGTTTTGAGTCAAATGAGGACTGTGACTAGCAGTAAAATAATGGCAAAATAAGGCTTTGCAGATTAGAAGCCTCTTTCTTTCCCACCCCCATGTTTCGAGGCTTCTTTGCAAAGAAGGCAGATACGAACCATTGAAGTGACTCCCCTGATTTGGGCTTAGGAAGCCTGCAGTCCGCCTGGTTGATGTAGCTATCATTGGTCTAGCAGTTGCACAGCTATCGGATCTCTGAGTAAATCATCAGCAACACTGTTTTAGCATCTGCATTCTCTCCCTTCCTCAGACCCCCTCATCTGTCACCCTCCTCTCCACAGGCATCTCAGGAAAGCTGTTCTGGAACGAACACTTCCAGAGCGAGTGGAAAGGTAGCACTCTTTTAATGATCAAACACAAGAGGAGACTGCAACTTGGGGGGGGGGGGGTTCAGTAATTTAAAGTGCCACTGGATTAACTGAAGGTGTTTCTTACTTGCAAGACCACTGAAAATGGAAGGACACAGAAGGACCTCTCCATGGAGAGAAATCTCATTGAACAATATTATCCAGCACAGACTGACAAATGTCATGAGTATCACTGTATTTCTTGTGTTTTTGCTTACTGTTTGTTCTTGTTACAGCCCAGCGAGTGGTATACCCCATTCGTCTTACTTTCTGTCTGTAGGTGAATGATAAAGGATACATTTCTATCAAATGCCTTTAGTTATATGGCTACATATCACTATAGAATGTGAGCGCTTTACAGTCTTTATTGTATTTTATCCTCACAATACCCCTGTAAGTTAAGGAAGTGTTATTAACCCTATTTTACACATAAGAAACTCAGGCATACAGAGTAAGTGACATATGCAAGGTGGAGTAGGGATCTAAATCTGGATGTCCCAAGCCCTAAATCAGTGCTGCCTCACCCCAACCCAGGCCATAATGCTTAACAAGCTACAATCTAGGTGCTGGAATTAGTTCATCTCTGATGGTAATGCAGCCACCTCTGGTGTGGAATCAGATGTCTAATGGAACTGTTTATTGCCGCACCACTCTATACTTTTCAAAATAAAGAACTCAAGAACCAATTGAAACTATAACAGGGAGAATTTTAAATAAGGTAAATCTAATTGCCCAAAATGGGAACTGTCAATTAGCAGGAGATAACACCCTTAACTTTTAAAAGAAAATCCCAATGGGACTTGACAATGACAAGAAGAGAGCACCTTGTTTTTTCTGAAAGACACTCTCCAATGCTATATTGCCTTCTAAAATGAGGCCAAAGGTTTGGTTCAGTTTTTCCTCAAAAGGAAGGATGGTATCTACTAGAATTTCCTTAGAAATGGTGCATGCAAATACCAATGAAGCCTGATGTTGTTTAACTTGGAAACTCAGATGGGATTATAGCCTTGGGTTATATGGCTGCAAATTATTTACTGCAAAAAACCCAAATTTAGCAGTTGATTTATTTCAGAGAAGTTTAGGAAAGTTAATCACAAATGCTTGACAGAATATGAGCAAATGCAAGTGGCATCTAGTTACTTGTGTTAGAATCATTTAAGACTCTAGGAATGTATAAGTTCAGAAAATGGGTTAAATAGTGCAAGTAAAACTGATTTACTAGTAGAGAGTCAGAAAATGTCAACTTAACATCTATGTTGTATCCTCACTGGTGCTTTCTTTCCTCCTTACTCCCTCCTAACAGACCATCCATGCTATGCTTAAATAACCTTAGTAGTACACCATGTTGGAGGAAGTAGCAGCTTTGGAGAGAGATCATTTGTTGAGAGTTACATCTCCAAGGACGAGGGTACCAAAACCTTGTGATCAAAGAGTTAGAGCAAATAATCTTTATTTAGAAGGGATTTAATACTTGATGCATGAAGAAAAGCTTCCCTTTGGTTAGGAGCTCTAGATCTAGAAGTAGCTTCTTTAGCATCAGATTTGACTTTGTGAGCATTAGGCAGCCAAATGCAGTTAGCAGAGAAGTTTCACATTCAGAGATAAGCTGCCTTGCTGGCTCAGGTTACAAGGTGTTTTGGCTTTCATCCCACTCAGACTTTGGATGGAATCTATTTAATTCTGCAGGGTCAAATAGCACTGGCTCTTGGCCTCTATCCACTTCAAGATTAAATTCAACTGGGCATGTGTTCCAGTACTCAGAATCTAGTCTATTTCTAATCTTTCCTTTGCTTTAATTTTCTGCATCCCCTTCCCTGGTGAAATCTCTTCCACTATAAAGCAGTTGTCTCGGCTGTTTGGAATGATGCTATGCAAGAGCAAATAAGTCTATGTTTTTAAAAAAGCCATAGAGTGTTGAGTAAAAACTGAAGTAGTAAACGGGTGGCTGTGTCACGGATAAAATCAGTGACTGTGCTGCTGTCATATTGCTACCCCAGGAATTCCTAGATCTCTCTCCCGGGTCTTTGATTTTTTGCACTAATCAATAAAACATCACATTGAATAAAAAAATGCACTCTTAGGTTGTATAAGGCCCTTAACTAGGCTGGATTTTAAAAAAATGTACCTTAAAGGGTCAGAGGTTTGGATAAGCACCCACGTAACTTAGTGTTTTTCCAAAGCTCAAGTGAACCACCTGGGCCTTCAAATATGAGAGTAGACACTTTTGTGTTATTCAGGCATTTATTCTCTTTGGAGCTTTGTCACAGAAGTATTGACCAGGGTCAACGCGCTGTAATACATGAGATCAGACAATAGCAGAGCTTGAAGTGCCATAGCTTTTATCATTAGAACCTGGACTATAACTACTGGTCTTGGCAGTCTGGCTTTCTGGGAATATTACAAGGTAGTCAGGGAACTATGCAAAATGAAAAAAAAAAAAATTCCATCAGGAGGGAGAGAGACATGGGTTTCTGCCCAAGATGAGGAGCTGGGAAGCTAGAGTGGGTGTCCATGATAGATGCAGTTACTTTGAAACTGTGACGGTTACTACTGGATGACTGCTTCGTTACTTGCATGACATGGATGTGGTTGGTCTCAACCTTGTTGCTAATGCACATGGGTCAGTAGCACACAAATCACCCCACCACCATTAATTTGCAGCATTGTCATTGGTAGTTCTGGGAGAGAGACTAACGACTGAAACGCCACAGACCCCCTTCCTCATTCTTGGAAGATTCTCCTGTAAAGCATGATTGAATTAGACTATGCTGGGGCAGCCAGAGAGAAGTTTCCTCTGCCTCTGTCTGTACCATTTAAAACAAAAAACCAAAAAACAGAATTTCACTCTCCAAAGCTCTGAAATTCAGCACCTCTCTCAAGCTCTCACTTCTCTTTAAAATATGTACAATAAAATAAATGAACAAGTAGTATTACAACAATCACACACGATACTGGAACAGCGATAACAACAAAAACAAAGTGTAGCGAGCACAGAAATCCATTTAAGAAGGTGATTGACTGAGAGCAGTAAGAGAATTCAAGTGAAATAAAACTTAATGATATAAGTTAGTTACTAGCTGGAAGAAGGGTCTGGAGGAGAATTTATCATTTGGTTTGTCTTTAGATTGCTCCACACACTAAATAAGATTTTTTTTATGTGTGTGGTTTTTTTTGTTATTTTTTAAAGCTCAGAGTAATCAGTCATGTCCAGGAAACATATTCACTATGCTATCATGTAAGCATCTGCTTACCCACTATGTATGGGTAAACAGGTTCTAATACAGTGAACACATACTCAAACTCTTGACTAATAACTGAAGAGAATATTTTGGAAGATTCTCAAACTAGTATGCCTATTTTCTTTTTAAATGGGTCCAGAAAGTGGAGAGATACAATGAGAAAGCCAGTACATGTGAAGTCTGCACCCTTGCGTGACTTATATAAGCATTAAGGCTTATCTGAAAACAAGGTTTACGTTCCCCCATAACATTGTCTCCTTTTTAAGACTCCTTAGATCCCAACATCGTCTATCCTCAGAGAGGATAATGCCTTTTAACTTTGTGGAGGGCTAACATGGAATAGACCACTCCTTCCCTCATATGCGACCCTAACAGTTCCCTTTTTTTATTTCAGCCCCATGTATTAGTCTGGAACTCAGGAATCTCAAACCACCCCCAGTCTATCTCCAGCATACTCCTTTTCAAGTATAAAGTAAGACATCATGCTAGGCTGTTCTGAACTCTGACTCCAGCTATTAACAGGCAAGGAGTGCCTTACCAACGCACAGAAGTTTGAACTAAACCAACACAGCAAGTGCACATAAATGAATCTTCCAACAATATATGGGTTTCCATTTAAAAAAGTGAACACTGTCCAACTACATTTAGGCTAATATTCTCTTTTTTAACGTCAATTATTAGACTTCCCCTTTAAAAGGCCATATATGACAAGAAACGTCTGTTCTTTGATTTGTAGCTAATTATGGACACGTGAAAGGGAAAGATTGGCTTGGCTGGAAATTGAAGATTTTCTCTTTGTAGAATGGTACAACAGGGACATGGCAGGTTCAAGGTCCCCTCACTCTGCATGCTATTACCAAGAGCAAGAGGAAGTACAAGAGTGAAAGGAGAACTTGGTCCATGTACCCACTCAGTCTTTGGTTTCTCTTCAAAGACAGTTAATATTGTGCCTGAGATTCTCATTAGAGCTGGTTGGAACAATTTCAACTAAACTCTTTTTTTGGGGGGGGGGAGCAAGGGACTTGATCAAAATGTGCTGTTTTGTGGAAGCCTAAATGTTTTGTGATGACATTTATTTCAATGATATTTTTGACAAGAATTTTTAAGGTGCAGCCAGACTTTCAGCTCTCTTACCAAGAGAGACCTGAATTGAAAACCTGATCTTTGACATTTCACAAAACCTCTTTGAAACACTGGAAGTTGTTCCAAAACAGAATTGCTGTTCTCCAGCCAGCTCTAGTTTTCATACTGTGTAGATGCTGGACTGTGATCATCAGCTGATTTCACCTTGGTGAACATTCCGCTGTCAGACAATAATGACTTTCAGTCACTACCAACCTACATTAGATTTAGAGTCACCATCTCCCATTAACAAATCTCTTAAATCTCATCTTCCATTAATCTAAAACACTTTCATAATCCACTTGTTCATTCCATGTGATTACCCAGTTTGTTTCATTTTATTACATTTCTCAGTGACTATCACAATAAAAAAAAAAGAAAGATGCCAAAGAAAGGAAGGGCATTTGCTTGCTCGCTCGCTCACATGCAGTATGTTCCCCTGAATCTGCAGAGCCTGGAGTGAGAATAATAGTTTCCAACTGTCTCGAGTTGTACTTCCATCTTAGTTTCCAACCGTCTTGAGCTGTACTTCCATCTCTGGCACTCAAACTCCCACAGAGCACTGCTATAGTGTTATCCAAATGAAGGCTAAATTAAATGCTCACACAGACAATTAAATCAAGTTATATGAAAACAAGTATGTCTCCAAAATTAACCAAAATCTATCATTTATTGGTCACTGTTACGATAAAGGGCAGAAGGAATATTAGAAAAGCAGCATGGTCTAGGATAGCACACACAATTAAAGTCAAGCGAGCTAAGTTCTGCTCTCAGCTTTCGCACTGATTGTGTGACCTTGGTCAAATTTCAGATCACTCTGTGGCTCAATTTAGCCATATGCAAAACAAGGCAATAAATTGGCTTGATTCATAGGAAGTGGTATGAGGTTTCACTCAGGTGTTGTTAAATGTTTTGACATCCTTGCATTGAAAATGGTATTGGAATAGTACTAGTAGTCGTATTAAAAAGACAAGTACAGTCAATCTTTCTAGTAGAGAGCAGGAGACACATGGCTGCAATTTCATCTCTGGGCCAGAGAATCCTAGGTTCAAAGTGTCGAACAAATATCTGGGCACAAGAGAAGTGTTTGTGCTCAAGTAGCCTGTAACATCGAAGGTTTGCTAAAATTTTTCCAAACATCAGGAGTCCAAAAAAGAGAGAGAGGGGAGTAAAAATCTCTTTTAGTTTTACTCTCATTCAGGACCTGATGTTCTAGAGCTTTTGCTGGATTTTTTGAAGGTTTCTCTTTCATCTGTTCTTTGTAGTTCCAAGCATAGTCGTTGAATTTTACTGCTAAGCATATATTTTCAAAAAACAATAAGACTTGTTTTGTAACACTGTAGTAGTTTTATATTGCAGACTGAGGAACATCCTCTCTTCCCTGTCAATGGACAAATTATATAAATATATAATCACAATTATCCATATTTATATATGGATCTATAAACTTCATACACCTAGCATAAAGAGTGCAAATATTTAGAAATGTATTTTACTTGCAACAATGACTGTTGTTTGTAATGTTTTGACATTTGTTTGAGTTTAAACAACTTGACACTGTCCCTTTAATACTTGTTCTTGCATACCTGCTACTAGAAGGACCATGTGTTGCCATTTCCAACACGCAGGCATGCAGCTGTGGTGCCATACAAACACTATCTCAGACCCAGAGATATAAAGTTATATACTAGATACCAGTTTCATTTAGAAACAGTCAGCCAAAATGCCAGCTGCCATTTCAAGCTTGAAGAGCCATTGGTTTCTGTATGGTTCTATGTAAAATCATGTCATTTAAATGTCTATCTATCTATAGAAGAAACAAGAGACTGTAAAAATGTAAAGTCAGATCTACGCTATAAATTTACAATGATATAACTTCATTGCTCAAAAATGTGAAAAATCCAAAGCCCTGACCACCACAGTTATACTGTCCTAACTCCCAGTATAGACAGTGCTATGTGGATGGGAGGGCTTCTCCCATCAAATAGATACTGTCTCTCATGAATGTATGTGACATGCTGCACCTCACATATCCCCTTGTGGTATGATCTGTGTATCATTCATGTTCATCTTTACAATGTAAATCTATATTGCCTGATGCAAAGTATTGTCTTTAAGCTGTTTTTTGAATGCTCATGATATACTGAACATTATTATTATGGTAGCATGTTTCCTCCTATGTCACCTATGGACAGGTATGAAACTCTCCTATCATATCACAAATGTGTGTCTCACGTAGCTTGAATAGATGCAGACAAACACAAAGTTGTGTTTCCACACTCAGAGGTGGCATACAGGAACAATGGACTGGCTTAAGCACCTGTGAACAATTGGGCTCAAGTGGAATGAATCACACTCACTGCTGGATGGGGAAGATCACTTAACCCCAGAGGTGTCAGAGAAACTTGTTAAAAGCTGAGACATCTTGGTGTCAGGGCTTTCCCCTGGAATCCATCTTCTAAGCAACACCAAATATTGAGAACCTACCTGCAGGGAGGGGAGGTCTGGCTGCAAAACATATCACAGCTGGCCTGTGCAGTAAACTGAATACAGACTGAGATAGTAATCTTAGTCACAATCAAATAAAATATAACTTTTATTCTAAACTAACTCCTTGACATAATAATCTTTCATTTTATATTACTCTAACTTGGAGTCACGTAATACCTTACTAGTTCCAAAAAGGGTAGCCGTGTTAGTCTATTGCAGAAAAACAACAGAGTCCTGTGGCACTTTTAAAGACCAACGGATTTATTTATTGCATAAGTTTTCTCCCACAAAAGCACATGCAATAAATAAATCTGTTAGGGTGCGTCTACACTTACAAATTAATTTGACTTAAGCTTGCTTAAGTCGACTTAATTTACTCTGCGTCTACACTACACTTTTCTTAAGTGCAGCTGCTTAAGTCGACTTAAGGAAAAATTAAGTCAACTTTATAAAACCTAATTTTAAGTCGACTTTGCTGGCTAAGTCGACTTTAGAAAGTCGACTTAGCCAGTGTGGACATGGAGTAGCCCTAAGTCGACTAAAGCTCCAGGGCTTCCCCACTGCCCTCCCTGCCAGGGTGTCTGGCACATCCACAGTCTGGCATGCCCCCCCCAAAGGGCAGGGCAGAGCCCTGCCCACACTGCCCCTATGCCCTGCCAAGGTCCCTGTCCCCCTTTGCCCCATTCTACCAAGGTACAATGGGGCAAAGGCTGAGCCCCCTGGCACTTGGCAAGGGGTGCCCCCCTGCCACTGTGGACCTGTCCCAGGTCCACCTAGCCCCTAAAAGTCGACCTAGGTGTCTAGTGTGGATGCTCTAGGTCGATTTTGTAGGGTCCTCTTTAAGTCAAGTTAAATTTGAGTGGGGACATGCTAATTCGACTTAACAAAGTCGACTTAAAGTCGACTTTGTTAAGTTGACTTAGCTAAGTCGACTTAAATTAGCAAGTGTAGACATAGCCTTAGTCTTTAAATGTGCCACAGGACTCTCTTATAATATCTTACTGTAGTCAATATACTTGTTTGTTTTATCTAAAGCAATGCATGTGGACTGAGTGTATGCAGAGACCTCATTTGGAGTGACAGTGGTGTTGCATAACATCTTCTTTGATAAATTGATGGACAAGTGTAAATGAGCTTGAAGGGTGCAGGGGGGAGCACAGAACCCTGCAAAATGATAGTTTCCAGGGTTGCATCAGATACTGGGGGTGTTTGCTGGGGGGTTATCACATGAGTGGCTGACCAGAGGGCTTCTCCGCTGGATGAGGGCCCGATTACACGCAGGATGCTGGATGTTAGCTGACCCAACAATTCACACAGCAAAGCATGGTAAATTAGGGCTCATGAGTGGAGGATTGGGGTAATACAGCTACATATCAGTCCAGATTGCAGGCGGAGAACGTCACAAGGTGAATTAACTATGACAGCAGAAAAAGTGATCCCACCTGTGTAGTAGGGTCATCTTTGAAGAACTGCATAAGTGCAGTACTTTAAGTGTAAACCTGACCTAAGAAAGCAAGGAGGATGTGAAAGGTACTTGGAGAACGCCTTACATGAAAGACCTGGCATTTCTTTCACAAACTCATTCTGTTACAACAAATGGACATGGCAGCATTCAGCTCAGTTACATGAAAACACGGAATGCAGTTCTCGTCTTAACGGTCAGCTGCTAAAGTTTCTTGCTCCGTGATATTTAGTTTCCTTGGCTGCTTTCAATTGCCTAGAGTAGACTCCCTCTTCCACAATCTGCACCCCCCATACCTATGGAGTAGCTGACTAACTGATAGCTTTGCATTTTCTGAAGTCCCAGTGCAGAACAAAGCCCATCAAGGTAATCCAGAAAACCATTCATTTCGACTTTTTAAACCATATAGATGGACTTAACTGCTGCACATTGCCATAGCTCCATTGAATTCAACAAAGTTATGTCAGTTTATACACACAATGTGGAGTTGCATCCTGACCACCTTGACTAATTCCTTCTTCTGAACCCTACTACAGTTTCGAACTTCACAACACCCCCAGCAATGAATTTCAAAGCCTGACTGCATTGTGTGAAGCAGTACATCCTTATATTTGTTTTAAACCTACTAACTATTAATTTCATCAGGTGACTCCTAGTTCTTGTGTTGTGTGAAATGCTTCCTTATTCACTTTCTCCACACAGTTCATGATTCTATAGATCTCTATGATATCATACCTTAGACGTCTCTTCTCCAGTGTTTTAATGTCTCATCATATGGAGGCTGTTCCATACCTCAACAGTTTTTGTTGCCCATCTTTGTACCTTTTCCATTTCTAATATATGATTTGGGAGATGGGGCACCTAGAGCTGCATGCAGCATTCAAGATATCAGCACACCATGGATTTATATAATGGCATAATGAGATTTATTGTCGTCTTTGCTATCCTTTTCCTAATGTTTCCTACAGTCTGATAGCTTTTTTAACTGTCACTGAGCAGATCTTTTTCTGAGAGCTACCCATGATGACTTCAGGATCTATTTCTAGGGTGGTAATAGCTAATTTAGATCCCATCATTTTACTTTTTACATTTTGCTCTTTACTCCTGAAGCATGTGTGCTCTCTCTCTCTCTGAGTGTGGGGGAGGGCGGATCACATTAGGTATTTATTGGACTACATTTAGAGAACATTAGCTGTATTTGGCTCTCACACTCTCTCCCCAAACTTCCATTAGTTGTGCCTCTTTGCTAGTTCCTCTGGTCGTTTAAGAGTTGGCTTTTTATAACTCCTGTTTTCCTGGAGTAGCAACATTCCTTGGTTAATGGATCTTAATGGGATAAGGGATCAATGCCTTGTAAAGGAGGTTTGAGCCTTGCCTAGCAAGCTGCTAGGTTCAGCACACGGTCACCCAAACAAATTACACCATATACAATAGTCAAGCAGAAAGCACACAACAAACAAGGGACCTTGTTTCTCCTTCACCTGGAGAACACTCTTGCAAAACTCTCATTAGCAGCTCCTGTTCACAAACTCCCTTTTTCCTTTCCAAATCTTCTCCCTCCCCCTCAAGCTTCATCCTTCTCAGTCCACCTCTCTTTCCAACTTTGGTTATATTACATCAGAGTAACTGCTGGGTCACTTCTTTTCTGTTGTGCTCTGGCCACGTGCTTGTTTGAAACCCTTTAATTCCAGGGTTTCCTCATGTAAAGGAACCACCAGAACACATAAGAGTTAAAAAGAACCTTAGATGACCAAAATGTCTTGCCAGATGTAAGATCTCCTGTACTGAGATAAAGGATAGCAGGTGGAAGCTAGAGGATGGGATTCAATCAGCTGCTCCAGGCTTCTTATAGACTCATAGACTCTAAGGTCAGAAGGGACCAATATGATCATCTGACCTCCCACACAATGCAGGCCACAAAACCCTCACCCACCCACACCTGTAATACACTTTTAACCTATGACTGAGTTATTAAACTCCTCAAATCATGATTTAAAGACTTGAAAGTACAGAGAATCCACTAGCAAGTTCCTCTTCCTGATCATCTTCCTCTCCTCCAAGTGCTTCAAAATGGATTACTCGAGGATTTGCTCCATGATTGCTCTTATGCAATTATACTTATGAGCATATTGGGGAAAAAACGATTTTAGGAAAATGAAGCTCAGAGTTCATTATTAATTCAAGCAAAGATGGGCCTGTGCAAAACTCCTGAATCCACACAAACCTGAACATTGAGGTAGGGGTCAGAAGCCAAATCTAAATCCGTATTTTTCAAACAACCTAATCTTTGGGTTATCAAATGTTTGCAGCCCTGCCCCATCTTAAAAATTAAGAACACACACATGTACATACACTCCTTCCAATCAGGAATGAAGATGTACAGTGGCATCTGAATCCTTGAAGGAAATTAAGCAGAGTTACAGAGCTATGTAAGATCAAAAACAGTACATTATGCATGGAACATTTTGAATACTACTCTGCTCTCTCAATTCTATGTTTTCTTTATTACAGCAGGCCAAACTCTCCCATTCAACAATACGTATCCAATCTGGGTATCAATGGTGAGACGAGTGAAAAAAAAATCAGCAAAAATTCGTCTTCTGATGCCTAAATAGAAGGATAAGTGTGTAGATAGGAGACAGGTGGATTAGTGATCCGAGCTAATCAATTCTTACCTCCAAAGTGAATCAGGCTCAATAGCTGGCACATAGGCTATTGCTGAGCTAAAAGATGAAAGAATGAAGAGCAAGAAATATATAGATTAATGCAAAGAAAACCTAATTATCTACACAGGTGTTCTGTTTAGCTGCAAGAAGGACCAACAGGGCCTAGAAAGTTTGAAAGCAAAGGGCATCTTCATGCAATGGGAATTAAGTCCATGCCAAATTTAATTTGAACATTGATGCCTTCTTCAGGTTGCATGAGACTGCAAAGGCATGCCTGCTGTTAGCACCCAGTCAGGGATCTGTCCTCTGTGGGTCCCTTTCTTGGAATCCCATGTTTCCATTTAATATTTCAGCAGAGAATTTCCTTCAGGTTGCATCATTAAGGCAAAGAATCTAGTATGGAAGGACTTTTCTAAATTACTCAGCCATGAATGGCTATAAATATTTATGAGAGAAAATAAACTGGAGAAGCATATCAAACCCTAACAGAATTGGTGAACACACACACAGCTTTTCAAAGACCCTTTTAGACAAGCCTAAGGCCTGCTGTTTACAACACATTAACATAAGATAAGTTATGCCATGTTGCTTCCTGAAATACTAGCTCAACACGCCACTCTAGTCAGAATGGGTGTATGGATAAAACACCAGGCATATTTTTATTCTTGCACAAGGAAAAGTGGTAGCACAGAAAAATAACATTACTCAAATAAGCATGTATGCATGTCCACATGGGGCCTTCCAGTTTATACATCTAATGGAAAAGAACAAAACATAACAGAAAGTCACTGATTTTACTAGGATTAAGGGTGCCCTACAGTTTCCTTTGTGTTTATCCTACCAATTATCCTGGCATAGCAACATCACTATAGTTGAGGTTGCATCATGACATCTGACTAAAGAAGAAGTTTCTACCTCCTCTAAAATCAAGCTATATTGGCTTAATATGGATCAAAATGATCTCAATCTGTCCGGTTTTACCCCAAAATAATGCATGGTATCCATTAAATCTTTTGGCAGACCCAGATTGAGAACAGTGTCTAAGAAAATGTACATTTTTAACTGTGCATATGTGCACAGAGTTCCATTTCCCCCATTTTATATGCTTTAAGACTTAAGTGTTGTATGTGGTCTAAAATCCATATAGATAACCATATTGCTTTGAAATTTGGAATGCAACATTGGGTAATATTTATGATCAAAATTTGGGAAAATTTGGCCACAGAGTTCCTGATTTACCACCCCTTTCATAAAAAAAAAGGTTCCTTCAGCTGCCTTATACTGTTAAATTGAGATACTAATGACCAAATTAAATCACAGACCTCTTAATTGCTGTGAACTCATCCTTCAGTTAAAATAACTAAGGATAAATCATTCACAAGTCCCTGCCCAACAAAAAGAATTTTGGACCTAGGGGCTGGAGATGCTGCAATTTTATTTTGGGGGAATGTAATCAAAGTTTTTCAGGGAAAAAAAATTGACATGTTAATGCTTGCTGGCAGGAAAGGGATAATTTGGGGGGGCAGAAGGAAGGGTAAGTAGGGGACAGGAGTTTGGGGCTTCAGAAAGAGGAGAAGGTTATGAGAAGAAGGATAAATAGGCTAGATAATAAGTGAGAATGGAGGGGTGGGAAAGGCAGGAATGTGGAAGGGGATGTCAAGGGTAATTGGAGAGAATGGGGGAGGAGCACCTACCAGTGGTCCACATTCTCCCCTCTTGTTTGTGCCCATATCTAGGGCAGCTGGGGGAAGGGTCTTGTCCTTCTGGAGTGGGAGTTGGTAACTATGCCCTACATCCCCCCATATGCTGGGTTTTAGGCAGGGCTTGCCCTTTTGTAAGGATCTGAGGCCGCCTTATTACATCCCACATGAGCCAGGATCTGCAAAAATCCTGCTCTTTTGAGTGGGGAGCTGAAAACGGGTATATTTCCTGTATCCCACAGGCTCTAAAGCATTTGTAGGGGGATGAGAACATCCACTGAGCTGAATGGCATGCATGGCATGCACTGAACTGAATGGCATACATTTCAGAGGGATTGTTTTAGGATGTAGTCCCCTGAGAACATCACATTGAGATGAATGAAATGCTTTACACCTTTCAGAGCTTCCTATCCTGCAGATGAATGTGTGGAAGAGCCTTTTCCCTCCATTGTCTTTTACAGTCTTCTTTTTCAAAGGATAATAATTTAAAAGTGCTCAAAAATTATGTTTGCACAGATTTTCTTGAAATTTTCTATGTCTTATGGGAATGCTGAGTCAGTCTAGTGACCTAAATTTGGAATTACTGGTGCCAGAGGTTCATAAAACATAAGCACCAAGTAGTTTTTTAAAAAAAAATAATAAAAAATTAAAAATCTGGATTTGAAAGTTATGGGTTGTTTTTTGTTTACTTTTTCCTCCACAGAACTAAAGATCAAACTAGTGTGGTGGTGTGGGACAGAATAGTCTGTCAGTCAATTTTTACCCAAGGTAGTGAATGGTACCCATTTCTTGCGTCTTTGGGAGACCCAAATGGATGTTAACAGGGATTAAAAGAACATGGCTGAAAGAGAGCAAAGTTAAAGTTGCTTGCACAACCTTACTATTTTCCTGGTTTTCAGAAGTCTGAGCTCTGTTCAGCTAAACATTGCACAAGGGCACAATATACCATAAGCAACGTAAACTCTGTGCTGATAGGGTTTTTTTTTTTTGTCAGTGATTAGATATCTCTACATCCATTAATGCCTGTGACTAGATGCACAGATATTCTCAAGGTGATAAATTACATATTCCTGTATTTTTAGAAATGGGCTTTATTTCATGCAAAGTGCCCTGAACAAACTGGTGGTGGAAACGATGAACAAATAAAATATTAGGATAAATCATTAATATTTAGCATTACTTAGAAATGAGTAATGCTTCACTTTTTGGTTGGGGAAATTGAGGCATACAGGGTTGAAATGATCTCCTTAAGGACACACACAAGATGAGCCAAGAGTAGAAGCCAAATCTCCTGATGCTGAATCTATCCCCTTATCCATTGGGCTATTCTGCCTCCTGCAGAAAAATGCTATATGTAAAAATCAGTACATAGATTTGAGCTATAAATCCAACCAAAGACATTGTAGATATCTATTTCCTTTAATACCTTTAACATCTAGGCAAAGGACTCTTTCAACCCAATACCATCATGTTACAATACTATAGTAATTTCAACCTAAAGTTGCCAAAGTTACTTACAAATTTAAACTGATATATACAACTAGACAAAGAGATCGCTTCATCCCGTCTGAAATGCAACCACTTCTTGGGAGAAATGTGGCAAATATCTAGCTCACAGCAATAATACACAAGTTAGCAAGGAATGATGAAGAAAGCCAGTAAACTACTGGGAAATTTAGGGTGGCAAAATTAAATTCTGTGTTGGATTTAAACCAGAAAACGGACATTAACTCTCTATGCCATGGTATTTTTAGTAGCAACATAACATTCTGTTTATGATGTCTGCAGTTATATCTAAATTGCCTGACTAGGGAGTTAAGTCTGTTAAATTAATAATGATTATATCTCTCAATCCAAAAAAGCCCCCAAACCAACCCAGAAGTAGTAAACTTGAAACTATGCTGGTGAAGATCTTCAGTACTGATTCAAAAGGAAAAGAATCACCTCTGTTGGATTATCAGTACCACTTCCTTCAGCACAATAGGTGTTTCCTACCAGTTTTCCCTCAAACAACAATTCCCCACCTCCAACATCATCGCCATAACAGCCCTCTTTTCTACAGTCCTTCAACTTCTTTAAGTTTCTTTCACTGGCACGATATTTCTCTATCGCTCTGTTTATCTAGCACCAACCCTCTCCTAACCCATCCACCCAACATTGCTGGTTCTTATACAATTGTCGTCTCCTTTGCCGCTCCTTCCACCTACACCAGCTTCTCTATATCCCTCTGATTTGTCAACTCATGTTCTCAGTTAAGATTTGTAAGGAGACAATCTCCCTTCTCTCTAGCCAATAATACCTTTTACTTACATCAGATGCTTTAATCTTTTCCTTTTAATTTTAACTCCGTAATCCACTTAACTCTGAAACATGCTGCGGATATGATTGGTATGAAAAGCCCTATATGATAAACAGCATTTTGTACTGACTTCACCAGATTTTGCTTAGTGTGTGAGTTTATGGCAATACAGCACAGAGGTGTGGCTTCAGGCTATTCGAGTCAAACTATTTTTTTTAGGGACTAAATATATTCCATTAGTTTTTTACTGACTTGTTTTCAAGTTCCAGGCAGGCTCAATTCAACAGAATCACTATGTGCATGGAGAACTTTCTTATCTTTGCTAGCACAGCCCTTCCCATTCTCTTTTAATACCGGATTTGATATACTAATAGGGCTTTGTATTCATAAGAGGCAGCTCCCCCCCCCCCCCCCAAAAAAAAAGTTGTATTTTTTAAAACTAACTTTTTACTTAGAAGTTAAAAGTGTCTGAAGTTGACAAGAAACCACCACACACAATTTATTTCTCTTTCTCTAAGAATAAAAATGAAGGTGCTTATTTCAGTGAAGAGTATTTTTAATAGGCTCCTGAGCTAAGACCTTGTTATAATAGATTCAGTTTGGCAATAAATGTTTTTTATAACAAGTTATAAAGCCTTATGAAGAGAGAGATTTATAATGTAAGCTTATACTCCTCTGAGATTTCCTCTACAGGAGTTCGATCTAGTCTTGTAAGCAGGCCAAATATCTGGCTGCAGACCTGTGACATAAAGCAGAGGGGTATGTTCTAGTGTAAGAAGTGTGAATAAAGTGACTTGGACTAATGAATAAAACTGGCATAAGAGATCAGGGAAGTCATTTGATTTAAATATATATCTTCTGAATCAGTCTACATGTCAAAAAAATTAATTTCCCTCATAAAAACAACTGAAAAGTTTACATTTGTTTTTCTTTAGAGATGGGCTGGATTTGCACCCAATTTTACAGTTCTCCTCATTCTCTTTGTTTTATATCAGTAATACAAAGCACCCTTTCTTCATCTGTGGGCCAGGAATAGGAGCATTCAGCCAGCTGAATAACTGAAAGGAGCCTGAAGGCTTGTCATTACATAGGGTGTTACAGTGGTGCAGTTGCACTACTTCAGTGAAAAGCTCCAGAGGCGTAGTCATGTTAGTCTGTATATAGCAAAAACAACAACAAAGTGGGTTGCAGCCCACGAAAGCTTATGCCCAAAGAAATTTGCTAGTCTCCAAGGTGCCACAGGACTTTCATTGTTTTTACTTTAGTGAAGACACTTCTACACCAACGAGAGAGCTTCTTCTGCAAGCCTACCACTAAGAGGTGGTAGCTATGTTGACATAGTCCTAGCTACACAGGAGGCTAGGTCAATATGACTACATTGCTCAGGAATGTGGATTTTTGACCTAGCCTAAGTCCTTTATAGTAAGGGACACACTAATGAAAGGAGTTCCCACATGACTCATGATACCAAGACTCATGCTTAGTTCTTTCAGCCAAACATGGAGGTTGCAAGTTAATGGAAGAATTGTATAACTCTTTGAAAAACAGTTGGATTTGGGGTAGGATTTCAGGGGATTTATGATGCATAATGCAGATCCATTCTTCAAGCAAAATTTGGCTATGTTTGGATCTAAAGCTTTGATTCAAGCCTACTTAGAACAGAGATAATCATTTGGCATGATAACTAAAGATTTATGATGATTACAGTTTTGTCTAAATTACCTGACTAGAGAGTTAAATCTTTTTGAGTAATATTTACATTTATATGCTTTTTAGAAGTATAAACCTCTATTTTAAATACAGAATAACAACTTTTCTATATAATTTATAAACTAGTTTATAGATTTCTATGGCCATGATATATTCTCTATTATATGAAGTTAGAGAAAAATAACATTCTTCATTAAATTCTCCATATTCTCCTTCTTCTCCCACTCCCTCCTTTTTCATTAAACACTAATTTCTGCAGAAGCCATTCATTTTAGATTCTACTAAATGCTCTTGATCTTGTCTATAAGGGGAGGCAGTCATTTCTTTATGAATAATGGAATCATGTGGAAGAAAATAGGAATTGGAAAAGGAAAATGTGTATATGTTGCTAGTTTGGATCTATAGGGTTTACACTTAAAACGCTGGCATTTCCCGTTAGAAATTCCAAATGATTGTGGAAAAAGAGACGTACGTGTCCTTGACTAGATCCGGCCCTGAGACTGTTTTGCCCAGCAATGTAAGCAGACTTAGTAATTGGCTATGCAAAGATGTTGGTCTGGGTAACCTTGCAAAATCATCAGCAGCAGAGAGTCCCTGAAGCTGCTTCAGACTGGCAAAAAAAACATCCAAAAGTAAAAATAAAAATAAGAAGTGATTTTGCAAGCATAGGGGTGTGCCTATAAAAGCAGTTCCCCGAGAACAGCAAGGGCAGAGTCAACAGGAGTAGCGCCCTAATGAGCCATCAGACTGCTCACCCAGAGGCAGCTCACTGGTCCTAGAATCTTTAGACCGAAAAAAGGCCATCCTAGATTCGTTTGGGCTGGTAACCGTGCACGAAAACCGGAACCAGTCTGCACTGCTGACTGATGATAACCCGCAGATGAAATATCAAAACGAATAAGAAACCTGTAACCAGAATGCTATTGCAGCTGCTTCTACTTGTTGTTGGGTAAATATGTCTGCAAATGATACTAATTGTAGCCAAGAGTTACTAACGGGGCTATTTGTGGGAATACGAGGAGGAATAGTTATAACCTTGCTTTAGCTTGTAGGATTTGGTATGCTGTTTGTATGTTTGCTGTGTTGTTTTAGGCAATTAAAAGACAGTGATTTGTTTTAAAGTATTTAGTCAATAAAAGTTACATAGACAGTGTACACCAAAATCAGTGGTCTCAGGCGTTCTCCTTGAGTCCCCGCACACCATTCTTGCATCACAAAAGAACAGCATGGTTTCAGAAGTAGGGTATATGTTGTTAGTTTGGATCTTCAGGCTTTACACTTAAAACGCTGGCATTTCCCGTTAGAAATTCCAAATGATCAGAAATCCGTGAGGAAGATCTAAAGGTTCAACTTCTAACCAGAACTAGTTGAGAACTTTCTTTTGGAATGATTCTCTGATGTCAAAAGCTCTTTACACAAAAAAATAATTTTTTTCCTCAGAAAAGTGATGAGTCTTCCAGGCTGGCTACTGGAGGTTGTATTCCCTGATTGCCCACTTCCTCTTTGCCCCACTCTGGCTGCCTCTCACACAGCAAGGCTTGTGGGGAGATGGAGAGGTTCATTCCCTGGGTCTCTGCCTGCTCCATAGCCCAGCTACCACTCTGGCAGTTGGGCTGTGGGACAGACCAGGAGGTGGGAAGCTGGGGCATTCACCCTCCAGTAGCCCACCTGTAAGACTCTTATCAATTTTGCTTTCTGCCTGCAAAGTAGGGGTAAAAAAAAAAAAAACCACTTTGCGCTCTCCCAGAACTGGATTTTTTTTTAAAAATCTCTGCTGTGAAAAATGTCAACTTTTTTTCTTTTTGCCCCCAATTGGGATGATTTTTTCTTTTGAAACCTTCACATTTTCTGTGGGATGAAAATACAGCTTTCCAGTCAAATATAGAGCTCTGTCTGCTGATGGGTGTCAGTATGATGCCACATGGTAGGATTTGTTTTTCCAATTTGTCTTTTTTTAAAACCAAGGAAATTACATACAAATTGCATTAAAACAATGGTAAGGTTACAAAGTCAGGTAACCTGAGGTTAGAAAGTAGGAGAATTTCAATGGCCTCCTTGTGAGAGTCAGAATATTACAATAAAATCTTTAATTACTTGATCAAATACTCTTCTTTCTACCGAATCCTCCCTCATTCAGTGACAGGATGGTGATTGGGGAATTAACTGTATAATGAATGAGGGTGTTGGCTGAAGCATGTTTAGTGAGCAGTCTCTAAGGCTGAAGGCAAGTCCTAGAGTTAAGGCAACTGAATGCTGCCCTGGAGAAGTGGATTCTATCCATGTCTATGCCAGAAGTCCCTACGTAATGCTGGGCAAGGCACTAGAACCAATTTTTTTCCTCATGAGGGTCACAAATTGTGTATTCCTTTATTTTTTAAATCCCCACCATGACACTGCACTCACAGCCAGACACATTAGCCATACTGCATACCACTGGCAGTGGAGAGAAAGAGCAACATGGACCATCAGATGCCTGCTTAGGTTTGGCCCCCCCTGACCTTTCCTGAGGAGGGATGTCTCATTTCACTGTTTCTATAGTCTTTCAATACTTTTACTGAAGAATTCTGAACACTGAAATGCGAAGAGGTTTCTCTTGTGCTTAGTGCTGTGGGCTGCAGCTGTACCATTTAGATTAATGGTACCTATGTGTAGCTCCCCTATTGCCCAACAATTTCTTGTTATTTTTGCTACTGTCTCCTTAGTCTCATTGTAACCCAAATTGCTTCCTCTTTAATTAGATGCATGTCTGTAGCTCAAAGAGGGAGCAAAGTTAAGCAATTGTTTTCCTTCCTTGATGTGTGTTTGATTCTCTTTTGCAAAGCTAATGTGCAATTAAACGTTAAGAGGGAACCTTAACATTAGCTCAGTTTTAATTTAATACAAGAGTTCAAGATAGCAATTGTCTGCTGGCGTGCTTTCTAATGCACTGACAGTGGCCATGGCACACTTGTATGGGAAAACACTGAATGGCTGAAACTTTACTTTAGAATCTGGAAAAGTAAAGGGATACAGCTTACAGATTAATACCAAGAGGGTATCACCATACTGAAGGGCCTGATACCATCATGTTGCAATGTGCACCTGAGGTATTTTAAAAATGAAATATTTCTGTAGCTAACCTGTAGATGCAGATAGAGCTATAAAGGTACATGTCACTTTGCCAAACAAATGGCAACTATTCAGCCTACAGTTGATACCATTAAAATATTGACTTTTGCCATCAGAAAGGAATTGGAAATACCTGTACCACCACCATAATGTCAGTGTATTACTGGTGTTTGCAAAACTTACAGGGGAATACACACAATACAGTAAATCCACAGAAAATGTGTCCTCAGAGGGTGGCTCACAGAGAGGATGACATCCTACTACTGCTGTTCATTACTCCATTAGCTCTAGTGGAAGAGGTCAGAGGGCACTGATCCTTCTTCTACCACCTTTCAAGTCTGATCTCCCTATGTGTCTAATATTTCCAGCTTCTCCTCATCGCACGTCTAATCGCACGTCCATCACACATCCAATCCCTGCTTCTCCAAGTCACCCCCTTTGCTATTACCCATGGATTTGTTGCTCAAGCCTGCTCACATGTGACACCTTCCTCCTTAGTGCCTGGACAGAACAAGAGGCATCCAAAGCACAGGAGGGATGAAGTCTCCCTGCCCTCATCTCCAGTACCCAAAGTCACAGCAGCTTCTAATTAACAGTGGGATCAATAATAGAGACAGTTCTCTTCTGCACCTCCAGCTTCAGGATAGGGCCCGCTCAATTGTTCAAAGGTGATGGTGCACCTACAGTCCAGTGAACATGGCGGAGTTCTTTGGGATGGAACTTGTTTACTGAAGGTGTAATTGGAGAATTTTCTTGTCAAATTAGCAAGTGTCTGCTGAGCACATGTAAACAGAATTTCATAGGCTAATAACTTGGATAGATCACCACTCCTGGTAAAAGGCATAGCCCTGACACCAGTGTGACCCTATTATCATATTTCAAATCCCTGCTCCAAAGTGTGGGGTAACAATGAAATAATGTTTTTTTTAAACAAGGACAAAACAATGCATTTTCCCTTAGCCACATTTTCAGAAACAGATGAGCAGTTTTGGTTGAAATAAAATCATCTTCAAGTAGATACATGGCATGCACCATTTCAGCAATGCTTAAAATTTGGCAAAGCTCCATGTAATTGAAAACAGGGTCTTGTAATTGGAACCTTTATTATAGGGATTTTTGACCTGCACCCCTCTGATGGATTGGTAGAGTACTTGTATTGGGAGTCACATAAAAGCTGCAGCATGACCATAATGGAACAACATTGTTTTCCAGACTCAGGAAGAGCATATCCCGTGGGCTCTATATCTTGCAGATGAGGTATCTCTAAAGATGAATAGGGCTCAATGGTCACCTTGTATCTAGCTATACTGCAGAAAATATTAAAGGACGTTTGTCACAAAGATGAGAGCTTGAGGTACATATCGCTACAATTTTCATACACCTATCTGTTTTTTGTATGTGCAGAGAGAGAGTGTTACAAGTCAGTCAAAGTAGCTATTACAGGATAACTTAAGCAACATCTAGACTAGCAAGCTTACAGCAGCACAGTTATTCTGACAGCTGCGCCCACACAGCAGCACTATGCCCAGGGCAGAGAGCTCTCCACTCGAAATAGCTATAGCCATTCACTGAGGTAGTTTTATTACATTGGGGTGAGATACTCTACCGCTGACATTGCGCTCTGTACACTACCACTTATGCCAGTGAAATATAGCTCAGGGCAAGACTTTCACACACCCCCCACTCCTCTGAGTGACATGAGTTTTGCTGACATCAGTGGTAGCATAGACATTGCCTTACTCACATCTCCCCCCACTGGAAATTTATTAGTTTTTCTCTTTGTTGATTTCTTTAATCTGAAAGGAAAGTCACTCAGATTAAAAGTGCATGTTTTTATTGGTATTGTTACATGAAAAATGGAACTGGAATGGGAGGATGAGAATTGTATGTCATTAATTATACAACCTAAGCAGCTGTCTTTTGTGCTTTTATATTTAAAATTACTACTCTCTTGCATTTGTTGAAGCATTAGGTATAAAGGCAAGACACCTGACCACTTGAATTAATTTGGTGATGAGTTACATCAATGCTTTTTCCCTGCATACATTCACCTCACTGTACGGCTGAAGTGATAAACTACAAGGCACTAAGACAAGGAGAACATAAGCTAATATTAAAGGTTCAGGGTTCACCACTTTTGGGAAGAATTATTTCCAGACTCACTTGCCACTCAGCAGTGGTTAAATATAGCTTGCATATGGCCCTAAACAGCTGGGATTTTACATTTATGCAGAACATGGCCTCAGTGTTGCCATGGTTACCAATTCTTCCCTTGGAGGATTTTTGTTTGTGTGAATGTATACACACACATATGCATCATTCCCAACCCTGAAGTTGAATAAATCAAAAAAGTGCTCCTTCTTTTAAGTGCTTTCTCTCCTCCCCCCACTCCCCTGGCCAGAAGAGATGGTGCTGCAGATTCTAAAAGAGCAATGAATTCCAAGTATTGGAGAAAAAGGATAAAGTGGAGACTCCCAAAGCTCTATGCAGAGAAAGGAAATGAGTCACATGTTTTGTTTTATAGCATCTATTTCACCATGTTTGAAGTGCCAAGGGGGAAATTATTTGGGTCAACCAGAGGGATGAAAAAAAAAAAAGGGGGGGCACAATAACATTGTACTCAGGAATTTCTCCCAACACATTTTCCTGGTTGTCCTGGCACTTGTGATTTTAAAATTAGTCCACTTTACATCCATGGGAATGAGAAGGCAGTGGGCACAGCACTTGCTGTGCAACAGTTTGATTAATGCCCTGAAATAATTAAGTGAGATCCATGTCCTCCCAATTACTCTCAGTGTGTCAGATTGTCCTTAGTCTTGCTGTGTAAAAGCAGCTGGGCTTCCCTCGTTCAAGCAGAGAAAAGCATCAAGGCAACAGTCACCAATCCATTTCTTTCTCTCTAATTCATTGGTTCATCAAACAGAAGGATACCCCTGTGTAGTGACAAAGGAGATGAGCTTCCACAAACTATGTGCATATAGCGTTAAACCCATTGGCTATGTCTACACTTGCTAAAATTAATTCAAATTAGTTAGTTCGAACTAACTAATTCAAACTAATTTTAGTTAGTTTGAATTAGCTTAATTTGAACTAGAAAAAGTTAGTTTGAACTAAGCAATCCCCATTTATTTCAATGGCCGGTTAGTTCGAACTAAGAAATTAGTTCAAATTAACATGGCCACATTGGTTAATTCAAACTAGTTAGTTCGAATTAAAGCCTTACTTCTGAAGCCCTATTCGAATTTATTAGTATGAATTAAGGAAGCCCTTAATTCAAACTAACTAAAGCCTAGAGTAGTCATGGCTTTAGTTAGTTCAAATTAAGCCTCTTTGTGCAAGGAGTCAACTTCCCAATGCGATATTGGCTTTGCAGTGAGCACAGATACAAAACTAAGGCACCATGATGGAAGCATGGTGGGGAAGATTACATTGCTTCCCCCTGTGCTGTAACAATTCTGCAATTAAACAGAAGACTTGAGGCTTCAAGCCAGCACATTGCCAGACCTGAAAAGTGATTCTGTTACATAGCACTCTCGCAGAAATTTAAAAAATATCTTTATTTTAAAATGGGTTACTTGGAATCATGTGCACGAGTCAAGCCATTAGGCAGTAGCAGTACTTTTCAATGAGCTGGTGCCAAATGAGCAGTTGGCCTACAGGTGGGAGATTCTATAATGCATCAGCAAAATATAGAACCATCCACTTCCTTCCTTATCCCTATTCTGCCCATCCAGCCAAAAAACCAGCATTTTGGTGGAAGTGGGTATTAGTTACTCTACAGTCAGGAACATTTGGAGGACAGGTGTTAAGAACACGTGGAACAAATATTTAAAAAAAAAAAAAACAACAACATCAGAAGGAAGGAAAGTGCTGCTAGCAGAACATGTAAAAGTTTGCTCTACTCACCCCATGGATAGCACTAGTGGCTGGTAGTTTAGGGGATTAATTCAAATCAAGCCGATACCTAACCCAGCGGTTATACCTAGTCAGTTTCTCCTCTGCTCTCAGGAACTGCAGCTGTCCTCTTCCTGAGTCAACCTTCCAGTCAGTTCACTATTGTGATTTCCCCTTGTAGGGGAAAGTGTATCAAAGTTCTGCCCTCTAGCAGTCTTCTGCTTCACTGCTTTCCAGGGCCATTCCCACAACTCCAGCCTCCAGTTCTCAGCTAACATCCATTTCCTGCACCACCCTGGCTTTGCCAGAGCCACTTTCATACCTCCTTGCCCTCCTCAACTCCTCTTGGTTTTCCAGTCTCCTCACTTCCTCCTCTTGGAGAGTAACTTTAGGAAACTTGTTTCTGAAGCACCTCAAACACTCATCCCTGGGAACAATTGCAGTTTCTTTCCAGCAGCACCCTCTGTTTCTATTTTCCTATCTTTTCTATAAGCTCTGCCTGTTCCCAGATAGGTGTCTCTCTAATTAGTTGATTGGGACCACCTGGCCTAATTCAACTCTAGCAGGGCTAATCTGAAGAGCACACCTTATCACAGAGCATGTTATGTTATACATACTTCCTACAGGGAGGTGCAAATAAGATGTGTGTATTACCATTGGGAAGGACTGAAGAGGATACAACTGATTTTATTAGAGAAAAAGTATGGAACTCTAGAGCACCAAGAAAGTATTAATGGATCACAAAAATATCAATTTTCTTCAAATTTGGCTTGTTTTGTAGATCACCATGAGACTGAAAAACAAATCACATTTTAAGATTGTATATATTCTAGTGTGACTTCTCTGTAATGGGCTATATAAGAAATTTCTATTTGTATTATGATAGAGAGAGTGGTTTACAGCATAAGCACAAAGGGATAAAGATAAGGAAAAGCTTTCAACTTTATCTATGTCTTTGCTAGCTTTTTGATTGATTTGATTTTTCTTAACTGTAAAACCACATTGATATCAATTTTTTGCCTGGAATTCATCTATATCCAAATCATGTATCCCCTAACTACACATATTGTGGGCCAAAATCTCTGCTGACACAGCTCTATGGATTTTAATGGAGTTATGCCAGGAGAGAATTTAGACCTGTATGTCTCCTTTTATGCAACAAAGCCACACAGAAAATAGATATGCATTAATTTATATATTATTTGCAGATAAGTATAAGATATGATGGAACCTCATGTGAATATATGGTATAATTATACTACGTAACTATTTATTCAGGACAATAATATTAACTGTTACAGCAACATATAACCATTTCCCATAACACTTTAATTTGATACAATTATTTTTAAGTGGCTTCAATATAGCATGCCAAGAGTCCAATCTGTCCAGCTTGCCAGACTACTGTACAGACACACAGGTGCTTATCTTCTTAGGCACCTTTAAATAAATGAGCAGGCAGTTTTAATTCCTATCTAGCATGGAGTAGTGATGGCGTTTCAAATGGCTAGATAGCTAATCCATCTCCTTCGGATAAGCAGGACACATTTAGTAAGTAATTGCAGCTTTTCTGGCATGAGCTGTTCCCAGTTGATTGCCCATAGATCTTTCTCTTACTGACACAATAAGGCTCAGTGCAACTATTCGGTAGTCTATAGCCCTTCTCCCAGATGGTTAAGAATGTTTCTTTGTGCATGGGAATACAGTAGATAATATTGGTGCCAGTAACCTCTATTAATGAGTGATTAGGGATGTGTTTTCCCTGGGACTTGATACTTCACATTTGCATAACATAGCTAACGTGGAAGTGTTTTACAAACACAAATTAGGCCTGACAATCCATTTCTGGTAGATTACTATTATCACCCCCGTTTTACAGATGGGAAATTGAGGCACAAGATGATCAAGTCACTTCTCTCAAAGCCAATGCAAGACAGTGGCTGAGCTGGGAACAGAAATCAAGAATGTTAACTGTCTTCTATTCCAAAAGAGTACTCTACCCTTCAAAAAGACAATTACTTGATTTTGTGTCCTGGAAGGTTCTATGAAAATATACATCAAACTTATTTACTTTCTTTTCAGTTTAGTCCCAGCCACACCCACAACAGGGTTAGCTCTTGCACCAGCATTTTGGCTCTAAGGATATACTGGCTGGTTACTTTTGCATTGATTTTCTAGGGTTGTTTTTATGAGGTTCAATTCCTTATAATTTTTACTGTATAACTTTACCTAAAATTGGGAGTGGGGAGGGAAGATCCCATGGTTCTGCTGTTCTTTTAGACTCTTTACAGATAGTGGACTCTGTATAACACATCCTACATTGTTCTTTATTCTGCCTCAGATTCTAACTTTGACAGTTTGAGAGGTGGTACAATTTTAGTAGCAGTTTGAGTTTTTTCCACATCCACAAATAAAGTGAATGATTGGGAAATCTGAAAAAGAGTTTGCATCTGGATATTTGTAACAGTTGGAAGGAAATATGTCACAAATATTTTAACCAGATTCCATTGAAATTCTCTTTTTTATTTTACCCACATTTTGGAAGACCTTTAGTTTTGTCCAGTAGTTACTAACACGTTACAGACTCCAATTAGCATGAAAACTCTTCTTGACTACTGCTCAACTAAGGTAGAGAGCTAGTGCTGTACCATTGAATAAAGCACAGGGATCCTCCTGCTGTTGTGCTGGATGTACCAGTTATGGCCCACCCTGGTTTAACCAATCTTAGATAGATAGATATGATTTAAATACAAATCAGTAGAAGAAGATGACAGCATGGCAGGTGTAGAATAATTCTGGAAGTGAAAGTTTTAGTTCCTTGCCTCTGATAATTTGATTGTAATATTAAAGCTTTATTCAGGGTTAACTCAAATAAAGATAGACCTACTTATATAAAGTAGAAAATATTCTGATTCTCACTGCATTTGGATAAGTGGATCATACATGAAGACAATACCAATATTTCCCCACAACCACCTCTTTGAAAGTAAGAAAGTTGAAAATTACATTCATGCATTTCACTTTACACTGCGAGTCTCAATCATTTTCTGGGACCACTCTAGCATGACACATTTATGTGTCAGATTCCTAACTGAGCAAATTTTATTAAACACCAATAAAAATATATTTTACCATATATGTCAGTCTCCTTTCCTCCTGTTACAATGGAGTTCCTTGTGAAACACATACAAAAATATATGTAAGATATCACTAAACCTGATTTATTTCAGAGGAAGCCACATGAACCTAAAACACTTTTTTACTATATTGAATTCTTTGGAGATTGGTAGCTTTTTCAGGGAGAAAACAAAGGCAATTCCATCTATTCTGACCTTATACCATTTTGTGTATTTCTGCCTTACATTCTATCATACCACTTACCATCACAGGTGAACCCCAAGGCAATCAGCTTTATTGAGCAGACTTCAGTGAAAGGCTTCTCCTTTCAAGCCATAGCATTAACAGATCCTTTCTGAGGCTATTAATGAAAGCCATGGATAAATAATGGAGTTTATCAATACCATGCATGGTCTCTGTGTACATGAAATACATATTTCTTTTCCCATATGTATGGACACATGCATAAACACACACACAGCACTGATCATAAAGCAAAATGCATACACACACAATCTATATTTCATTAACTTCAATGGGATGGGGAAATATATCAATAGAATTTCAGCACCAGAAGAGTTAGGATAGAAGCCCCGCTGTGAAGCAGTTAACACAACTACCCACATAATCTGGAAACTCATTGCAATATGTGCTTCCATTTTCCCCAAGAACTACTGATGTTGAAGTAATATTGGGATCAGAATACTGGACCTTGATCAAACATGCTATAAGCTTGCATGCAGAGGCGTGGCTAATTGGAGGCATTAGTTTACCACACTACCAGTGCTTTTTTTCTGCCGAAACGCACCGGAACAGCGTTCCGGCACCTTTTTTTCCTTCTCCCACCCACCCACCGGCCGCCTCGACTTCCTGGCCCAGAGCCGACCCCGCCCCGCTCTGCCGACAGCGTCGGCCTCCCGGCACGGGGCCAGGATCAGGCTCCATTGCCGGGGTCTGTCTGCCCTGCCGGGGCCGCGTTCGGTCCCCGCTGCTCTCTCCCAGCTGTGCAGGCTGGGCCGGGCTGGGGAGATTTAAATCTCCCGCCCTGAGCATGCGCAGTTACAGCGTGCTCAGGGCGGGAGCGGACTGGCCGGCAAGCAGCTCTGCCGGCCGTCCCTGTGGTTCCCAGCCTCCGGCCAGGTAAGGGGGCTGGAGGGAGGCCTGGAGAGGGGTGGGGGGACAAGGAGACGGCCCGGGTTAGAGGGGTGGGGGTGGGGACAAGGAGGGACCCCCGCGCAGGCCGGCAGCCCCCACCGCCCCCTCCAGACCCCCGGGGCGGCTTTCTTTCTCTTCCTCTTCCTTTCCTTCCTTTCCCCTCTTCTTTGTCTTCCTCTTCCCTGCCTTCCTTTCTCTTCCTCTTCCTTTCCTTCCTTTCTCTTCCTCTTCCTTTCCTTCCTTTCTCTTCTTTCTTTCTTTCTTTCTTTCTTTCTTTCTTTCTTTCTTTTCTCTTCCTCTTCCCTGCCTTCCTTTCTCTTCTTTCTTCCTTTCCTTTTTTTCTTTCTCTTCTTTGTCTTCCTTCCTTCCTGCTCTTTCTGTCTTTGCTTCCTTCCTTTCTTTCTTTTTTTCTTTGTCTCCTCCTTCCTTCTCTTTTTTCTTTCTCTCCCTTCTTTTTTAAAACTTTTTAAAAATTAATTTTAAATAAAAACCTTTCTTAAAATTAGATTTCAATTCCAAATTCATTCCAATTAAATTAATTAAACACAATTAATTAATTAATTCTATTTACAGTCACTTTATCTTCAATTAATGCCTATAATTTCTGTCTTGTGAGTTTTCCCCAAAAATTTATTCTGAAAAAGTTTTTCACACGGCTTGAAAATTTTGCACACAAGCCACCAAACCTAGAGGGAACATTGGCTACTAGTTGCGTACACAACAGCAGGCCAGCAGGCTAACATCGGTCAGTCCCACACTCTGGGCCTGGCCGGAGCCCACAGCACCAACAAAAAGTGTGTGGATGCATTACTGCCTGCCACCCAGTACCCAGAAACACAGGCCAGCAGCAGACATAATAGCTACGCATTCACGTTTTTTTCTAATTATAATACAGCCCCCCAACAGTCTGAGGGACTGTGAACTGGCCCCCTATTTAAAAAGTGTGAGGACCCCTGCTGTAAGACCTCACAGGTTGTCTTTCAGTATATTAGCGGCCTGCATAGTTAATAAAACTTATCAGTTTTTACCTTGTATTTTTATTTCTTTGATATATTCAAAAATTTACTGTTTACTGCACTATTTTCAGTGTTATTTCTTTATGACACGACGGACATCAATAGGAGTTCCGGTACCTTTTTTTTTAGAAAAAAAGCACTGCACACTACTACCATTAACATTGAATGATGTTGTGAACATTCCTAATTGTGCTAAACCCAGACATGAATATTTTGGTCAATTGGAATGTATTCAAACAATTAACATGCTTTAGAACTTGTATGGGTTGTATTATGTTAATAAGATAGAGCACTACAAGGTATGTCTATGTACCACTGAGTTTCTGTGTACATGCAAGCATAATGAGCAAAGGAGCTCTTCCCCCCCCGCCCCCCCCAACCACACACATGCACAAGAGTTGATTTATTTTTGTAAATGCAACAATCACTTTTGCAAACATGCAGTAATTGACCTATAAAGGAAACTGAATGTTTAGAGATACTCGATGCTATGTGACTAGCATTCTTTGTTATTGGGCGTCCTTCACTATTCCCTATTCTTGTCCACTCCTTCAGAGTTTCACAAGCTTTCCCAATAGTGGTGGAGGGACACTGTAAGCCTGTTGTATAGACAGTTATAGATGAAGAGAAGAGGACACTTAGCTGACAGTGATGAGACACTGGACAGAGAAGATGCTGACAGTGATGAGATGCTGGACAGAGAAGAGACCAGTGCCAGATCAGTGAATGGAAGCAGAGAGAAAAAGCCTATAGATTCATAGATTCCAAGTTGAGAAAGAACCACTCTAATTAGTCTGATCTTCTATGTAACAGAGGCCAGAGAACTTCCCCCAACTAATTCCTAGCACATAGCTTTTACAGAAATATCCAATCTTGTTTTAAAAATTGTCAGCGATTGTTAACACGACCATTGGTAATTTTTTCCAGTGATTAATTACCCTCACTTGAAAAAAAGTATGCCTTATTGCCTGTCGGAATTTATCTATCTTCCATTTCCAGCCTTTGGATCATGTTATACTTTTTTTGGGGGGGGGGGCAGATTGAGATCCAATTATACTTTTGTTCCCCATGTAGATACATATAGATTGTAATCACATCATCCCTTAACCTTCTTTTTGTTAAGCTAAAGTGTCTCCAGTTTATCAGCATCCCTCTTGAAGTGTGGGCAGCAGGACTGAACACGGTGTTCCAACTGTCTTCACATGAGTGTTAAATACAGAGGTAGAATAATCTTTGTGCTCTTACTTGACATTTCCCTTTTTTGTCCCAGCATCACACTGGAAACTCAAGTTCAGATGATTATCTACTACCATCCAAATTTTTTTCAGAGAGTCATGTATGAAATAAATCCCAAATTTAACGTGGAAGCATAAGAATTATTCCTCTCCCATCTAGGTTCTTATGTCCATTACCAGGGATATCTAAATCTCTGAGGCTGGAGACATCTAGACATCCTTCTTTGCAGCACAGAAAAATAAATTATGTTAGCCCTTGTCCCTTGCCCCAAAATTCTTGATCTTTACTTTAATTTTAATAATGTAAGATGAGCAAAATTGCTTGAAAAGAAGGACTGTTTGTTGTTAACACATCCTTGCTAGTAATGTTAGATTATTTACATGATGTCTCTTCAGGCAAGAACCATTTTATTTCCCAAAGAATTAAGATCTATGGAGAAAATAATTGCTATGGTAGAAGAATGCATACATTACTCTCATGAAGGATGGAGAATAAAACTCCCTTTTGGGTCACTGATGTGACTGTAGTGCAGGTTGGTGTTGGTCAAAAGTCATTATTAATCGATGATTCCTTCATCATCTCTTAGTTAATGGTCTCACTATAATAATGAAGATAAAAATGTCCATATAAAGAACATTATCGTTAAAACTAGCGGTCTCAACAGAAAGGCCAAGCATTGTATGATTGTGAAATTGAGGTTCCCATTTCAGTCCTAGAGAGAGTTCCTACAGGGCAATTTTGAGGCACATGGATGGACAACGGAGAGTGAATTGGGAAGCTTGAATGGTTGCTGCTTTTGTAGAATATGTTCTGTAAACAAAAGGAGGCCCTCATGCTTCAGGGCTGTTCAAACTCACACTTTTCACCAGCATTAACTTAAAAATATCAAAAGACTACCCCAAAGAAAAATTAAATGCCCAAAGGTCAAAGATCTGAAATGTGCATAATTGGAAACAGAAGTCAGATTAGTCAATTGCCACTGGCCAAAGACTTCTTTGTGAAGTAACAAATGCATATGAAGTCATTGAGGACTTGCCGATACGTTTCAGACCCCAAACATTAAATACTCTCTCATACTTTCTCATTTTATATTTATGAAATACTGTAGCACATATTTATATCTGGAACACAGCATGTTTTCAGTAATGCTAGTGTGTATAAAATATGAAACTGGAATTCTCTCTCCTTACATGTATCTATTTGGTACCAAGAAAACTGCAGGCCTAGCAAATAAAAAGCACTCATTCCTGTTGTGTGCTAATTTATTATAAGGAATAACATTCCCGCAGTGGGGCACAATACAGTTCTAATTTCATCGCCCTAGGTGTTTCATATCATAAACCACAGGAGTTGTGCCACCAATGCCCTGAAATGGAACTGAATCCATAATTTATGCATATTTTAAGAATATGTTACAGTAACATATTTAAAGAATAAAGAACATTTCTTCCCACTTTTTAATTTGGCTCTTGTCTGCCCACAATAATTCTGAGCTGCCCACCTGTTTTGCTATGTTCTTTCTGTTAGACGTGTTTTTCGTTTTTGGTTTGTTTAAATAGTTTCATTTGTAAGATGGAGCTTTTGTCAAACTCTAGCCATATTTACAATAAAACTAATCCACAAGCCAAACAATATTAAATAACAAAAGTACACTCAAACATCACACCAACTCACTCTTACACGAGGACTGAGGAAACAATGGCCTCCAACGTACGCTTTGACAGCCAATGAACTCTTGCTCGTTTCAAACCAAAGAGTAGTAGATTGCAGAGCCACAGGCCTGTCACCAATTAGGTCTTGCCCCCAGACATAGATGACCACACCTAGGAGATGTTGGCTCAATGCACTTCAGATGATAGCAACTAAGAGTAATGCATGGAGAGAAAGATGCATTTTAAGGGACCACACTGAAGAGCAGAAAAAGATGAATTACCATACTAGGGCAGCCTATTGTATGGGTCGGGACCCAGTACTGGGTCACAGATCCTCAGGTACTGGGTTGTGGCACCCCCTGCTGCCGCTGCCAAAATATTGGAATGCATTGCTCAAAGATGTAATTGTTGGGTCGCAGCCATAAATGATTTTTTTTCAACTGAGTCCCGAGGAAAAAAGGTTGAAAACCACT
Organism: Pelusios castaneus; assembly: GCA_007922175.1. Classification (NCBI taxonomy): domain Eukaryota; kingdom Metazoa; phylum Chordata; order Testudines; family Pelomedusidae; genus Pelusios; species Pelusios castaneus. The sequence continues at coordinate 12,742,895 of ML685785.1, read as the reverse complement.
GGAGTTCAGTGGTTTTGGAGTTCAGTATTAAAGGTGAATATTCTTTTTGCCTGCAACCTTTTTTTCAGGAGTATGAAAAAAAGCACATTTAGTTCGTGAAATTATGTCAGTTATGGATTGTTTCCATTCCCCTCCCTCTAAAATGTCAAAACAGTTCATTTTGATGAGAGGCATTCCTGGCTTTTTGAACTAGATAGGCAAGAGGGCTTAGACTATGTCTACAATATGGCTGACATCAGTGTAACTTCCTTCATCAGGGCTGTGAATATTCTATGCCCCAATCAATATAAATCACACAAAACATAAGTGCTGGTGTTCACAATGCTACATCAGCAGGATAGCTTCTCCCACCAGCATAGCTACTGCTGCTTATTGGGGCGGATTAATTATGTTAAAGGGAGAGCTCTCTCCTGTCAGCATAGAGGGGCTACACGAGCAATCTAACAACAGTGCAGCTGCATTGGTACAGCTGCTGTAAACTCTTTAGTGCACATGTCTAGATACTTCACCAGGGCCGGATTAACCGGGCTGGGGGCCCTGGGCTGCCATCAACCACAGGGCCCCCCTGTCTGCTTGCCCCCCCCCAATGGCAGAGCCCTCCTGCCTGCCCAGCTGTCTCATGGCACAGGGCCCCCCAACACAGCCGTGCGGGAGTGGCAGCTGCAGCTGGCCAGCTGGACCCACCCCAGGGAGGAGGAGAGAACAGGGGCTGGCCCATCCTGCTCCATCCCCAGGGGTGAGTCAGCTCGCTCAGGGGCGGAGCGGAGCACAGAGCCTGGCTTCTGGTTCTGCACCCTCCCCCGCAGCGCCAACAGGGTAGTAGTGTTCTCAGGGCTCCTGCCCTGCCGGTGCTGAGCCAGCCAGGCAGGGAAGGACAGATCATTGCAGGAGTTTTAGGGGCTTGAGCATGGGGTTTCCTTTTTGGCTGGGGCCCAGGGCTTGAGCCCCTAAAGCCCTTGCGTTAATCCGGCCCTGACCTTCACAGAATCATGGATGTGTGGCAGTAGTGCCCCTCTTATATCCAATAGCCCCAGGCACTTATTTGGGTTGTAGGAGACCTTGTTTCAAATTCCCATTTTGAAGCACAGACTTGAACCCATGCTTCTCCTCTCCCAGGTGAATGCCCTAACCACCAGTCCAATGCTTAATTACAGTCACTTGAATAAAAATGCCTTATTTTCAGTTGCTTTCTGGCTAACAATGAATATTTAAGTATGTCACAAGGGGAGCAACTTTAATAGAAGAGAATGGGAGACCTGCCCTCCCTACAATACCCTAGCCTAGTGGTTAGTATACTAACCTGCTAAGTCAGAGAGCAATTTTAAATTCTTTGGTTTCAGATTGACCTAAATTATTATTATTATCATTTATTATTTATTTTTCAGAATTGCCAGCAAAATGAAAAATCAGTTATTGGCACAGCTCCATCTCTGCAGCAGTGGAGATACCAAATGTTTCAGAGGAAAATGTAAAACTCCCTCAACTAATCCCCAGTAATAGACAATAAAGCAGTAACACATGTATGAGGGAAGTTTCTTCCCAATCCCGCACAGTGACTGGTTTGTTTATGCTAAAGGATGAACATTTATAGTCCATGTAAATATTTTTCCTGGTTAGTGTAAACATTTATATTCTTATAATCCCTACAAACTGTCTAGTGTTTTCTGAAATTTACTAAAATCTCCCCTTCAGTACTATTCTGTGGCAGCTTGTTCCACAAGTTAATTTGCACTGCACTTTAAAAAAAAAGTTCTAAATTTGTTGTATTTTAATCTCAGTGTTATCTCTGCTTTGCGTGTTATTTGTAAAGCTGGTTTAAAAAAAAATAATGAGTTTTTGCAAAAAGTTTGAAAGTCATTTTTGTTCCTTTTTTTTTAAAGGAGCAATTTATTTATTTCATTACATTTTTATAATTATTATTTTATGGCAAAGATTTTATTGAAAATGTTTTGATTCCCCCTCCAATTTCCTAGCCCTCATCTGCCCTCACCACAAAAAAGAAAAGAAAACAATAAGATTAGCAGAACGGAGTAGAGGGAATGACTAGAAAGGGATTGTAGGAAGGAGAAGAAAAACTAGATACCCCCAATTTCCTTCATTTTCTGGTTTCAAGAATTTAAAAGAAATTCAGAAATTCTTTTTGAAAATGGCCATTTTTTACTTTTTTCATTCAAAAAAATGTAAATCAGGTCTAATTGAAAGAGCAAATTAGAGCTCCCCAATTACTTCTGCATATTGTTCATTATTTTCTTTTTCTCTATCTTGTCATGTCTTATTAGTTTCCTTCATAAACTCAGCAGTCCTAATTTTCATTTTCTCCCCGTATGGAAATTTTACCCGATAAATTCAATGTGAATTTAATATTAACTTCAATTAGTGTAGGATCAAGTTCTATCTTTGCTGCTCTTTTCTGGACCTTTCCTATTTTTTTGCTCTTTTTTTTCCCAGAGATGGAGAGACCAAAAAATAAAACCTGCATTTGGCACTATTGTATATTATAATGGTATCAAAATATATTCTGTATTATTCTCTATCTCTTTTACTACAGGGTAATATTTTCTTTGTGTTTATTTCTACTACTGCATATTGAGCAGATGTTTTCAGAGATTTGTCCATAATGATATCCTGGATTTTTTTTATGAATAGCTGCAGTTAATTTATAACCCATCAATGTCCCTGACCATTTCAAACTGTTCTTTCTAATCTGCATTACTTTGCACTTTTCTGCATTGGATTAGCTTTGTAAAATCTAACACTCTCCATAAGATGCTTTAGAAATTGAAAAACCTAACAATGGTCTGTCATTCTCCAGTGTTTTTTCACCTTGCTCTTCATTCTCCTCCTTCACATCATTACTGAATAGAGCATTACTGGACAGAAAATGATTTGTTTTACTGAATTTTTTTCCAACCATTTTTTAAATTTTCTTATTTTCCACAGAAAATTTTGGTGTTTCATTCAAAAGACTTTCAGTTTTTGGCAACAATGCCTTTTTTTCTTTGTTGTTATTTCAATGAAAACTCAAATATTTCCAGAGAAACCTTATGCAACAATCAGAACCCTATATAAAGCCTTGGGACACTTTGCTCTTAACATCCTTTCATATGGAAAAATTACCATATATTCCTAAACCTTGGTCTCTCTCTCTCTGTAACTCCCTCAACAAGTTTTTAATCCATCCTAGAACTTTCAACTTCCACCTGTGATGAGAAAGTTACTAACTCTGTGTAGTAACTATAGTTCTTCAAGATATGTGTCCCTACGGGTTCTCTACTGTAGATGCACTTAGTCCTCCTGCACCTCAGACCAGATATTTTAGGGAGAAGTGTCCATTTGGTCCACACATGCATTGTCCCTGGGCTGTATAACATGGTATGGGCAAGCCTACCTCAGTTCCCTCTCTACAGCAAAGCACAGTGGAAAGAACTCTGAAGCAGAGGGGAGGAGGCAGGACCCACAGGTCACACATACAGAAGAACCACAGTTACAGCACAGGGTAAGTAACCTTCTCTTATTTTTCAAGTAGCATCCCTATGGGAGCTCCACTCTAAGTGATTTTGCAGCAGTACCCCTAAGGGAGGGGTGGTGCCTCAGAGTCAAGTCTAGAATTGAGGATATGATAGTGGAGCCAAATATGACATTGGATACTGAGTCCTAGGTTCGAAAGGGGTGACTGCATAATATTCAGCAAATGTATGAGCAGATGTCCTGTCACAGGTCTAATATTTTTGTGACCAGAATGTTTTTGAGAAAGGATATGGAAGTGGAGAAAGATCTTGTGGAGTGAGTTGGTACTCTAGAAAGAGGTTTGTGGAGCCACTATGGTGAAGAAGAGCCGCACCACTTATGCCAGCACTGCTTCTGTCTCCTCCACCTGTGCCTGTATCCAGACAGACATACTGACCGTGGATATCTCTACCCAGATCCTGGCGTGGACTTGCAAGGACTGTGGCCTGCATTTCCCACTCTCAGACGGTCAGGCTGGGGAGATCATTCAATGTGACAAGTGTCTCCTGGTGGAATCTCTCAGGAAGCAGGTGGGGGAGTTACAGGAGGAGGTGGCCAGGCTCAGGAGTATCCATGCCCTGGAGAAGTTCCTGGATAGTATGCATGAGGAAACATGCAGGGATGAGGAAACTATCCAGGTGCAAAAGACTGCGGCCACACCCTTGGAGAAGGATGGGATGGTTCAGGCAGAAGGTGGACACTGGCAGCTGGTTACTTCTGGCAGCAGACGGTGCTCAACCCCTGCTCCCATCCCACCCTCCATTGTGGTAAAGAACCGCTATGCAGCACTACAGACGAGAGATGAGGTGGAAGAGGAGAAGCCATGCACCCCCGAGGTTGGGAGGATCACAACCATCACACCCAGGAGGAAACATCAGCTTGTGGTGGTTGGGGACTCTCTTCTGAGGGGGATGGAGGCACCCATCTGTCGCCCAGATAAGGCCTCTTGGGAGGTATGCTGCCTGCCAGGGGCCCGTATCCGAGATGTTATGGAGGGATTGTCGAGAATCATCTGTCCCTCTGACTACTACCCCATGCTACTCATCCATGTGGGAACCAAGAGGTGACCCTCAGAAAATCAAAGGTGACTACAGGGCTCTGGGAGCACGGGTGAAGGAGTTCAGTGCACAGGTGGTGTTCTCCTCGATCCTTCCGGTCAAGGGTAGGGGCCCGAGCAGAGACAGGTGCATTCTGGAGGTGAATGCCTGGCTGCGGAGATGGTGTTACCAGGAGGGCTTTGGCTTCCTCGACCATGGGGTGCTGTTTCAGGAAGAAGGACTGCTAGGCAGAGATGGACTCCACCTATCCAGGAAGGGGAAGAGCGCATTTGGAAGAAGACTGGCTAACCTAGTGAGGAGGGCTTTAAACTAGGTTTGAAGGGGGAAGGTGACCAAAGCCCACAGGTAAGTGGGCAATTGACTCTTGTGCCTGCCCCGCCCCGCCTGGGGGCCAGGAGGCAATTGACTCTGGTGCCTGCCCCGCCCTGTCTGGGGGCTGGGAGGCCACCGAACGCTGTGCCTGTGCCTCGCCCCGCCTGAGGGCTGGGAGGCCACCGAACGCTGTGCCTCTGCCTCGCCCTGCCCGAGGGCTGGGAGGTCCCGAACCGCCGTGTAGGACGTACCTTGTTACAGAGAACATTGAGGACAAATTCCTAGTACAAATGCTGGAGGAACCAACTAGGGGCCTTGCACCTGTAGACCTATTGCTGACAAACAGAGAAGAATTGATCAGGGAAGTAGAAGTAAATGGCAACCTGGGCAGCAGTGCCCATGAGATGGTAGAGTTCAGGATCCCAATCAATGGAAGGAAGGAAGGAAAGAAGCAGAACACACACCCTGGACTTCAGAAAAGCAGATTTTGGCTCCCTTAGGGAGCTGATGGGCAGGATCCCTTGGAAGGCTGATCTGAAGGGGAAAGGTGTCCAAGACAGCTGGCTGTATTTTAAAAAACCCTGTTAAAGGCACAGGAAGATAGCATTCCGATGTGCAGAAAGAACAGCAAATGTGGACGGCGAACCAGTGTGTCTTAGCAGGGAACTCTGCGGGGAGCTGAAACATAAAAGAGAAGCTTACAAAAAGTGGAAGCTTGGACAGATGACAAGGGAGGCGTATAAAGATATCGCTCGGGATTGCAGGGATAAAATCAGAAAGGCCAAAGGACAATTGGAGTTGCAGCTAGCAAGAGATGTGAAGGATAAGAGAAAGGGGTTCTATAAGTATATCAGCAACAAGAAAAGGATCAGGGGTGGTGTAGGTCCCTTACTGAATGGGACAGGCATCCTCGTGGTGGATGATGTGTAAAAGGCTGAAGTACTCAATGCTTTTTTTACTTCAGTCTTCACAGGGAGGGCCAGCTCCCAGGTTACTACAGGGGGCAATGCGGAATGGAGAGGAGAGCGGCCCTCGGTGATGGAAAGTCAGGTTAGGGAACACTTAAAGAAATTGGATGTGCACAAGTCCATGGGGCCGGATGAACTGCATCCAAGGGTGCTGAGGGAGTTGGCGGAAGTGATTGCAGGGCCGCTGGCCATTAGCTTTGAGAACTTGTGGCAAACGGAGGTGGTCCCAGAGGATTGGAAAAAGGCAAATATAGTACCTATCTTTAAGAAAGGGAAAAAGGAGGATCCGGGGAACTACAGACCGGTCAGCCTCACCTCAATCCCTGGGAAAATCATGGAGCAGGTCCGCAAAGAATCCATCCTGAAACACTTGGAGGAAAATAGAGTGATCAGGAACAGTCAACATGGATTCACCAAGGGCAAATCGTGCCTGACCAACCTCATTTCCTTCTATGATGAGATGACTGGATTTGTGGATGCGGGAAGAGCCGTTGATGTGGTATACCTTGACTTTAGCAAGGCTTTTGATACGGTTTCCCAAGCATTCTTGTCGGCAAGTTAAGGAAGTATGGGTTGGACGAGTGGACCGTAAGGTGGATCGAAAACTGGCTAGATCAACGGGCTCAGCGGGTAGGAATCAATGGCTCGATGTCTGGTTGGCAACCGGTAACGAGTGGAGTGCCCCAGGGGTCGGTCCTGGGGCCGGTTCTATTCAACATCTTCATTAATGATCTTGATGATAGAATAGACTGCGTGCTTAGTAAGTTCGCAGATGACACTAAGTTGGGGGGAATGGTAGATACTTTGGAGGGCAGGGACAGGATCCAGGGAGACTTGGAGAAATTGGAACACTGGGCCGAAATAAACCTCATGAGGTTCAACAAAGACAAGTGCAAAGTCTTGTTGGGGGTTATGGTGGATGGGAAGATGAATATGAGCCAACAGTGTGCCCTTGTTGCCAAAAAGGCCAATGGCATATTAGGCTGCATCAGTAGGAGTATTGCCAGCAGCTCAAGGGATGTGATAATTCCTCTCTATTCGACACTGGTCAGGCCGCATCTGAAATACTGTGTCCAGTTTTGGGCTCCCCACTATGGAAAGGATGTGGACAAATTAGAAAGAGTCCAGTGGAGGGCAACAAAAATGATTAGGGGGCTGGGGCACATGACTTATGAGGAGAGACTGAAGGAACTAGGCTTATTTAGTCTACAGAAGAGAAGATTGAGGGGAGATTTAATAGCAACCTTCAACTACTTGAAGGGGTGCTCCAAAGAGGATGGAGCTAGGCTGTTCTCGATGGTCACAGAGGACAGAACAAGGAGCAATGGTTTCAAATTACAGCTGGGGAGGTCAAGATTGGATATTAGGAAAAACTTTCTCACTAGGAGGGTGGTGAAGCATTGGAATGGGTTACCTAGGGAGGTGGTAGAATCTCCATCTTTGGAGGTTTTTAAGGCCCGGTTAGACAAAAGCCTGGCTGGGGTGATTTAGTGGGAGTGGTCCTGCTTTTTAGCAGGGGGTTGGACTAGATGATCTCGCGAGGTCCCTTCCAACCCTATTGTTCTATGATTCTATGAGGTTGAAGAGCAGAAATCTAATAGCAGTAGATAATGCAACTCCATATCCTTCTAAAGAATCTTTGTTTAGATATTGAGGATATTTTCAATCAAACTTCAATGGAGAGATATAGTCTATGAGACTTCTTGAAATACTTTCTAAATAAAAGGCTAATGCTGTCCTGACACCAAGGGTGTGCAGTGTCACATTCCTTTTGTCCTACTTCGGAAAAAAAAAATTGGGAGTTTGATAAATTGGTTTATGTGGAAATCTGAAGATACTTTTTTAAAGGAATTTGAGATGCAATCACAGTGTGACCCTGTTTTTAAAAAAGATTGTAAAGGGGTGTGAGGTAATCTGTTTAAGTGTCTCTCCCACTCTTCATGCAGAAGTAATGGACACTAAGAATGCATATATTGGTATAATGCCAATATAGCATGTGCTGTCTGCCACATTCATTTTCTATGCTGATGACGAGGGAGTTTGAGGATGGGTATGAAAATGAAAAAAAGTCTGAGTTCACTACGTTTTGTCCACTCTCTTACAGATAGGAGGTATTGCGGTTGGGGCATGCTATATTAATTTTGCTGCTTCCAACAAAGCTTTGTTAATGGGTAATACAATGGAGGCAAATGAGCAGATGTGAAAGATATAGAATAGTATGTGCTATGACTCTTCTAGAGGAGTTTGTGAGGAGTCGATTACCCTTTGTATAAGGTCCTGAAATGCTTAAAATCTTCTGTCAAAGTTGGTAGAGGAGACATAACAACTTCATCCGTAAATGATGAAGAGATGTTGGTTGCAGAAATAATCTCCTCTAATCTCACTTCCTGTTCCTCGTACATCTCCTCTTCCAGATCAGGAGCTCTAGAGAAAGTAGCTCCAGGGGATTACCTTTTCTTGTCCCTGTGAAAGAAACAGGGGCCTTCAAGAATTGATGTTAATAAGCCACACAAGCATCCCAGTAAAGCCACTGACATCGTGCAATGGGCATGGGTGGGGCCACTCAAAACTGTCCATACCAACTGGTTGGGTTGTGTCTCTCATGGCAGTAAACTGGCTGTGCACAGTCTCTGATGGAAATTCCCTGACATTGCTACCTAAAATCTTTGGCTATGTCTACACTGCCAAGTTAGTTCAAATTAAGCCTTCTTAATTCGAACTAACTAAAGCCATGGCTACACTAGGCTTTAGTTAGTTCAAATTAAGGGCTTCCTTAACTAGAACTAATAAGTTTGAATAGGGCTTCAGAGGTAAGGCTTTAATTCAAACTAACTAGTTCGAATTAGCCAATGTGGCCATGTTAATTCGAACTAATTTCTTAGTTCGAACTAACTGGGTATTGAAATGAATGGGGATCTCTAATTTGAACTAAGCAAGTTCCATCAATGGCACTTTCTTAGTTCAAACTAACTTTTTCTAGTTCGAATGAAGCTAATTCGAACTAACTAAAATTAGTTTGAATTAGTTAGTTTGAACTAACTAATTAGAACTAATTTTAGCAAGTGTAGATATAGCCTTTGATCTGAGGTGCAGAGGACGCAAGTGCACCTACAGTGTAGAACACACTCGAGGAAGAACTATTCTGACAGGTAATTTTTCCTCTTTTAACATTAACACCTCATCTATTGTTTTTTAAAGACCACATGGACACTGTTTGAATCAAAACAACTTGTTCAATTTGCTAAAACAGACTAAAAACTACCTTATGACTCAGCCCTCTCTACATATAACATACTGAAGTTTCCATTTCATCTGATGAAGTGAGGTTATACCCACAAAAGCTCATGCATTAAATACATTTGTTAGTCTTTAAAAGTGTCACAGGACTCATTAGTTTCCTTATTAGTCTCTTATGAGTGACTTTCTTAGACTTTTTGAAAGTCCAAATAAATTATAAATGTCAGAGAGAGAGCCGTGATAGTTTGTGTACAGCGAAAACGAGAGTCCTCTGGCACTTTAAAGACTAACAAGCTTATGCCTGAAGAAATCTGTTAATCTAAGGTGCCACAGGACTCTCATTGTTTTTGCTATAAATGTCAGTTCTCCTTTCTCTCTTACTATGTTGATTCCTCACCATAAATTCTAATAGATTGGTTAGAGTCTGTTTTCCTTTACAGAAACCATACTGATTTGTCCATATTACATCATTCCCCAAATGTACATAAAACTGATGTCAAGCATTGCATAATAACCAACAGCAAGAGTGTAAGCACTTTTGTTTTTTCCTTCCATTATTGCCTTCAAAAATCCATCCATACAGATGATTATTTCTTCTTTATATAATATAAATGTACCATTTTGACAGAAACACCATATGTTTCATTCAACAACACTAGCTAACTGAATGTTTCCATCGTTTTCCTTTACAGGAAGAAAAGTGAATAGAACACAGCACAAACAGTGAAAAGCAGCTAGGAAGTGTGACTTACGATCACCTGTAGGCTACTTTATCTCCTGTGGACTTAGGAAGATTTCCTTAGTGTGCTTTTCAAAAGGTTTTCTTTAGCACTGGAGGAATTTACAGTTGTCCTCTATATTGTGCCCTGCTTCCATTAACAAGGTAAGTGGTCTCTGGAGCTGGTGAGAATTACAAAGATGAAGCAAAACAATATATTTCATATAGTGAAACAGGTCTCCATAGACTCAGACCCTCTGATGTTGTTGCTGGTCTTCCTCTGGAGAAATATTTTAACCACTGATGTGGATAGAATATGCAGGACCCCCTTATTTATGTCCTCTAAGGGGAAGGCCCTTTTTGCTAATAGCAGTGCAGCTATATCTATGGTTTCTTAGTAGGTGAAGTTGGGGTCAGAAAGCTCCACCACTCATCCTACAGTAATGAAAAAGTTAAGAGTGGATCTCAGCTTAAGAGTTTTTAAAACACATTTTAAAAATCTCTTGTATGCAACGCTCTTTCAGTAACAATCAGAGACAAGGAACTCATGGGAAAGAAATACCAAAACAGTAAGCAGGACTGCCAAAGTTTGGAAAGGTCCCCTGTGAAAGCCTTACTTTATTCAGCACTCAAATGCTCTGGAGTCTTAGAAATACTTAGATTAACCTCGCCTAGAAATGAAGGGACAGATGAAATAGAGTCTGAACTGTGTGTGTGAGAGAGAGCAGGCTCATTGTACTAAGGACCTGGAGTACAGCACTCTGTTCCTGTAACAGTTGCTTTGAGCTACAACCTAAGCACCTCCAGCTCACTGAGAAACAGGCTAACCAGATGAGGCAGAGTCTTTTAATAATATCTAGCAGATATCATCAATAAAATGAGAATGGATCCAAATACTTTTTGAGGTTCATAAAACTTCACTAAAACAAACACACACACACAAGATTCCCATGACCCCTTTAAATTTTCATGAAAATGAGAGAGGCACAGAGCATGTCACCCAAGAATAGCTAGTTACCTGGTGGTTAAAGCACTCACCTGGGATGTAGAAGACCTAGGTTTGAGTTGGTCTGATTCAGAGCTGGAACTTGAACCTGGGTTTTCTACATCTCAGGCAAGTGTCCTTACCAATGCGGTATAGAGTCAGTCTGTCTATCCATTTGGAACTATTCCACTTTATATAAACTAAATAGTCATTGGGACATGAGATTAAATTGAATATTAATTGGGACATGAGAGAGAAAAGCTGATCTATAGGCCTGTAGTGAGGCCATTACCCTTGGCTGTGGGAGACCAACGTGAGTACCCTAACAAGCAGATTCTTGGCTATTATGGGATGGGTCTCATCTCTTCTCTTATCTCCCCACTTGAGAAAGCTCCCAATGATAAAAATAGATTCATTTCCATGAAGAGAAACAAACAGAGCCCTGTGGCACTTTTAAAGACTAACAGATTTATTTATGGCATGAGCTTTTGTGGGAGAAAATCCCACTTCGTCAGATGCTTTGAAGATGGTAAACACACAGAATGGGAGGAAAATAAATGCAGGAAGTGTATGACATAGGATCAGGTCAGGCTGTAACAGCAAATCAAAACAGATGTTAGAATTCAAACACTGGGGAACAACATATAGAAGAAGGTGAGGTCAAATCACCTGTTGTAATGAGAAAAAAATCCGTACTACCTGTTTAACACAAAGAAGAGTTTCAGTATTGAAGAATCAGCATTTTCCAACCAAAAATGTTTTGTCAGAAAATTCCCCAACCAGCTCCACACACAAATCCATTGTGCCTGGAAACTCGGAGCCTGAGCAGGTCATGGATCTGCCTCTGTTCCTGCAGTTTGTCGGCCAGCTGAGCGATACTTGCAGCTAATGGTAAGGCTTCTTTGGCTGTGGAGCTGGCCTGTCCGGCGACACACCAGCATGAAGCAAGACGACAGCCTGCCCCCCCGCCCTGCTGCCCCAGCAACCTGCTGCGGGCACTGCACTGCTCTCTGTGCCTCGTCATCTCTGGGCACAGGAGGCCCTCAGTGACGGGTGGGAGTGGATTGTCCTCACCACCTGGGACGACGACCTGTGGCTGCAGAGCTTTAGGATGAGCAAACGGACCTTCCTCGGGCTCGTCTGCGAGGTCACCCCGGTTCTGCACCGCATGGACACCCGACTTGGATCCACCCTGCCCGTAGACAAGTGAGTGGCCATTGCCTGTGGAAGCTAGCAACCCCAGACTCCAACCGCTCTGTGGCCCAGCAATTTGGCATTGGGAAAGCCACTGTGGGGACCGCCCTCATGCAGGTCTGCAGGGCAATCAACCGGGTCCTGCTAGCTCGCCTCATCACCCCTGGCAACGACTCAGCTTCCCCAACTATGGGGGCATTGTGGATGCCACCCACATCTCCATCCAAGCCCCAGAACACCATGCCAGGGACTATGTCAACCGCCAGGGGTACTATTCCGTGATCCTGCAGGCCCTCATGGACCACTGCAGAATCTTTCAGCACATATATGTGGGCTGCCTGGGGAAGGCGCACGATGCACGGATCCTGCACAACTCCACCCTGTACAGATGCATGTAGGCAGGCACCTTCTTTCCCAACCACACCGTCACCATTGAGGATGAGCAGGTGCCAGTCCTGATCCTCGGAGATGCTGACTACCACTTGCTCCCATGGCTGATGATGCCATACACAGGCCACATGGATGCCAGCAGGGACCTCTTCAATCGGAGGCTCAACTGGTGCTGCAGTGTCATCGAGCGTGCCTTCAGCCATCTCAAGGCCTGCTGGAGGGCCATCCTGACCTGACTGCAGCTCTGCGAGAGCAACCTCCCAGTGGTCGTCAGCACACGCTGTTGCCTGCACAGCCTCTGCGAGCTGCGGGGGGAACAGTCCCCTTGTGTCTGGGAAGCCGAAGCTGAATGGCTCGCTGTGCAGTACAAGCAGTCTGACGACACCCTGCCCTGGACTCAGCGGGGCCAGCAGCAAGCACAGCTCATCTGGGTTGTGCTGAGGGCTCACTTCGAAATGAGGAGCACTGAGGAGTGGGCCTGTTACCAGGCCCTGTCACCTCTACTACCTGCCCATGCCTGCCCCCACACTATGCACCCATCTCCCCCTGTCCCCACACCAATAAAAAGCACGACACACTGTGTAACAGTGTTCAGGATGTTTATTCAGAGGAGAAAATGGGTGTTGGGAGCTGTGGGGGTTGGGAGGTGTGGGGGGAGTGAAGAGGGTCAGGGGAAGGAGGGGGGGTCAGGGGGAGTGAAGGAGGGTTGGGGGCAGTGAAAAGAGTCAGGGGAAGTGAGGGGGTCGGGGGAGGGGCCAGTGCTAGTGGCCCGAGAGAACAGGCACTACTCCAGGCGCTCCAGGGACTGGGTCTGCCACTCCATAAGGTCGAGCATGTGCTCAAGCAGCCTCTGTTCGCCCCTCCACAGCCACTACTCGACCCTCCAGTGGGGATCCTCCTGCTCCTGCTGGGCGCTGGCCTCCCCCTGCTCCAGCACCACTATCTCATTCCCTGAGCCCTCCTTCTGGTTGGCATCAAGGAAGGGGGCCTCAGCAGAGTCGATGGTGTGGGCTGGCAGGCTGCCGCTCTCCTGGCCCAGACAGGGATCCAGCTGCTAGTAATACTGGCAGCTGGTTGGGCCTTCCCCTGTCCAGAACGTCTCCTCCTGGGCCTTTTAGTAGCCCTGGCGGCGGTCCTTAACTTTGACCTGGACCTGCTGGGTGTCCCAGGTGTGGCCCTTGGCAGCCAGGGCCTGGAAGATGGAGGCATACATCTCCTGATTGCGATGGCTGCCTTGCACTTGAGAGCTGACTGCCTCATCCCCCCAAATGGCCAGCAGGTCGAGGATGTCCGGGTGGCTCCAGGATGGGGCCCGCGTGCAGCGCTTGCTCTGCTCTGCCCTGCTCCCAAGCAGGGTGGTCAGGAGTGAGTCCTGCCCTGTGGTTGGCCAGGGCAGGCTCTTCCTGTTCCAGGAACTCTGGGATGGAGGTCAAGGAGGAAGGTCTGGAGGCCATGGAGGTCGACTTAGGGCTACTGTGCATCTACACTGGCTTAGGCTGACTTAATGAGGTTGTTTTAAGTGTTAGGTTGACTTAAAAGGAGGTGTTATTACATCACCTTAACTTTCCCTTAAGTCGGATTAAGGATCTGCTTAAGTCGACTTCAGAAAAGCCCAGTTTAGACGCAAGTAATTTCAGTCAACTTAGGCCTCCTTAGGTCGACTTAATTTGTAAGTGTATACACACCCTTAGAGACTTATTTCTTTGTTAAGTCACCCACATTAATGTAGATGTGTAAGCAACATGATGTGTGTGGGTGTGTGCATTGGAAAGATTGCATGAAAATTATAGTACATAGAAATCGGAAAGAAAAATTGCCTTCAGAGTGACAGGTTATCCTTCAAGAAGAAGAAAAGCCAAATAATTTGTGCCTGCAGAGATACTGTAGGACTCATATTTTAGCAGGCAGAATTCTTCCAGATTATATAACTGGTCCCTGCAGGAAGGAGCTATTAATCCTCTGTATGCTTTGTCATTAATATTGTTTATTGGGCCACAAGAAGATGGCATAAAACTTTAATGTCATTTTCTCACTCTAAGGGCTTTTTTCCCTTAAAAATCTAAGGGTCCCTGCCAATCTGATATGGCACTTAGATTAAAGGAACAGATGGCTGATGCTGAATGACTAATTTTTGCATCAGCCAAAGCTTTGATGTTTGATCCAAACTATATGAAGGGACATGCTCCTTTTTTTACATTCCACTGGGCAGAGGAGACTGAAGAACAATAGGGACACAATTAAACAACTGAGCACTTTTTGGTGTCCAGACAGCTTGTGAAACACAAGGTGAGCTGTTAAATATACTCCATCAGTTACAAATGTTGGGCTTGGTTAAAGTCAATGGTTATGTCTACACTTGCTAAAATTAGTTCGACTTAGTTAGTTCCAACTAACTAATTTGAACTAATTTTAGTTAGTTCAAATTAGCTTAATTCGAACTAGAAAAAGTTAGTTTGAACTAAGCAAGTGCCATTGATGGCACTTGCTTTGTTCAAATTAGCGATCCCCATTCATTTCAATGGCCAGTTAGTTTGAACTAAGAAATTAATTCAAATTAACATGGCCACTCTGGCTAATTCAAACTAGCTAGTTCGAATTAAAGCCTTACTTCTGAAGCCCTATTCGAACTTATTTGTTCGAATTAAGGAAGCCCTTAATTCGAATTAACTAAAGCCTAGTGTAGCCATGGCTTTAGTTAGTTCAAATTAAGCCTCCTTAATTCAAACTAACTTGCCAGTGTAGACATAGCCAATGAGTGCACATGTAGTGCCAGATAGGACTGTGTAGAGAGACATGTGAGTTAGGCAATCCAGGATAACAGTGGATGGGGAAAGGAAGACAGGAATATACCTGTCTATATAGAAACTCCCTGCTATATTTAATCTCTCTATGAAAACTCATAAAGCACTTAGTTTTTTCAATGAAGGGGTTTGATATTCATGTGGGTGGAAAGAGTCAAAAGATCAAATGTCTCTAAACCACAAAGCAAGCCGCAACCCTCATATTTAGGAATCCCAGTCCTTGGTTCTATTACTAACCATCATCTAACAGTACCTGATTAGACAGGTAGTATCAGAGCTTTAGGGGGAGCATCCAAAACAGGGGACCTACCCCTGTCTTCCCTTCTGACAGTTAGAGAGTTAGGGTTGCCCTGAAAATGGGGTTGCATTTCCAACACCCTTGGTGAAAATCCATTAATAGACCTATCCTCCATGAATGTATCTAGTTCTTTTCTGAACCCACTGTACTTTTGACCATCACTACATCCCATAGCAATGAGTTCCACGGGTTAATTTTACATCATGTGGAAAAAGGGGTTCTTTTTTGTATTAAACCTGCTGTCCATTAAATTTCAGTGGGTGACCCCTGATTTTTATATTGTGGGCAAGGGTAATAATACTTCTCTATTCACTTTTTCCACACCAATCATGACTTTTATAGACCTCTACCATATCCCTCCTTAATTACCTCTTTTCTAAGATAAACAGCCCTAGTTGTGGTAATCTTTCTTCATCTGAAAGCTATCCCATAACCTTAATCAACTTGGTTGCCTTTCTCTGAACCTTTTCCAGTTCAATTATAAATTTTTGAAAGGGGCAACTAGAATTAGATGCAATGTTCAAGGTATGGGCATACCAAGACTTTATAGAGTGGCACTTTTTAAATAAACCTAAAATTAAACAGTAAATATGTATGGTTTGTGACAGGTGCATCTGATTCTACAAAGTTATTTCTTTGTCATAACCTACTGAGGGAGATCTTATGAGAAATCTTTGAAATTGCACAGGATAAACATTGTTAACACTGGTCATCACTGCATCCAATATGTCTATAAAGCAAAACCTGTACCTGGTTAGCCTACCAAAGCTAGCTAGCGTGGATAACAATAGCAGTGAAGGTAACATAACATGTGCTTCAGTGTAAGCTAGCAAACCAATATGTACCTAGGGTCCATACTGAGTTTGTATTACTTCTCCTGAAGCCCAGGCTGCATTATCATCATTGTTATTGTAACTTATGCTAGTTGGATTCCAACCAGTTCATACACAGCTTTTGCTGTGTAGACATTCCCATAAAAATCACAAAATTATGAAGATTTGAGTTCTCATTGCCTGTACGCTGTATACACTCAAAGGAAATGGATGGTACAGTATACACCTACCTTGTCTTAAGAGATGGTTGCAGAATTTGCATACTCATTTCAGTGCAGAAAATATTCCCTTCCTCTCCCCAGCCCAATCTGTCATTCTTAAACTTTAAATTCAATACTCTTGTATAAAACTCCTAAACAATAGGAACAGGCCATTCTCCAATTTATGGGATATGTCAGTCTTTCACTAAATAGTTTCTAAATTTACTCTCCTCTGCTCCTGCCAGGAAATAACTAGATGTTTGTGTTTCTAGGAAGAAACTGTCTGAGTCTGTAACTAGTCCTTGAAGGCAACCAGAGAGAAGGATACATCAGTTGACTGGCCTTTTTGTACTTCCCACACAGACACATGCACGTGTGCACACAAATCATTGTGAAAGAGCCAAGAAAACAGGTTTGAAATGATTCACCATGATCCCCTTTTGTGAGGAGCAATGTCTCAGTGGCGTTTTTGCTTCAGCAACACAATAGAAAGCAACAAAGAAAAAATAAGGTATAATAATAATTCAGGCAGGATACGCCAGACAGTGACAAACAATTGAATAAATACAAACTTGGCAGCTTTGGAGGCTTGCAAGAACTTGGATTTGTTTTTTTAAAAAAAATAAAGGGGGGATCTAGTACGAGTATTTATATAAACACAGGAGTTAACTGGTGTGATAGGTTTTTAAGCTGTGTTAGTGTTTTGATTTGGTACCCTACTCCTTTCCTTGACCCCTGGTGCATTTATTTGATCTGTAAAAATGGATCAAATGGAGCATTCCTGAAAAGGAAATTATGGTTGTCTGAGTTCCTAACATATTGTAAAAATGTCTCCTTCCAAGCAGAGCTATGTGCACACACACATAGCAACTCTGTGGTGGTGATAAAAGATTCCTGGAGCATAGTGAAGATGAAAAATTGTACGCAGTTGAGAGGTAAATTGCCAGAGGTGTCAGAAGACATGTTGTGGTGACGTAAACAGTGACACCAACATTAATTTCAATAATCTGACAGTGTATTAGCGAAACAGAGCATACCTGAGCAGCTCACCAGTGTTGTCTATTTCATTATATTACCTCTCCCCATCACAAGCCATGCTCCCTCTAGCCTCCCAAAAGACAATCCCCAAAACAGGGGACGCCTAGATAAGTTGGCCCAAGATGGGAGCCTTCTCATTAATTGTACTAAATAGAGTGATGATCTGGAAAGGTCATATTGGCTTTTTTACATCCCCTCTCTCCCAGCTAAGTACCTTTTCAGCTACAATTGATTACTGTGTCATTTGGGTTTGCACAATTCTGTCAAGCAGCAGCACAGACAGCATCAATAACATTATTGATATTGTGATGAACCGTGTTCCACTCAGCACAGACTCCATCTTATATTCTGTGGCACTGCATGGTGATATTGACTGAACCACCAAGAGGGAGGCTCAGGCATGGAAAGGATGGTGTCAGAGAGACTGAGAATATAGCTTTTTATGTGAAACTGCTGCATGGGGACAGTACAACAAGAATATCTGTCAATAAGAATAGTAAGAGAAAACTGTGGTCTACCCATGTTCCCTTTCAGGGTTTCAAAGTCACCCCATTTTTGTTGGTTTCATTGTATGTATTGAAGGTGCAGCAAGCCCATGAGAAAGAGATTACTGAATTTGAAATATCTACCTTCTAAAGCATTTCTTACTGCTAGTAATTTATCACATTCTGCTACATGCACTCCATATTAAACTAGGTTTGTTAGAAGGTGCCTTCACTTATTTCCCTGAGAAAGGAATATAGCTAAGATTCAGAAATATGTTTGCATATTGATTTTTGAAATAAGAAAATTGTGTAGGCACTTTTATGTACATTACTGGCCCTCACACATATTATATATGCTTATTGCAACCTATAGTTAAGCTATTCTTGTCTGCCCCAGCACATAGTGTACCCAATCCATCATAACTACACCTGCTAGATACATACATGCTGTACCATGTGCACAGTTATCCATGCCAACAGAGACACTGTATCTACCTGCCAGTCTATTGCATTCTCCTTTGCACGTGCATGGATGTTTGAATGTTCCCTTGCCTTGATATAGACAGCATGAGCTCTATTGGTTCTCGACATTGGAAAGCGGCCTGTTTGTACAAGATGCCAGTAGATCAGTTTTGTTGCTGTATCAGTTCAGCACGGTTGCAACTCAGGAAAAAAACAAAAAGAATGGGTCATGCACTTTTCTTCGAAGTCTGAAAAATTCCATTGGCCCCAATTCAGCTGTTTCCTAGCTGAAGAGAAACTGCAAGAGTAAGTACATTTGCAAAAGTGTCCAGTCAAAAAACAAACCTGCCCACTCATTCCATGGTCCTCTTTTGTTCTCCTGTTACATTCATGGAGCCTTCAAGCTACAAGAAAATTCCATGCTCCTGAATGGTGAGTTCTGCTGGGACAATTATCCAGACTTCCTGTAACAACAAATAGATCTTCTCTTCCTGCAGCACAGGTGAGATCTTATTTAAAGCTCAAGAATAGTGGTCTTTCAAGTTTTCTTCCATTGAGGAGAAGAAAATAGTTTAAATATTGTATTTGGTATATAAATGCCAAACAAGCACACTGTATTTACAGTACCAACAAGGAGACAGGAATAGGGGCAAAACAGGTTTATGGACTGTGGGTCTTTCCTACTGTTAAGAATGAAGAGGCTCTGGAAATCTGTGTAC
The DNA here is from genome assembly GCA_007922175.1 of Pelusios castaneus. Taxonomy (NCBI): domain Eukaryota; kingdom Metazoa; phylum Chordata; order Testudines; family Pelomedusidae; genus Pelusios; species Pelusios castaneus. The sequence goes on along the minus strand of ML685785.1, from coordinate 12,723,690 downwards.
AAGTCCTATTTAAGTCATACCTCTCCTCCTCCATTTGTGATATATCCATTAGTTAAATCCCATCTTTATTTAGAATGTAAACAGTACAGGGAATATTTTTATGATGTATTCATTCAATTCCCAGTATAATGGAGACCCAATCCTGATTGTATTGTCATAGCACCCAGCAACCCAAATAATAAATCATTGTCTTTATCCATGTCCATATCACAAAACCATTGCACTAAGTGCAACAGATGACAGTCTCTAGGAAGACCGAGACATGGAATAGCAGACTGTTGTAGGTCAGAATGAAGATACATTGGACACCAGCATAATTATAGTAAGTGTGGGGAGCTCAAGAGTGGATTAGCAGAGAATACTGAGGGGAAGGATTGAGGTGCTTCAGCAGAGCCGGTCTAAAATAGAATATATAGTGGTGCAGCAGTTGAATGTTGGAAGTGTATGTATCTTCTGCCTGCAATATATTTGGTTGAGTCAAAGTCTCTCACTGTCATCATGAGTGTTCAAATACAACCATAAAAATTCACAAGGAAAAATAAATGTCATCAAATATAATGTTCTCCCTCTAAACTGGTTAACAGAAATTTTCTTTGGATTATGCTAACACTAAACAAACGGGCACAAAAAGTAGGTTATCTCACACACACAAAGAGACAGACTCTGCCCAGGGGAAATATATTCCAGATTTGCACTATGAAGAATGTGACCTCAGGGCAAAGGGAAAGCAACCTATTTATCCACATTGTTCCTTAGTCAAGCTGTTTCCCTTAAAATGAAGAAACCTTAGGAAAACAAGGCCCTGCTAAGGATTCTTACTGCAAACGTGACACAAAGCAGAAGCCAGAAGTCTTAAGTGGCAAAATCACCATGTCAAAAATCAGTAAACTGCATCAAAAGCTCTTGGTACCCTACCAACTGCTTGTTAGCATTCACTGTGGTGCAGCTGCTGTCTTCTCTTTCAGACTCATCACTGGGATTGAAAGGGGAAGAAAAAGCCATTTGTTTCCCCCTCTGTCACCACTAGGGACTCCAGAGCTCTTTTCAAACTCCCTTCAGCATCTTGACAATTGACAGGCTTACAGAAGAGAGGAGCTGTTAAAGAGGACTGCCACAGAGCAAGCTGAACAGTGGCAGCAGGGCAGTCAGTGGGGCCGCCATTGGGGGGAAAGCTGCAAGTGAGATTTGAAAGTTGTGCAAGTCAGCAACAGGAATTCTGCTTTGAAAAGCAGACCATTAAAGTAGAAAGGGTTTGCCTCTGTTAATTAAGACAATAAAATGCAACTGAGGAGTTTCTGCTTTCATCTTGTGCGCATACTTTCAGAACAGTCTTCAGCAATCTGATTGTGAGATCAGTTCAGGTGATCCAGTTTAACTATGCCTCTTGGAAAGGTGCACAGAATACTCTATTTAGAGACAGTTTGACTCCTATAAAATAGATTTTTTCTTACCACATAATTAATTTAATAAGCACCTTTCACAGGCACTGAAGCTGCCGTAGAGCTTAAGCAACAAACAATCAGACTTAAAATAGGAGATAAAGGAACATTTAAGCTGTAGTTTTAAAATTTCACACATAAATCATGCAGGAAAGGAGAGTTCCATCAGCTGTGACCCAGAGGGGAAGATGTCTCACAGTGAAGTATTAATCAGAAATAAAAATGAAGAGGAAATCAGCCACAGAGCACACAAGAAAACACATGTACAATGAAAAATGTTTTGCCCCTCTGTAGTGGACCAGGGTCTAAAAATGCTGCATAGTCACTAATTCTTAGAATGCCACTAGGAGGTTGGTAAATAATGTAAATTCTGTTTTATTTAGAAACTGAGGCAAAGGTTGTTGACACAGGACTAGTGACAGATCAAGGATTAAAACCCAGGAATCTCAAGTAATTGGATTTTTTTATGAGATTTTTTTTTTCCATTGGAAAATGCTGGTTCTTTTTAAACCAAAACTTTTCAAGAGAAGGAGTCAGTTTTAATAAATATCCCACTTTGAAAATATTTTTAAAAGGTTTTGAAGCTGTCAAAATTGACGTCTTTGAAACAAAAACATCTATTTTTTCATTTTGAAACAGTTTTTCATTAAGCTAATTTACAGTAAGGCTATTTTAAAGCTAAAAGGTTGAAATCAAAATAACATGTTTTGAAATGGTTGAAATGTTTTGATAGACCTAATCATAATTATTTTGGAATGTTGGGGGTGGGAGAGGAAAGGTGTCAAGAAAATTTTGACTTTTTGGTCCTGATTTGGAATGGGGAAAAGTTTGGAAATGTCAACATTTTCTCACAAGATGGGAGAACTGTTTCCTGCCTAACTTAGGAATTAATTTGCTCTTCCTGTTTCTTGTCCCTCCAGTTGGCTATGTCTACACTTGTTCATTTAAGTCGACTTAGCATGCCCACATTTAAATTTTAAGTTGACTTTTGAGGGGACCCTACAAAATCGACCTAGAGCATCCACACTGGACGCCTAGGTCAACTTCTAGGGGCTAGGTGGACGTTGGACAGGTCCACGGTGGTGGGGGGGCACCCCTTGCCAAGTGCCAGGGGGCTCAGCCTTTGCCCCATTGTACCTTGGTACAATAGGGCAAAGGGGGACAGGGACCCTGGCAGGGCATAGGGGCAGGGTGGCCAGGACTCTACCCTGCCCTTTGGGGGGGCATGCCAGGCTGTGGCTGTGCCAGCCACCCTGGCAGGGAGGGCAGTGGGAAAGCCCTGGAGGCCCCTAAGTCAACTCTAAGTCGACTTAGGGCTACTCCACGTCTACACTGGCTTAAGTCGACTTTCTAAAGTTAAGTTTCTTAAGCAGAAAGTCGACTTAAAACGAAGTTTAGTAAAGTCGACTTAATTTTTTCCTTAAGTCGACTTAAGCTGCTGCTTAAGTCGAGTTAAGGAAAGTGTAGTGTAGACGCAGAGTAAATTAAGTCGACTTAAGCAAGCTTAAGTCGACTTTAATTTACAAGTGTAGACGCACCCGTTGAGACCAGACTAGATTCATGGCACTGCATGTGAGAGCAGTCCTAAGGCAGAAGGCCCTGAGCAGCAAAGAGTCTACTTGAAAAGTGGAGATAGAAGCACAAGACACCCACCAATCTCCTACTCTATTGTAAAAGTGGACAATGCTGACCAAAGAGGGGTTGGCTGAGGACAAAGACACCCAAGACACATGCTGATTCAGTGCATCTCCCAGGCTGTAAATTTGCCCTTTTTTGACAAAGATGCTGCCACCTGTACTTATGTCAGATGTGGATTTCACTCCCTCCCCCCTTCCTCTGGGCAGTACTCCACCCTCTCTGCCATAGGAATACATCAGTGTTCCATTTATTAATTCGCACTGGGTTGCAGGAGAGGAGTTCACAAGCAAAATGTGTGGACTTCAAATGGAGAATAAACAGAAGGAGCAGTTAAATCCTAAATCAAAGACAAGTGTTCATGTGAACATCCTTAGTAACCTGCGCCCCCCTCCTCCAAACCGTGCACACAGAAAATATCTGCTGCCTCAGGAGTAATATTGCTGAACATAACATCACACTGATGTTTCCCAACAGGCCTGGCACCACTTTAAAATGGACACTGTTGTTCCACAGGTCCAGCGCAGTCGTAAAGACTCCCTTAGAGAATTTTCCACACTAAGTAAGAAAAGATAATCAACTGTGAAATACCAGGTGCATATTGGGTGGGTGTGGGACATAGCATCGGTATTACTGGTGCTATCTGCAATGCTCACTATCACACTGGATTTCTCCATGACAGCTTGTTTGGTTCATGAGAAAGAGAATGATTGATGGTGACTTTCTGATGTGGCCTGGGACCCCAGAGATTGGGGGATCCATCTGACCCATGCTCCATTTCCTTTCAAGGGGGAGCGGGGGAAAGGTAACCTGCATAGTGTCTTGTATTCTATTCTCTTAGGACATAAAGTGGCACTAAAAAGATAACTGGAAAGAAATCACAGCAGCAGAATGCTTGATTTATGTAAAAAAACAACGAGACTCCTGTGTCAGACTAACAGATTTTCTTCGGCATAAGCTTTCGTGTACTATAACCCACTTCGTCAGATGCATGAAGTGGAAATCACAGAGGAGAAGTATATATACACATGCCAGGATGGAGAAGGGCAAAGTCAGTTCAGAGAGCAGATGGGGACTATTCACACCTGTTGATAAATGTGTGAACAGAACAATCACTTTTTGTAATGTGCTAACCATTCCCAGTCCCTATTCAGGCCCAGTCTGATTGTGTCAAGGTTGCAAATCAGCTCCAGCTCTGCAGTTTCATGCTGAAATCTGTTTTTGTATTTTCTTTGTTGAGGTATGGCAACTTTCAGGTCAGCTACTGAGTGTCCATGGAGATTGAAGTGTTCTCCTACAGGTTTATGGATGTTGCCATTTTTGATGTCGGATTTGTGTCCGTTTATCCTTTTGCGTAAGCACAGTCCAGTTTGGCCGATGTACATGGCAGAGGGACATTGCTGGCACATGATAGCATAAACCACATTAGCGGATGTGCAGGTGAATGAGCCCCTGATGGTGTGGCTGATGTGGTTGGGACCTGTGATGGTATCACTGGAGTAGATGTGCGCGCAGAGTTGGCACCGGGGTTTGTTTCCCTCTGGAAATTTGATTTACATATTTATTTTTACAGTCTTCAATTAATACTTAGCAAATGAAGTCTTTGATTCAGCAAAAAGGTAACAACAGGAGCCAGGGCCAGTTCAGATAATCCTGACAGACATACAACTTACTGTGGGGTCACTAGAACCATGTTGGAGGAGACATGGATGAAGTGTTTATTGCTTAAGTTCCAGTGCTGCCAGGTATGGAGGACTGCACTGGCTGAAAGCTTGAGCCATGCTGATGATCCATAGTTCCCAGCCACTTCAGTGACTCACTGGCAGAGTCAGGAATCAAATCCAGGACTGTTCTGACCCCTGCACCACATCACCCCTTATTTGTCATTAAAATATAATTACACACTTATGTTGTCCTTTCTGGGGTTCTTCAGACTGCTCAAATTTCAGAGTTCAGCTCCCATTTAGGTACTAAAATAAGGGCCAGATATTTGGAAGAGCTCAAATCTCTTTGAAAGTGCAGTTATAACTATTGTCTTCTTTAGAATGCCCAAATGAGAGCTGACTTCCTGTAAGAATACCCTCAACATGGGTGTTGAGCACTAGGCCTAACAGGAGAACAAGAACTTGGTTTCACAAAAAAACTGAGGTTTCAACATAGATTTCCTTTCTGATATGGAACCAAAAATCAAGACTTTTCGAAATTTGTCTTTAAAAGAAAAAAAGAGAGACACACACTTCTCCCTCTCCCATTGTCAGGACACTCATTTGGGACATGGGAGACTCAGGTTCAAGTTCTTTCTGTGCATGATTCTTACTTGGAACTTAAAGCTGTGTCTTGCACATCCTGAATGCATGCCCTAACAACCAGGTCATTGACTATTTTGAAGTGACCCTCTCTCTCTGGCTTTGACCAGAAAAACATTCCAAGAAAATGTTTTGTCAAAACCATCCCAAGATTTTAGGAAGGGTGATCTGCCTGATTCAGAAAATGTTCCCTACATCCCAGGCAACTGTACTAACTACCAGGAGACTGGTTATTCTGGATTAGAAGCTCTCTCTCAATCTGAGAAACTTTTCCATCAAAATTTGTCATAAAATTCTTATCCAGCTCTACTGAGCACTTCAAAATTCAGCCTTGAGTTGTTTTGACTTCAGATGCACTGCTAAATAGCCTTGAAAACTCTGCATTTTACTGTTACAAATTCAGCCCATTTTCTCTGAAGCATGTTTTAGCGAACTAGTTTCATTAAGCAGCTGAAAAATATTTCTGTGCTTTTCTAGAAGTTCAAGCAGCAATTCGGGTGACTTTTTATGTTTAACATCTTAAAACTCATTTGAAATCTTCTTCCAAAGCTAAAGAGAAATTTAGAGAAATGAGATTTTTCCTGCTCCACCAACTAAATGGCTGATGCTAAAGGTTTTGTTGTTGTTTTGTTTTGTTCTTGCAGATGCGGTTAGTCACTCATAAAAGCCAAAGAAAATTATAGAACAGTGAAAACAGCGACTTCTTGATCTTCTACCTTTACTGCCATTACCTGTACATAAAATATGCAGGCAGGAGGTTTTAGTAAATTCACTATCAGGTACAATATTTAAAATATCAAGTCAATGGGCCAAATGTGCACCTCTTCCAAGATGTGACCCAATTACGTATTTAGGTTCCTGTGTTGCCATTCAGTAAATCATTGTATCAAACAGCATAAATTGCTTATTAGAGCCCAAAGTCAGGTACATCATTTGATTACTATGTGCTAAGTGCTGTCCACATAACGAAGGGAAGCACTCTCCAGTGATGGGGATTTGAAAGCAGTCCCTGCTCTGAATTTGATCTGTTTCATGAAAACTAGGAACCAGCTGTCGTACCAGATAATTAAGTCTGTCTGGTGACAAAGGAGTGAAGATCATAGAAGCATATGCATTCAGGGCTGTTCACAGAAGCAGAGCTCACTATAATGGTATTATATTTGCAGAGCATTTTCTCTTCCAGTGCATCTTACAAACTGCAGGAATCACTTCGACCCAACAGTGAAATACAGCTACTTCTGCAGTAAAGCAACACAAGTTATTTAACAGCTGACAGCAACACAGCACAAGAAGTATAGAATACTTTAACTCAATTAAACAGGTAGGTGGAACAATGCTATTATTAAGCATTAGGTGTGAACTTACTTCTTAACTGAAGGCACTTTCTTGCTTGGTTAACGATATACAGACTTGCCACCTCAGTCTATTAAAGAAGGGAAGGATGGTCAGATCATCACCTACTGTACCTTGTCCTTGTTCCCTATTAATTCTTCTTGTCCTAGTTTACAAACCTTTCAAAAACAAACAAGGGTCGGGGCCTCTGAGCTACAGAATTCCTTACAGTCAGAAGTTAGCATGAGATGCGGTCTGGAATCTTGTAGCAAAATTTAAGTCCCATCACTGTGTACAATCTTTCTGGTAAAGATATTAGAACTACAGCCCTGCATACATTTCCTTGGCCATAAGAAACAGAAATGAAACAACAACAAAAACAGAACACACACCCCAAATCCATGCTCACTCAAATGGCACATGATACACATGAGGCGGAAACAGCCATTGGAACTGAATTTGACCTGTAATAATATTGACAGCACCCAAACACAAGAGGGCTGGGTGCACTACAAAGGCATAGATTGGATGGGTCAGACCATGACAAACAAAATCATGAAAGCAAAACTGAACAATTCTGTTTCACTTCGTTAAAAGTATCATTAAAACCTCCTTTCCCTTTCTGAATAGTTGTACTTTATCATTCATTGGGTGCGTCTACACTGGTAAATTAAATCGACTTTAGCTTGCTTAAGTCGACTTAATTTACCCTGCGTCTACACTACAGTTTCCTTAAGTCGACTTAAGGAAAATTAAGTCGACTTTATAAAACCTGCTTTTGGGTAGACCTAAGGCTTAAGTCGACTCCCTAGAGTCGACTTAAGCCAATGTAGCCATGGGGTAGCCCTAAGTTGACTTAGGGCTACCCCAGGGCTACACCAATGCCCTCCTTGCCAGGGGGGGCATAGGGGTAGACTGGCATTCCCCCCCACCTGGCAGGGCAGAGCCCTGCCCACCCTTCCCCTATGCCCTGCCAGGGTCCCTGACCCCCTTTGCCCCATTGTACCTAGGTACAATGGGGCAAAGGCTGAGCCCCCTGGCATTGGGTAAGGGGTGCTCCTCTGCTTCCGTGGACCTGCCCTAGGTCCCCCTAGCCCCACAAAGTTGACCTAGAGCATCCAGTGTGGATGCTCTAGATCGACTTTTTAAGTTCCCCTTTAAGTCGACTTTATTTTTAAGTGGGGACACACTAAGTCGACTTAGTTAAAGTCGACTTAAAATTACAAGTGGAGACATAGCCATTGTGCCTTGTCTATTTTGTTAAAAATTAGGATGCTCATGAACTGTGTGATATAAATGAAAAGCAAAATTATTTACTCCTACCATAAAACAAGAGGCCAACTGATATGGGCTAATTAATTGTATTATATACTATTTGTAAAGCACTTTGAAGATGAAAAGCAATACATGTACCAAGTATTACTGTTGTGCTCAAAAGTATGTTGACAAGGTAGAGCAGTAAGCCTGTCCTTTAAATGCATTCATGGCAATTATGGCTCTTCACAATGGATATTGTTCAGCTGAGTGAACATGGTAAGACTTCAGCTAACAGATTTTATCACTCTGACATTTTTACAAATGTCCCTTGCTAAAATGTCATGTGAGATTTCTTGAGGGAAAGGAAAATACAAAATACAGAGTTTATGCAGATAATAAAAGAGAGGAAAAAAATAAAACAGTGTTCCTTGCAGTTTCAGCTGTCTATAAACTTCAACACAAATTATTAATCATCAACAGGGTCTGATTCTAAATAGTGAAGAGATCAATTATAGATGCTGAATTTGCATCTCTAGGACACTGGTTAACATTTATGCATAAATTACCCTTTTTATAGTTAAAATAAAAAAATTCAAGAGAAAGAGTTGATGATTCCTACTCTATAAGTGGAGTGTTGCTTCAGCAAAGATCTACTCAGAACTGGACTATATCCTCAGGACTAGTTGTAACCTGGTCTTTAAGAGTACGTCTACACTGGAGCCTTAGGTCGACAGACCGTTGCATCCACATTGGGTGCTTATTAAGTCAACTTAAGTGCTTCCTTAAGTTGACTTAATAACACCACCTCTGAAGGTTGACTTAAGCCAGTATAGACGGGTAATACCCTTAAGTCAACTTAATTGGCCTCCAGGCTCCAGTGCAATGTGGGACAGCTACCCACAATGCACCAATTCTCTGTCAAACTAGCACCTGCCAATGTAGATGCTGGCAGTCGACTGGAGTTTTCAGTGTAGACTCTCTAAGTTGACTTAACAAGGTTGACTTTAAGACTTAAAGTCGACCTTGTTAAGTTGACTTAGCAGAGCCTCCAGTGTAGATGTACCCTTTAAGAGTCTTGTTAGCAAAAGTAAAACAAAGAATGTAATTTACACAGCTGCACATAGACAACCTTTCAACTTTAGTTTCCAGGCCTGGAAAATGGAGATGCACTGTATTTATCTACCTCACAAGGGTGCTGTGACCAGTTCTATTTTTTTTTAAATGTTTGTGAATTGCTTAAAAGATGTAAATTGCCAGAATACATATATGCCACATATTTCTTATTATTATGAAAACCTGACTTGCCTCCATTTCCCTGTATGCAATAGAAACATGATGGTCCCATGTTAATGCATCCAATCACTGAGAAAAGCAATTGTATTATGTTCCTTTATGTGTATGGTATTGATTTGCATCACAGCCCCTTACATATCCAGAAAGCACAGGTATACTTTGAAACTGAAACAGGCAACACAGGTAATAAAACATCTTTCTGCTCCCTCAAGAAAAGCAAAAATTGAATGTGTACCATCTCCAAGCCACAGAGATTCTGAGAAGTCAAAAGGAATCTGAGAGAAGAATCTGAGCTTTCAAGCTTTTCCAGCTTTTCTCAGTTTTACCCACCACTTCTCTATGAGCAGCAAAAACTTCATGGAGACCTCTTTGAAAAGGGTTTATCACATATTTTGTTTTTCAATAAGGGGAACAAGAAGAGTGGGTACAGATAATATTTCCAGTTTAACTCTAAAAGTAATGGTGCTCAGGCTGAAAAAAGTAAAAGGCAATGCTCATTCACGCTGCCTGAACCGTAGAAATTACAGATTGTTTAGATCAGTAATACTCAGACTGAAGCTTGGAAGCCACAAATGGCTCTTTAAAGCAGTGGTTCTCAACTTTTCTTCCATTGCGACACACCTGACAAATGATGTCCCCCTGTGTGACACACTACAATCTGCCGGTGGCGGTGATGCTTGGGCTGGATGCACTTGGGAGGCTGCGGCACTCTGGAGGACACAGCACTCCAGGACTTGGGTCAGAGCAGAGTCAAGCCAGTGCAAGCTGGTATCCTGGGGGTCTGGCTCAACGGGGCCAGGTTTATTTTTGTGGGGCAAGAGAGCCCTCCCCAGCTAAGGATCTCTGGGTTGCAGCCCCAAAGTCTCTTTACTCATCTGGCCCTGGCTGCTCCCTGTGTTGTGCAGCAGGAGCGGGCTGTTGAGGGCAGCAGAGAGTGGTGGGCTGCAGGAACCCCAAGATGGCTCCAAGCTGAGCTGCCAATTTTCTGTGACACACCTCCTGGCTCTTTGTGACACATTTTTCTGTCCCAACACAGTGGTTGAGAACTGCGGCTTTAAAGTGTGTCCTGTGGCTCTTTGCAGCACAGGATAGTAAAACACTATATGATTAAATTATTTATCTATCTAAGGCTATGTCTACACTTGTAAAGTTAAGTCGACTCTGTTAAGTCGACTTAACAAGGTCGACTTCAAGTCGACTTAAAGTGCAGTCACTCTGTTAAGTCGATTTAACAGAGTGACTACACTTTAAGTTGACTTAAGTTGACCTTTTAAAATCGACTTAATAGTAGACATAGCCGTCCACACTGTCCTTAAGTCGACTTAAGTCAACTTTCAGAGGTGGTGTTATTAAGTCGACTTAAGGAAGCACTTAAGTTGACTTAATAAAAGACCAGTGTGGATGCGGTTTTATGTAGGTCGACTTAAGCATCCATAAATCGACTTAAATTGACAGAGTAGACGCACCCTAAGTTTTTAACCAATCTGGATGCTTTTAGTATGTTAGTAACCAATTGTAGAATACTTGGTCAGTAATTTTGCTGTGAGGCCAATATATATTTATTTATATATAGTAAATGAAACAATGAATTCACACTACTGTGTCTCTTTCGGTTAATGTTGATTGCTAATTTGGCTCCTGAAACACTGAGGTCTGAGAATCACTGGTTTAGATCATCTAATCCATTTCTAAATTAGCCTGGGAAATGTCCTGTTGCAAGAATAGTTGAACATGCTGGGATTATCAAAACATCATGCTTCAGGGATTAGATCAACTACCACAGATGTGGGGAAGACGTACATCCTCTATACAGTCAAATGCATTGTTACACATTTTGCCAAGTGCAATATCAGAGTATGTCATCTTCTGAACCATAAGAAATTGGGCATCAGTGAAGGTCAGAGACAGGCTTGATAGAGTAATGTTCTGATCTATGGTGCAAATATACTTTACTTTTAGACCTTACCAATTTTATCTGGTTATAACTAAAACTTCATTTATTCCACTGTTTGATAGTTGTGGAATTTGCCACAGAATATACTCCTTGTCACAGATTTATGAACTTTCTTTCCAAATCACAATTATGTTTCTAGGTCACAGTTTCAAAGATGACTTTGAAAACATGACCTGAGTGTAACCCAATGCAATATGCTCTTGATCTCATTACATCTGGAAACAGCTCATAGGTGAGATGTTGTCATATTCATATCAATGGACTATTTGCTCTGAAATCTAAACATGACAATTAAAACACCAATATTGTTAACTACTTCACCATTGATTATTTTAGCAAAACATCCAGCTAGTATACCCAACTAGCATACTTATCCCAAAATCTCATGCCCCTCCCACACCTCTTCTGCTGCTAGTCTCCAGTTTCACCTCTCAATTTATGTAATGCTGTTTGTTAATATCAGTACAAAAGTCTACTGCGTACTGGAAAGTGAAATACAGAGAGAGCACAAAATAAATACCCAAATGAATTGCACTGTATCTATTGTACAGATTGCATTATTCATCACATTCAATAAAATCCGCATTTTTAAAAATTCAGCAGAAAGTACCATAAAATTTCCAGAGAGTCATAGAACCTGAGGATCCTGCTTCAGAATTTTGGTTCAGGTTGCTATGGTGTACACATAGGCTATGTCTACACTAGGAAAAGTTAGGTCAACTTTGTTAAGTCGACTTAATAAGGTCGACTTTAAGTTGACTTAAAGTCGAACTTATTAAGTCAACTTAACAAAGTGGTTACCCTTAACTGAGACTTAGTAAGTCAACCTAACTTCCCTTAGGTTGACCTAAGAAAGTGGACTTATGCGTCCACGCTGGCCTTTGGTCGACCTAAGGAAAGGTTAGGTCGACCTACGCAGGGTTAGTTCGAATATCCTGAGGTTCTTATTAAGTCGACCTAAGCTTTCACTAGGTCGACTTAAGGATTTTCTTAAATTGACCTAATTTAAGCCTAGTGTGGACAGAGCTTAAGTTAGATCGACTGAAGCCTCCTAAATTGACCTAACTTGCCAGTGTAGACATAGCCATAGGACTTTGAGTTTCTATATTATTTTGTGCTTCCTGTCCTAAAACATTCACTATTGCTGCAGTGGGATGCGCTGCAGCTGTCACATACATCCCCCCACAAAGTATCTTCCTTCCAGTATTGTCTCCAGACACTTTATAAACCACTCTATGATGCTTTAGAATAAAGAGTTGAAAGTACAATATAATATAATTTCTGAATTAATACATATTATCATATAGCATTTTCATGCAGAATTGCAAAATAGTTTGGAATAGTTTGGCTTCCGATCTTATTCCAGCATTTTCCCAATATTGTCATCAAGAAGGCAATCTTAGCTGGAGCCTAATTATACTGCACAACTCACTAGTACATTATGGGAAATGTTCACCTTCTTCTGAAGCATTGGGTATTGGCCACTTCTTGACACAGAATACTAAATTTAATGGACTAGTGATTCAATTCTTTTCTGCAAATTCTATGCTCCTATAGTTCAGAAGCCACTTTGGAATCTCCAGGATGATAAACACTGTATGGATTTGAAATATACTTTCTGACACTCCAGTCCAGCTGTTCCCTGGGAAGAATCCATGTCAGACAAATGTGGGCTGTCTTTGAACAAGCCATGCTGAGCAAACCAAGCCAAGAAAATAAAAAGCCAGGAAGCTGTGCAATTTTTGCAGCTGCACCTTAGCTTAAGAGAAATTAATAACCAGTTCCATAATTTGGGAACAACAATAGCTTTTTTAAAAAAGAAATAATTGTAAAGTTAAATGCAACATGATCATCATTATGAGTAAAACAGAAAAAAAGGTAGATGAGGTAATGGACAAGTTTTCCTTGAGCTGTATTGGATTGATGTAATTGCCTCTAAGTATATTAAGTTACGTTAGCACATGCAATTAATTAAATAATTAGCTGTTAGACGAACGACTACCTTATGTTTGGTCAGAAGAAATCTGTTTTAATAAGGTAAAGAGTTTGGAGTTGGGTGGGATGTCTTTAAGAAGCAAAAATTGCTTCTGCTGTGGGGGTGCTTCCTGACTCAATATAACACAGACCCACAGCAACACCTAGTGCTTGTTAGGACACATGGCAAGACTGTAGTCCTCAGAAATTCCACTCAAAATTGCCCCCAGGGCCTCTTACTGACTGTGTGCTGTTTGAAGTTGTAATTAGGTGAGAGAAATCATGCTGAACTAGTGCTTCATGAACACTGCCAGTAACTTATTGCTCCCAAGGCTTATAGTGCGCCATGATAAATGGGATTGAGAGATCTTGGCACTGTAAACATATGTTCCAAGGCATGAAAAGCATAAAAGGAAAAATGGCAGATTCAAAACTATTTAATTGGGTATGGCCATATGAGAAAGCTGACTAAAGAGTCTAGAGTAAGTTATGACTGAGGAGGGGAGAGTACCAGAAAATTTAAAGAGGTAATGGCAGAGTTTGGATCTAGCTCCACAACATCACAAAAAGGAGACATTTGTAAAGTTTGGATTTGGATTGGAACTTTCAAGAAAAGATGGAGGGGAGCTCTGTGCCCATAATAGAATAATATATCACAAAAGAGTTCAATTCAACACTCTCAGCATGTGTATATCAAGGATGGTTCCGGCTGTTTCTAGTTGTAAGTTGTGGAATTTGTTCTTCCTTTTTGTTTTGCAATGCTAATTCGATGGAACTTTCAGGAAAACAAAAACAAACCCAACAGCTTTCTGGTACTTGTTATAGTCGGAAACACAAAGCAGGGGTCGGCAACCATTGCTCACACCCATGCCAGCCCCTCCTCCCCAACCTTCAGCTTTTGCCAGCGTCTCCCTCCACTGAAAAAAAGCAGCTGCTGCCTGAAAATTTGGTGGCAACCATGCCTGGAGTGTGGAAGCCGCTTTCCAGGCATGCTGCTGAAAGGAGCCTCTTGTGGAAAGAAGCCACCTGGAGCTGCTTCTTGTGGCAGTGCACTTGGAGGCTGGGATCCATAGGGATGCCGTAGAAAGAAGCTGCCCCGAGTGGCTCCATCTGGCAGCGACATGACATGGAAATGAGCTGCTCTGGGTGACTTCTTTTCATTGCATGCCTGGGCCATGAGCATGGTGGGGGCCCCCTGCATTGCAGCCACTCCTAAAAGAAGCCAGCCACAGTGGCTTTCAGTGGCAGGAGTGGCAATTTCAGTGGGGTCGCAGAGGTCACTTTCGGCACATGTGCCAGGGGTTGCTTACTCTAGAGTCTTCCTCTCTGTGTGGGTGATTGACTTCTGATTTCAGCAGAAGATAGTGACAGTAAAGAAAGAACCTCCAGTGCATATTAAATATCTATTTATCCAAATTCTTCTTATTCAAAGATATTGGAGGGATGTGCAGGATTCCAAGGAGATGTGTTTTTTTTCCCACTCCTCACTAGAGTCTGGAAATCTAAGTGTTTTGCAACATAGGAAAACAGACATATAAATTCACCTTGAGCAGATTATAAAATGTAATTTTTGTTCCATGGGATATTTACATTTCAAAATCTGTTTTTCTCCCAAATCAGAACAAATAGTCAAACCTTCTGTGGAACAAAATACTCTGAAATATTTAAAGTCAGATTCATCAAAACAACTTTACTAAAATGTTCCGTTCCAATTGTGTTAAACAACATATTATTAAACTATTAAATATATAAATAGTATAATATTAAAATTATATTTAGACCTGTACCAAGGACAAAATTATGGTTTGTGAAAATGAAACTCAGTGTTGATAAACACAAAGTAATGTACATTGGAAAACATAATTCTAACTATATATACAGAATGAAGGGGTTTAAATTAGCTGTTACCACTCAAGAAAGAGATCTTAGAGTCATTGTGGATTGTTCTCTGAAAACATCCACTCGTTGAGCAGTGGCAGTCAAAGAAGCTAACAAAATGTAGAGAATCATTAGGAAAGGTATAGATAATAAGACAGAAATATCATATTGACTCATAAATCCATGGTATGCCACATCTTGAATGCTGCATGAAGATATGGTCACCCTATCTCACAAAGGATATATTGTAATTGGAAAAGGGCAACAACAATTATTAGGAATATGGAACACCTTCCAGATAAAGAGAGATTAATAAGAATAGGATTTTTCAGCTTGGAAAAGAGAGTACTAAGGGGGGATATGATAGAGGTCTATAAAATCATGGCTGGGGTGGAGAAAATAAATTATTTTAAAGTGTTACTTATTCCTTCTCATAACAAAAGGGTTAGACATCACTAAACATAGCAACAGGTTTGTTTAAATAAACCAAAGGAAGTATATCTTCACACAATAGTTCATGGAAAATAGCTCCATCAATAGTTTTCAGCTAGAATGGGCAGGAATGAAAAACCATGCTCTGAAATGTCCCTAGCCTTTCTTACCAGAAGCTGGGAATTGTTGACAGGAAGGATCACTTGAATGGATCATTACTTGTTTGGTTCATTCCTTCTGAAGCACCTAGCATTGGCCACTGTCAGAAGATAAGACACTGGGCTAGATGGACCATTGATCTGACCCAATATGGCTGTTCTTCTGTTCTTGGAGAAGACAACATGATCTCACAAAGCATTTAGATTCTGATGGAACTGCATTCATCGACAGAAATGTATTCCACCAAAATTTTTTGTTCACAGGGTTTAGCATCTATCTGTGGGTGATAGATACATGTATAAAATAGGAATGGGCAAACCAATTCAGAAAATCAGCAACAGATCTGAACTGTTGCCCAAAATTCAAACCGAACATGCAGCAGGAGTTTTGAAAAATGCAGCTCAGTTAACTTCCTCTCCCCCACAGCATTCCCCATTATTATTTTTACTTCCCTGTTTTTCTTTGCTTTCCAATTCTGAAAGGCAGGTTTGGACACCATGAGAGAACATCTGCCTTAGACAGATATGGAAAACACCCATAACACTCATGAGAAAGCCTGTTCCAAAGATTTTTAGCCTAGTCTGATCAACCTGAAAAGTCTGAAAGAGCATTCTGTGTGTGCATTAGAGGATGCCAGTTGATCACGTTGAACACACAATCCATTTGAGAGCAGGCTATACTCAAATTTTAATGAGTTTGCCAACATTAGCACAAGTTCAAATCACTGGTCCCCGAGACAGGGGTCATCAATAAAATCTTTCTTTTTCTCCTTATTAATGTTACTGTGGTAGTATCTCCACCCAGTAGAGCAGATATCCCAGATACAGTGATAATGTTGATATTTGCATATGGAAAACATAATTAACATATTAAGGGTGAGCATTGTACCAGAATGAGGAGTGTGTTAGATATTGGGCTAGTGTTGTGAACACAGTCCCTATAGATGTAAATACTACTTCCCATATAAATATACATACTTTGCAGAAAGTCCCATCAAATTTACTTTCACAAATTCATAATTTTCAATTTTTAAACTACCCTGCAAAATGTAATAGAGAATTATATTGCTCCCATATAAGATTCTATAGGATGGTTCATCAAACCCGATAGAACGAAGATGATCTTTCATTTCAGTCCACCCGTTTTAAGAGTGGTCACTATAGAGCCCTATTACATATTCCAAAAGGAGCCCATAAATTTCATCTGTATTAATGCTATAGGCTTCTTATTAAGAGACACACATCCTTCTAAATCCGAGAGCAAAGAATCCAATACTCAAACTGCATTTTCTTCAAAGTTCTTGACATAGGGTTTACTTCACTGACAACCACTGCAAATTCAGTTCTGCTGGGGACAGTTGGCTGAAACTCTGTAGGGTCTTCAAGCCCTTCTGCTCATCTGACCTGAACTCCAAAGCTTTCAACCTTTGCCTGTCACTGCTCTCAAAGTGCTGTCATTCTCCAGTTTCCACTGTTCAGCTTCACAAAGATTCAGACAGCAAAACACCTGTCTGGACTCCATAATATCATCTTAATTTCTCAAACGGATAACACAGCTCTGTTTTGTTGTTGCTTCTTCTCCACAAGGAAATACTAAATTCTGTGACTCTAGAGAAGATAGAATCCTGTAATGTGATGTATTAATGCAGAATACAGCCCAGATTATGGCAGGAGCTCTACACCCTCTGGCAATCACAGGCTAAGCAAAAGTGACATTTTAAGTGAGCTGCGGTTGCCAACCCTGTGAGTCAGTTTTACAATGGGTTTGGTGACTCAGCTCTTGCTGAATGCTCCTCAAATTATTCTTAACATGATCAGGTGTGGAAAAACAAAACTGGAAGTTGCTTGTGTATTATCACCATCAGTCCCAAAAAAATATAGGAGGAACAAATACAAAGGAATTGTTGCAAGATGGCAGCAATATTAAAAAAAAACAACACCTTGTTAATATTCCCCCACCACTACCACCCCTCCCCCAACAACTTATATGTGATTAGAGAGTCCATTATTTTGACATGCTGACTTTATCCAACTCTATCACTATTTCATTCAGAAGACACAGTCGAGCAGCTACTGCGGATGGATCAGAATGACCTGCTTGGAGCTGGATCACACAATCATGATCTATTGCAGGGGTATGCAACCCCCAGCATGTGTACCAGCAGTGGCACATGAGCCCATTTAGAGTGGCACTCAGCACCCTCTGCGGCGCCACAGAAATTGTCACTCCTGTCATTGAAAGCCACTCCGGGTGGTTTCTTTTCAGTGTGGCTGGGACACAGGAGGTCCCCACCATGCCCATGCCCCCAGGTGCTGCGGAAAGAAGCTGCCCAGAGAAGAAGAAGTCACTCTGACAGCTCCTTTCTGTGGCATGCCTGGGGACCCCCAAGAGGAGCCACTTTTTTACATGGTATGTCTGGCGATCCCCGTCCCTAAGCATGCCACCAAGAGGAACCATTCTGGGTGGTTTCTTTCTGTGGCAACCCTGAAAAGCACCGCCCCCCCAGGCACTCCAGCTGTGGCCACCGCTGAATTTTCAGGTGGCTGCCATATTTCAGCAGAGGGGGCCACCGGTACTGGCTGAGGATCGGGGAAGAAGGGCCAGCATGGAGGTTGGCAAAGATTGCTGACCTTTGACCTACTGCTTTATCATCCCCACACTGGACTCACAGGCTATGTCTACACTTGCACTTTTAAGTCGACTTAGTGCATCTGCACTTACAATTAAAGTCGACTTAAAGGGGAACTTACAAAGTAGACCTAGAGCGTCCACACTGGATGCTCTAGGTTGACTTTGTGGGGCTAGGGGCACCACCCCCTGTGTACAATGGGACAAAGGGGGACAGGGACCCTGGCAGGGCAGAGCCCTGTGTGTGACACTGTCTGGGTTTAGGGAAGCATTTATGATATTATTTTCTATGGATATCTCATAAATGCTATAATCCATAGGAACTATGTCATGTTTGGTATCAATAGAAAGGTAGTAATTTGCTGGGAATGATTATATAGTTTATGTCTAGGAATTCTATTTTGATTAGAAGTTAAGAATTTGATGTTATATCCATACTTTAACTTGTGTCAATCTGGACAAATGTCTTAGAGGGGAGGGTGTGAACAACCATTGTCTCCTTAATGTTTAGGAATTTGCCAGGTGATATGATCCCAGGGAGTAAACTGATGAGCCATTAAGGATACAACGGTTGTATTGGTGTCAATTTAGGGCTACCCCAGGGCTACACTGGCTTAATTCGACTTTAAAAAGTCGAATTAAGCCTTAGGTCGAGTAGAAAGGTGGTTTAATAAAGTCGACTTAATTTTCATTGTCGACTTTATTTTCCTTAAGTCGACTTAAGCAAGCTGCTTAAGTCGACTTAAGCAAAGTGTAGTGTAGACGCAGGGCACATTAAGTCGACTTAAGCCAAGCTTAAGTTGACTTAATTTACCAGTGTAGACGCAGCCACAAAGTCCTCTCCTCAATCCATTCATATGCTGAAGCTAGTGTGTAATTCTTCAACCTGCTCATTAATGGGAGTATCTCAGTATGAGTACAATGTCAGTGCTGTATTATCTGCACTGGCTGCCTATAGGTATCTAATGTGGACTTTAGTATGTTGGCTTTCACTTATAGAGGCAAACATAGCCTGGGGACTACCAAAATGACCACCTCCTGTTTCCAGGTCAGGTGTACAACAGCTTTCCTCTCCTTGCTCAGGCAAAGTGCCATGCACCAGAAACAAGAGGGATCAACACTATCTGCTACTGTCCTGTACCAGCAGTTCTCAACTGCTGTGTGGCAACAGTAAGTGTATCTTGGAGAGCCAGAAGCCGCTGATTGGAGTGCAGCAGCAGCTTCCTGGTCCCGGGGCTGGATTCAGTGGCAGAGGCCCTGGACTGGTGGGAGTTTGGCACTGGGGGTGCTGGGGTATTGTAGCAGGGGGACTGGTGTGTCCTATAGGATTGTGCACACCTCCCAGCATGTTGTGACATAGAAAAAGTTGAGAACCACTGTCCTATACACTACTGTATTCTACACATTTCTCTGCCACCATACCTTGTTCCTGACCTGAAATACCACTGCAGTACTGGAATTCCAGCCAGTGATGCCAATCACTTTGATTCTTAGCCTCCGACTCCTGGGCTATGTCTACACTTACTAAAGTTAGTTTGAATTAGTTAATTCGAACTAACTAATTCAAACTAATTTTAGTTAGTTCGAATTAACTTAATTTGAACTAGCAAAATTTAGTTTGAACTGAGCAAGTGCCTTTCATGGCACTTGCTTAGTTTGAATTAAAGAATTGCATTGAGTTCAATGGGCCAGTTAGTTCGAACTAAGTAATTAGTTCGAACTAACATGGCCACATTGGTTAATTCGAACTAACTAGTTTGAATTAACCCTTAGTTCGAATGGCATATTTGAATTTATTAGTTCGAATTAAGGAAGCCCTTAATTCAAACTAATGAAAGCCTAGTGTAGCCATGGCTTTAGTTAGTTAGAATTAAGCTTCCTTAATTTGAACTAACTTGCCAGTGTGGACATAGCCTATGAGTCTATCACGTGGAAAGGGGGGGGTCTTGGGAGAAGAGTGTGGGGAATGGACTCAGAAGAAGAAAATGGTTGAAGTGAAAGTTATTTCATAAGAGTTAGATTGGAATACTACCTGAATTCTTGATCCCTGCCTACCAGCAAAGAGTAATCTGTTGGCCCAGTACCCACCCTTATGGTGCTCCTTCCCCAGTTTTGACTCTGCCAGGTTGACAGCATGATCTCAGGCCAAAAGTACTATTTTGTTTCATGAAAGAATGCATTTTAAAAGCTATTCAAGAACAAATTCAAAAATGATTACAGCTTATAGAACTCCTGCAAGTAGAAATTCAAAGCCCTAGCAAGAACAACATTTCTTCATTGTATAAAGCACTCAAGGCATTATATGCATAATGAAATGTCATTAAAGCCATTTGTTACAACAATGCAGAGAAAATAAATTAATCTGAACTAATATGACTTTTAAGGGGGGGGGGGGGGGAATAAAAAATAATAAAAGCAGCTTTCCCACTAATGTCCTGGAAACTAGCTAGATGAGTGCAGTGGGAGCAGTTGACTTGTTTGGGAAAAAAAAATGCTATATAATATCTTGAATAAGTAGTCTGCATCTTGTATATATCAGTAAGTTTCTTACCATACACTATATAATACATGAAACGGGTGAGGACAGAGAGTGTGAACTACAGAGTATGTGCATAATCTTATTGTATCAAATCCATGGCTAGCAAATGTTTCAGTCACTGTGCTTCACACCATGGCGATTTGCATCTTTGTGGGAGCAGCAGGGAGAAAGCCCAGATCCTCCTGCTTCAAAAGCACAGGCCCCTCCCACTAGAGTAATAGGAGGTACATATTTATCAGTAACTGTATAGGTCTTAATTTTTAGGCCTCCGTGAATGGGATAAGGAAAGGTTTGTTTATGTGAAGGAAGGGGACAAAAAAGAGTCGTGTGTTACCAGATTCACAGGAATATAAAGACATCTGGATTTCAACATAGACCTCCAATCTGTGACATGGGAGAGTTTCTTTCTCAGACACTTTTGCCACCTCATGTATTACTTTACTCTTCCTTTTGAACTCCACATTCACCAGCTACCCCAGACCATGGGAAGAAAATGGGAACATTACAAGGATATTTCAGAGTGCCAGAGTTTAGGTCCCAAAACATAAGATATCTAAGAAAGAAAGAAAGAAAGAAAGAAAGAAAGAAAGAAAGACTCTCAATTTTTCTTTAAGAAAATAAACTAGTTAAACTATTCAAGCCATACCCCTGTTTTAAAGCTTCTCCTGTAGTTTTAGAAATTCAAACATAAGAACATTGTGCTAGACCTCCCGATTCCATTATCATCAATGGCAAAAAGCTCATGATTTTCGTAGCAGTAAATTCTGACTTTTAGGACTATTATCCTAAACAGGTCCTTATGGGCCCTGTGCATCTCTGCAGTTCCATTTTAAGTCAAGAGCAAAATCTGGGCCTTATATTTAAAACATATTCTTTGCCCCAAAGATCTTGTTTTTACTCCTGGTTGTATTACTTACTACCCAGCCTAAAAACTCATTAAGGTCAAATAGTCAGAGTTTGCAAGATTGTGCCTGTATTTGTAGAGTGCTGTGTCAATTCACTTTTCTAGACTGCTTTTGGAAATACAAACAAGATAATAAAAACTGGGTTGACACACAAGGGAAGGGGGAAGATCCTCAGTTAATGCAAACTGACATGGCTTCAGTGGAACTACATGTCCATGAGCTGAGGATCTGGCCCAGGGAGTGGCCACTGGTTGAGCAGAATGCAACCAAAAAGGAAAAACAAATGGCATTAATGTTCAAAAACAAATTATGTTTTCAAATTCATTTCAGTCTTAATAATTTAAATTGTAATTTGTGATAGAGGGAAGGAAATTTTTATTTTTAGACATATGGACTTTGTCTGGATGGAATCCCTGGAAGAGGATTTATTGCTTAAAATCCAATCAAGATGATGTGACATGTTGCTAACTAATACCACTGGCTTTGCAGCAACCCTGACTTTCCAGCTATGATGAGCTAATCTCTTCTTTCCCTTCCTACAAGACACATGAATAATTCCCCCCAATGGGAACTAAATCAGTGCCCATTCCAGGATAGTAGTCTTACCTGTTTCCAGTACCTCTGGATCCTCAACATTATCATTTTGCTTATCAAATTCTATTCCTAAATCTTCCTCCCTGGATCTCCCACTATAACAAGGAACAAAAGGTGACCTCCTGGTGACTTTCAACATATTTTGGGGGGATAAACTGGTTCACCTCATGGAGCTGTTGTCATGGACAGTACAGGCTGTTTCAAACTGTGCCTATGGTCATATGCAAGACAGTTACACAAGCCTGGCAGTGGAGAAGCCCAATTCATGTTTACAAACCAAAAGGTTCGATTCAAATTCTACCCAAACTGAACAACCTCTGAACCTCTTGAGATGCACATCATAGTTAGTATTTTTGTTTGGAGGAAGGAATGTAAAGAACAAAAACTGTGGATCTGGAGAAGTACTACAGGGAGAGTCTGACTAAATCTCTGGGAAGATAAGTTCCAAAGGAACTTATGGAAATAAGGTGTCCGCGTTCTGTTGCTCAAATTCTTCTGTGTACAATAAGTTCTCTTTACGGGGGTATATA
This sequence comes from Pelusios castaneus, assembly GCA_007922175.1. Classification (NCBI taxonomy): domain Eukaryota; kingdom Metazoa; phylum Chordata; order Testudines; family Pelomedusidae; genus Pelusios; species Pelusios castaneus. Next base: position 12,700,835 of record ML685785.1, on the reverse strand, counting down.
GATCTCCTGCGATAAATGAAAATTTCACATGGAGACCTCAACTCAGGCAATACGTTTACTTGCTTGGCTTTCAAGCTCCTTTTCAGAAACTATGTACACCCAAATAGAAAGGACAAATGGAGTTAAAAGAATCCCCATTCCTCTACTGAAAATCATCTAACCTACCACGGCTAGACAGAAAAGAGGTAAATAAAAGTCTTTTGCTGGTTGTGAATGCTCTGTTTAGAAGCCAAAATATTTATCTCTGTGTAGAAAAGGAAAGATAGTTGGTCTCCAAGATTAGGGGAAGATCCAAAACTTCCAATTATTTAGTTAAAGGAAAAACACTTACCGCAGCTGAACCTCACAGAAAACAGAGGAAGCTCAAAAGCCTTTAGAGCTTTGGGGGCAAATGTAGAATCTCTGTTAAGTAAAACAGATACAGAGAGACCATACCCTCTTGCCCTTTTCGGGAACAAAGATGTAAGAGAGAGAATTAAAGCACAGATTAAGAGACTCTTTTAGGCAGTTTAAGACTCTTAAGCAGGCATTGCCAAGCCAAGTATTTTTATTACGAGACATCTCCCAGTTACCTCTCTGTCCTGTCACTGTTCTCAGGATTGGGTAAAGCTGCTTATACCACAAAGCTGATTGTCAGGGAATTCCGATTCTTAGAGATCTTTTTACAGTTTGGAATGGCTGTGACTGCTTGCAGAATGAGGGCACCAGGTTACTCCTGCGATCTACAAATAGGTATGACAAAGGAGAAAAGGAAAAGCATGGCAAGATACACTCTGACACTCTGTCCCTCTCTCACTTACTGCTTGGTCAGGTCACGTGGTGCTTATACAACAGGACAGCCTGGAACAGGACATGGGCAATTCCCTCTGTGCTGAGCCCCTTTTGGTCTCCATTAAACTACACAGACAAACACCATTTCTTCTATGATCTATATGACGCACAAAAATGAGAATTGCATTTGAGAAGCACTGATGCAATCAGACAATTCTGGCCAAAGAGAGAGAAAATAGAACAGTCTTGAAATTTCATTAGCATTAAATAAATAAATAAATAAATAAATAAAAAAGGAACATGTATTCAGATCAGACTCAACATAAACCACACAGGAGAAGGAAAGAACATACAGTATTTTCTGTTTGGCTTCCAAAGTCTGTATTGAGTAGTTCAGCCCAGCCACACAGCAACATTTCTTTATATAAATTAGGACAGATAATATACAGGACCATTTATGGGTGCTTTTCACGGTCAACATTCTAAGCAGCCTTTACAGCTTTTAGTTTTGACTTCAGTCTTCACTGAAAGACAGGTGTGTGATTGCATAAAAGCTATTGTACAACCCAAATGCTCTGGGGGTTACTTCAGTTGCAGAAACTGCTTGAGAGGTTAGAGTACCTGCTTTTTATTTAGTAGTATCCAGAAATCACAATAGTTGTTTCTTTTTTTTTTTTAAAATGATCTAAAATACCCACCAATGTGGGTTCTTTGCTTTTATAGAACAGTCTTCATATTTCTCGCATGAGGCAGATTTTCAGAGTGTCACTCCAAAAAGGACTTCAAGATATTGCTTTTAGACACTCAGGTCAGCATTTAAATATGAAGTAGTCCATCTATTCCACATGCCTAAGTGCCATCCTGGGGATTGCATCTGCTGTTTTGACTCCCATCACTCTATTTCCCTCCCAATCCTTCAAATTAAATTCAAACTCCTCACCTTCACGTCCTTGCACAGCTCTGCCTTTGCTTACCAAAATGACCTCCTCACTTTCCATACCACCTTATTTCCTATACTCCTTTTGTCTCCTTTTGACACCCTCCTTCTCTCATGTCCCAGCTCTCTACTTGGAGCAACCCACCACCTTCTCCAACCCACATACTTCCACACAATTCATTCCCTGCACTTTCCCCACCCTTCTCTAACTGCTCCCTTCATGGGCTCGTCCTTCCTATATCTGCAGATTTAACATGCTGACCTCTATGTCTAGAACAGGCTCCTTTCTCCTGTTCACCAGACAAGCTTTCCTTTCCTTCAAATCCCTCTGTAAAGCTGTTTCATCTTGGCCTGTGTCACTAATCTCCTGGTGTTAACTAATCTCACTTTCACAGCCTTGATTATATTTTTTAATTGTGGTGGGTATATAGAAAAGGAAACTTTACAGTGGAAAAAAAAAATCCACACCCACAAACATGAAACCCCAGTGCTGTATCTTGTAACTGCCCCTGAAGCAGTTCTCTAAATTACCCCTTCACTAAGATCTGATGATATTAATGGCTAAATATGTAAATTCAACCCATGCTATCAGTATGGCTTTCTATCCCTCCCTAGTGGCTGATCCATACAAAGGTTGAGACGATACAGCCTCTAAGCCAGCGATTCTCAATCATTGTGTCGGGACACATTACTGTGTCACCACACAGTGGTAAGTGTGTCACAGAGAGCCAGGGAGATGGCTGGATTTGGCCTGGGGAGAGCAGGACCGGTGTGTCCTGTAGGGCCACGCTATACCTCCAAGTGTCTCATGACCTGCAAAAGGTTGAGAACTACTGCCCTAAGCTAACAGAGCTGTGTCTTTTAGCACAGATGGAGGATCATGTGCTCAGATCAAATGCTCCGGGTTCAATCCCACAGACAGACAACAACCCACCCAGAGGCTGTGTGACTAACAGATGAAAACTTTTTAGATACGAACTGAACAGATTTAGGGAATAGGCCTTGATTTGTCTCACACGCAAATACTCCATTCCTTCCAATTGGCAGGTAGATGTGCTCTCGCACATAACATGGGTTGATGGCATAGCAGGTGAAACTACAAATAAAAGAGAATTGTGTTAAGTAAACAGAGAACAATGAATGTTGTCTCCAGAAAATTCAAATGTCACCAGCCGATGGATGGCACTGTGGAGTAGGCCACATGCAGTCTGAGATGCAGCAAAGTCTTTGCCCTGTACTGATACAGCAGTGGCCCTAGGTCACTGCAGACAGCCGTAGCATTGTTTGTAATGGACTATGTCCGTGTGTTTTTTAATTTACATTGACTGAAAATGAAACTAAAATAGTTCATAAAGTCAAGAAACAAAGGCTTCCTCCGGGAGGCATATCAGACATGGCACACCAACTATGTTACCACATAACCTGGATAGCAGTCTGAGAGAAATGTCCTTGCTAGGGTCTGGCAGATTGTTCACCCTCCCTACTAAACTTTATTCTGGGCATCTGCTGAAGGGAAGAGAGTCCAGTAATGTGACTGCACTCAACCTGCAGGCTCTGGGCAGGACTTGCAGCCACCGCTGTCCCATGGGGGGAGCAGGGCCCGGGGCCAAGTGGCCAAAGCAGGGCGGGGTGGGGGGGGGGGTCAGAGCCTGCTCTGGTCCCGGTGGGAGCCGTCTCCGGCCGGGAGGCCAGGGCCTCCTGTGTGTGGGGTGGAGCCGGAGTCGGCTGCGGGCGAGGGAGCCGGCCATGTGGGGCAGGCCGGCCCAGAGGCTGGGCCCCACATGCTCTGCCCTTGGGCCTGCCGGGGAGGGCCAGCCCAGGGGCCGGGCATAGCCCTCCCGCCCCGCCCCACTCCGCTGCCTTCGGCTGGGTGCCAAAGGCAGCGGGGCGACCGTGGGAGGAGGGGCTGCGGCACATGCCCCACATTGCCCTGCTGGGAGTGGGACGGCGTGGGGCCCACATACCCGCGGGGCCCCGGGCGATCGCCCCCCTCGCCCCACTCCCCAGGGATGGCCCTGCTTGCAGCTTCCTCTGTGGGATGGTTTGTTTGTTTTTCCCCCACAGTGCTGACTACCTCGTATATTTAAATTATAAATAATATTTATATTAAATAAAAGGCTTCAGATGACTAACCTGCTACAGCAGTTGGGACTCCTGGCTGGTCTTTTAGAATTAGGTGCTCCAGTCAAGACCAAATAGCCCCATATCCCCTCTTGCCCTCATTCTCATTTTACAGTTTACCTTTGGCTCCAGGTATAGGATTATTTCTAAAGGGGTGAACGGTCACAGAGTACTGGCAAAATCATCTGCCACTAGGAAAGTGCATTTTCATAAATCCAGTGTACATGCTTTCTGCTAAACTACTCTATGGTAACGTAGTCTAGCCATTATTTAAAACTGGTCCCAATGTCAGCACTTTAATGCAACATAATATTCTTACAAATATGGTGACTCAGCAATCGAAATAATCATAATCAGCCTGCAGAGCTTTTACTTTTGGTTCAAGTCCTGGAATTGCTGGTAGGGTTTTCTTTCTTTCTTTCTTTTTTCTCCCCCCCCCCTTCCTTTTTGGCCTATAGCACACCAAAGTTCACTTGCCAGTTGTCAGCCCAGCTTGTTTCTGAGGAAATGAGGAATTCATGTGTAAAGTACCCAGGGTCTTAAAAACATAGAAACATGTGCTGGAGCATCAGAGTGCCTGGTTGGCTGACTTCAGCAATAAGAGAGAAAGAGAGAGAGAAGCTGCTCAACTGACTGGAACTAAATAGAGAAGAAATTTGAATGTTCTTTTTATCTTCTACATATTCTTAAAATAATATTTAGACTATTCCGTCTTTAATAATCTCATTGTACCTACATTTCTGCAGGGAAGCTGCTACTGCAACACTACATTCATTTGGTTTAAGGACTTTTACCGACCTTCCAATAGCAACATGCTGATACATACAGTATGCAGAATGGGGAGTTTATATAATCACTCAAATAATACATGGAAAACAGGATGAACTACAGAATTCTCTATATTTCTGCATTGTAAAAAAAAATGTCTCCCAACCCAGCCATAAACTAGTATAAAATTGGAACCTCGTACAAGTGAGACTTTTCATATTTTCTTTTAAATGGTTATTTTTAATTGTACATTTTTGTATTCCTCTTTCCCACACACTCCAAGCTGCTGCTTAAGTTGGTTCCTGGATAAACTAGCTTGTCATGAAATCTGGCAATACTGAATTTTATCCACTTCCTCTGTGCCATAAGGATAACAAATAGTGTTTCAGTAACTTTAATAACCAGCTCGTAGAGTTATCAGGCTTACATCACAGAATAAAATGCCTACGGAACATTACATTTAGGCAATGAGTAATCAAGTCTATGAAAGGTTAGCTGAAGAGAACCATGTAGGAATCTAAATAGACAAACAGGTGGTCAAGAAATAAAGAGATAACTAAAATGAAGCATTCTTCCTCAATAACTATACTAATCTATATACTTCAAGGGTAACTTTTAAATTAGTTTATTAGATATAAATGAACTTTATGGTTCAACAAACAACAACAAAACCAGAAAACACTGGCCCCATTCATACAAACACAGAGATCATCCATGGCCAAAGAGAAATGGCTCTTTCTTTCAAAGGATTTAGCTATGGTTAGGCTGCAATATCTGACCCAGTTCAATGAAGCGATGACCACCCTTCAATTCTTTCTGAGGTCCTGCTGAGCTGAGATACTCTGCACTCTACAGGATTGGGCCCTTTATCTATTTTATAAATCAAGGGATCTTGTGTGTCCTCCCTTCTGCCAAAATATGAAAGATTTTGACTTCCAGTTTCTATGTTATCCACACCCTTTACTTTCTCTCCCTCTGAAGTCTCTTATACATTAGTTGTCTTCTCAAAAGAAAAGAGCGCTGGAGAGTACCGTACAGTTGCATTTAAAACCTTTCCTCTGAGACAAAGTAAATGTAAAAGCAACTGCAATCTATATGCCTCATGTGAAGATGAGGAGGGTCCAAGAGAAGCATAGTGGGAGGGGGGAAAATGGTAAATTACACCATGACTGGAGACAGATTTGCCTCTCATATTCTTATTTAGTAACATTGTTGCAGGATGGAATATCACTTCCAAAAAACAAGAGGAAACAGCTATAACCAGCTTTCCTTATTTAATCCCCCCCGTCAAGCTGCTGTATAAAAACACCAGCAAGCACAGCCAGAAAGAGTGACTGACAGGCAAGATGTAATAATATGAGATTATTCAATTACTCTGTAGCAGAGGCCTTTATATTAAGTGTTTAGTTTTACAATGCAACACCCATTCAAAAAAAAAAAAGCCTCATTATATTTCCTCGTAATTAATAGAGCAAATAAAAAGGCCACACCAAACAAGATGTGCCATTCATAAATACATTATATATACATACATATACACTTGCACATCCCTCTTTCTCTGCCTGTTCAGTATAGCCACATTTATACCTGTACCTTTCTACAACACTTAACCAGCTGTGCATAATTCCATCGAATAGATACCACATCTTCCAATATCAGTCATCTATAATCATATACTTGAGGAGTAAGTCCCTAGAAATTCCACTTGGGGAATAGGGCATCTTAGAAATGTATTTACAGATGGATCTCTTACCTCTTTGGGAATGCTAAGTGCTGTCAATGCAGCAATAAAACAAATTCAAGTGCAGGATCCCTGATGCTATTCAATATGATGGTATTTTACTTTCATTAAAAACTGAGAGATGGGAATGGCTACAACAAGCTCAGCTTTCCTGAAGAAAAGCATCTGTGGGGAAATCTAGGTTCAGACCCTGAATATCTCAAAAACCAAGTGGTTTAATAGATCCTAGGAAACATTACACTACAATAAATCATGCAGGACAAGGCAGTTACTTAGGACACCTGTATGCTTGTTGCCACCTTAAATCTTCCCTTTCTTTTCCCCATACCCATCCAAATAATTGATAGACAATAGGAAACCAATTGTGATTGGCACTTTAGTCAGATCTGGAAGGATTAGAGATACAGCCCCAAATATCTCACAAATGCAGTAGCCTTAAAACAGTGCAGGATGCATTCAATAGGTTAATGGGAAGCAATAGCAGAGAAACTCCAGGTAACACAGAGTGGTCCAGAAATCCTCAACAATTTCTCTTCTATCATCTGCTCCAGCTGACAGCAGCAGGAACAGCTTTCTTTACTCACATATTCATTATTTCACAGCAGACTGAAAAGCATAGAGAAAAAAACAAACCATGATTTGTGAAAACACAGAGACTCCTACTGAAGTTATTGCATGGGTTTTTTACTGCGTGTGTGAGAGAGAATTCCTTTGGACTCTGAGACCAGAAAAAGCATTCAAATGTTATTTTATCAACATTTCTCAACACTCTGGATCATTATTTTACAGGTACTTTAGCTTTACAAATACCAGATAAGTCAAAAAGGAAAGCTAAGACAGACTAGGGGGCAGGGGATTTTCAGATGACAAACGCTGTCTACCATACACCTACATTGTGTCACCATGCATTATAGGCACACCATACTCACCTCTTTTAGCTTTTTTCAAGATTAAACAAATCAAGCATAAACAATGTAAGGAGGAAGAAGGGGCATGCAAGCCCCTGGACTTACCTTCTATATGGTCCCTCCTGAAACTTCTCCAAAGGAAATTAAAAATTCCTCCAACTGGACTTGGATTCTTCTTTTTCCATTAATTTTTTTCAAGTCACATAGGAGCAAAATGATGAGTTTTCAAAGGTTCCATTTACTGATCTTCCATCCCCAGCAAAATGCGTCCAAAAGACTATGCCAAAAGTGAGCCCAGAGCTCAAAGGCAATTGGAAAAGGGTGTGGGGGAGGTGACTGAGGGACCAGATTGTGAAATTAAGTATTCAATTCAGCCTGGGTATATTAATCTCCACTGTACAATATACCTTGTTCACCAAAAAGTGTAGTGCAAACTGTCAGTAGTAGCCTCCAATAGCTGCTGTGTATGCTGCAGATGGTACGTCTCACTGTTACCTTCCCAGATGGGTAGAGGATTCAAAGAACAGCAAAACCAGGGGGTCCCCTCCAAACCAGGTGGATTCCCAGCCACTCACTCACTCAGTCCAATTAATCAAGACAAGAATGGCTCTGTCACCAGAGGTATCTCCTTCCAGGGTGCACAGGATTATGGCAAGGTTATTAATCTTGCTTTGCTGCATCCCCCCACCCCCTACATTCAGCAGCCTGCATTGAGATGATTGCCAGCTCTGTCTCTGTCCCTGTTCTACTGCATTTTGCTCAGCCCTCTGTTGCTGCAAGTGAAACACAGAGGAGGGAGGAATACTAATAAGGTGGTTAGCTACAGTTTCTTCAATTCTACGTACTCTGTGTGTGTGGTGTGTATGCATGTGTGTGTGTATTTTCTGTGGGGCAGTCTCTGTATTTAGTTGCAGTTATAATGGAAAACTGTTTCCACACTGCTACCAAAGCCTGAATTAATCTGGATTATTACTTTCAAGGAATATCAGAGCCAGAGATTTTATTTTATTTAGGATTAAAGGAGGGTGCTAAATGCTTTAGAAGCCCAGGGCCATAGCCTGGCAGTTGTGAGAGAAACAATGTTCAGAGAGATGCATTAGGTTAATAAATAGGCTCAATGGGAGCTAGCCAATATTTAATATCCATTGCTACACTTTGTATAAATGATTTTTAAAAGCAGAACCTTCCTATCCATCTCGAGATGGGCAATAAAGATAAGTGATTATTTGTATAAAGAGACTGATTTTGGTGAGGTGAGAAAAGTGAGTCAGGCAGAGTTTGCATTAGTAGACGTAAGATTCTGGTTCCAGGGTGCTTGAGAATTCTCAGTCCCTCAGTAAGATTTGTTCTTTTATAGAAATATTTCAGGGATGTAAAATGAGTCTGTGGTGATTAGCACAGCGTACTGCATTTGACATGATGCCATGCAGTCAACAGAATGGAACTGTACTATATTGGTTAAGCAGCAGCCCTTCATCAGCTTTTGAACATCTGGGGTATATACAAAACCTAACTGCGGAACACCATTCACATTGGAGTTTGCCCCCTTGGAATACAGAGGTGGTCTCAGTTCAGCATAACCTCTGCTCAGACACTGATGTTTTACTGTGTTCTTTGTTGATGTTCAGCATTTAAGCACTGTTGTGCAAGTAACTTCTTATTATTTATAGTCCCAGTCTTTTCCAGCGGATTACAGTATGTATGAGTCAATTCAGGAACCAGAGGAAGGGAAACCTTTTCCCTTCAAGAGATGTGTAGGTTTTTAATGTTATAACTATACAAGACTGGATGGTTCAGTGGACTTGTAATAAGCTAGCAAGCCTTCCAAATTAAGGATTTAAAACTTTGAACCCATCTCTGCTCAGCAGTAGCCATCCATACCAGATAGAGATGGCTGTTCAGTGATGTAGGTGAAATGAGTTTGGTGGTCTCAGCATACGGGTGCCTGCATCACAAATACAACCTTCACAATTAGATTTAGTCATCTCTCTTGTTAGTAGCATTGGGTCAAGGACTGAAAAATAAATGGTAACTGAATTGGCACAGAGATGGGGTTATCGTCCCAGGGTTTTAAGTGGTCCTTTCAGGACAGGGGTTAGATTATTTGGCTGGACAATATGGAGAAACTGCCTCTGGCAGTGCTATTATTGCTCTAAATAAAGAGGACTACATCTGCAGGGTAATCAATTCTGCACCTATAAGAAACACTATATTTACACCAGCTGAATGGAATTACTGAATAAAGATACACTGTTGGTAAGCAAAGTCTACAACCATGAAACTCTGGACTGTGGGCTCACCAGATTATGGAACTTAAAACGGGCATTTGATGAGAAAACATAAGATGTTGCAGGAAACTGATTCAGGAGACTGAAAAAATAGCCTTCTAACACTGATCAACCAACCCTCTATTTCTTGAAGATTCATCCTTTAATTTAACTCATATTTCAATTTAAATGTAAAATGATTTATTTAAAAAATCTTGGACCTAACAAGACATGCTAAGCAGAACTGTTCCAAGTCTCTTTGCTTTAATGTTTCAAATCCACCCCCACCACCCACACTACCATCTTCATTATCTGCATTTTGTATGTTCCTTAAAGAAGGAGTTAATTTTCCTAAATCACAAACATCAATGACACTATTCAAACAATTAAAATCAATGGTCTTCTTTCCAACTAAAGACCAAACCAATACTTCCCATGTTAATGGACTCAATGATTTTCAAGAAGCTAGGTTTGCCACTTATGGCTGTTAAATATCTGATAGCACTTATTTGGAAAAAAGCATAGTGTCCTGGTCAAGTTCCAATGTGGATAATCACAGCCTGCCACCAGGAAGTTACTTGCCAAGTTACTGGTGACTAAGGCATTATTTACTTCCTGTTTTGAACGTTGTGGTCTGTGTTGTCAAAGAGCTGTAACCACCAAGTTGGTTGAGGCCATTCATACCTTATACTTAAAAATTCTGAGATCCTTCTAAATAAATGGTTCTATATAAATGAGACTTTATGTTATAATTATTTCTGCCTCAAATTAACTGCATGGGAAAGGACTTTAATAAAGGATGGGCAAAAATAAAATGATTGTTAGCAGCAATTCTCAGACCATAGCTGCTTGGTAACCAGTACCATGCAGTATCTGAAGAGGTCCATAGTTAAAGCCCTTTAAATCCATGGATATCCACGTTATATCCGTGGCTATCTGCATCCACGGATACAACATGGATATCCATGGACCATTTCTTTCAGATGCAGATCAGATGTAGATCCACATATTTATATCCGTGCAGGGCTCTATCCATAGTATAAGAATAGATGCCTATTTTGCCCACCTGTCACCTATGATAACTCTATGCCAACAACATACCAAGCATACTAAGCATTTCCATGCTAATGTACAGTTGGCACTAGATATCTTCTGAAGTTTCAGGTTACTTTTACAGGATTCTTTTGCAACCAAAACCAACCACTAAGATACCATCAGAGCCTCTGATCACAGTCATGCAGTTTTCATACTTAGATGACAAAAATTAGAGTCATCTACAAAAAATTCAAACCAGATAGGTGTGCTGTCTCTACAGCGCATTCTCTTAATTTCTAGTCTACAACTCCTTTCCTCTCCCTGGCAATATCTACACTTGTAAAGTTAAGTTGACTCTGTTAAGTTGACTTAACAAGGTCAACTTTAAGTCGACTTAAAGTCGACCTTGTTAAGTAGACTCAACAGTAGACATAGCCATCCACACTGGCTTTAAGTCAACTTAATAAGATCGACTTAGCGCTATTCCCCGTCCACGCTGATTTTAATTCAACTTAAGAAGTCGACTTAAGGCTTAAGTCGACCTTCAGAGGTGGTGTTATTAAGTCGACTTAAGGAAGCACTTAAATCGACTTAATAAAAGCCCAGTGTGAACACAGCTTTGTAGAGGTCGACATAAGTGTCCTTAAGTCAACCTAAGTTGCCAGTTTAGACCCACCTCCTGAATATAAGTGATCTTCCTGTTAGGTTCAAACTCTTACCTAAACTCAGCTGGGCCAGGTCACTTAGCATCTGTGAGTCTCTCTCAGAAAACCTCTGCAGGAGTTTAGCTGCAAATACACATATGTCACTCTGGCTTCACAGGGCACTCAATAGGGGAGTATTACTGAATCAGGAAGCATCATGGCTGTATGGCCTCAATACCAAGTACTGAAATACCTATATATTTTATCTCTTTGCAAACAAGAAAAATTGTTGGTATGCATGCCTTTCACAGATCTGAGAAAGAGCTCTGTGTAGCTCCAAAGCTTTTCTCTTTCACCAACAAAAGTTGGTCCAGTAAATTATATTACCTTGCCCACTTTGTCTCTGTAATATCCTAGGACTGACATGGCTATAACACTGCATGTATGATATAAGGAATGATATGGTAATAACTGCGTTAAAGCCTATGAAAATACCCAATGTAAAGTAGATGACCCTAGAAAGCTATGCAGACTCAGCTATGTGGTTAGTAGACGCATTTTAACTGCTCCTCAATCAACCTGTCTTCTGAATGCTGAATAAACAGTACATATAGATGGAATGATGTTCAGAAGTGGGAGATTGTGTGTCTGGGAGGGAAGGTGAACCTGCAGGGGGATTTATTGCCAACAGAATGAAAATCACTGCATTAGTGACCAGAAGCCCAAAATAAATAGAAATATACATCAGATACCATTGTGACAAACATATATGTGTACAGAGCTTTTTAGCACAAACCTACCACTACTATTGCAATACAAATTGATAATAAATGCTTTATTTAAACCTCTTTTCTGCAAAAACAAAGAACAAATCAAAAGGCTAACTTCAGCAGACTTGATCCTACCAACTCTCCACCGATTGAACAGTCCTAATGATTTTGCTTATCCATAAGTCCTCTGACCTTCCCCCTTCCCTACCAAAAAATGCAGCCTCACAGAGAATTCTTTACTGTGCCACCCAATGGGTGTATCCTGATATTGCACTAAAACCTTAAACACCCCAAAATATGGATAACTACACATTTCAGAGCAGCATTGTGACTGTGAGGAATTTTCTTTTTCAGTTTTTTTTTAATAGTAAATCTTATTCATTTGTAAAGAGTGAGCCCAGAAGGGCCTATTCTCACCATCTAGTCTGGCTTTCTGCATAGTATAGACTATAGAATTTCAGGCTATGTCTACACTTGCAAGTTAGTTTGAATTAAGGAAGCTTAATTCGAACTAACTTAAGCCTTGGCCACACTAGGCTTTCATTAGTTCGAATTAAGGGCTTCCTTAATTCAAACTAATAATTCGATTGCTTAGTTTGAATGAACAGTTAATTCAATCGGTTAATTCGAACTAAGTCAGATGTAACCATATTAGTTCGAACTAACTGCTTAGTTCAAACTAATCGGCAGATTGACCTTCCTGCAACTGACTAATTCGAACTAAGCAAGTGCCCTGGAGAGCAATGGCTAGTTTGAACTAGCGTACTAGTGGGGCCATGCTAGTTCGAATTAAGTTAATTAAAACTAACTAAAATTAGTTTGAATTAGTTAGTTCAAATTAACTAATTCAAACTAGCTTTTGTAAGTGTAGACATAGCCTCATTTAGTAATTCCTCCATCAAAGCTATAACTTCTGGCTGATTATGTTTCATATTTCAGCATGCCTATGCTCTAGCATTTATTTGTGCTGTTTTGCTATTATTATTTAAGGCTGTAACATTTAAAGGGGCCTAGCAGAGTTAGGCACTCAAATTTAATCAAAAGCCAATGTGACTTGGGAGACTAACTCCTACCTGTGCCTTTGCACAATATATTAAGGAGAGAATTTCTAAAACAAGAAAATTTTCAGATCAGTACATAAAATATAAATACTTCATTCCACCATAAAAACTTTCTTAAAAGACCTAGTCCAGTAATTTAAGCCCACATATTTATACCTATATTGATCGATCAATCGATCTAGAGAGTGGTTGTAAAAAGTGTTTTGAGGAAAACAAAACAAAATCCAAACAATTCATCTTACCTCAAAAAAAAATATTTCGGAGGAGATATTTTACTTCCATCAACATAAATAAAAATTAATAATACTCACTGGCCTGTTGAAAGATTGCTTTGACAGACTTTGCATTCATCTTTCTTTGTCTTCCTTTCTTTATTTCCTTTTCTGGAGTCAATTATCAAAAACTGAATTCTTCAAATCATTGGCCTAGATCTTTCCTTCAGACCTTTGTCTATATAGTGAAAACAGCTTGGTGGTTAAGACAGCTTGTCCACCTTAGCTACACTGTGCTACATTTTGAGTAACAGAGCAAAATTTACTAACCTAAAATAAAACTGATTAGTGCAGGTTCCTTACTACGGGTGAGTAAAAACATCAATGGTCAAATCTGATTTTTACAATCTGTAGTATTTTAGTTCCCTAAGAGGTTAATAGTAAGATTTTTTGTATTTACTTTTTAGGTGGTCAATATCCCCTTTTTTGATCTTTAACTTTACACAGACACAGGGGGAAAAATAATTTATTTTCATGGTGTTAACCATGATTATTACACATGTCGCTTAGAGCACTGAAAGATCCAGTGCCTTTGTTAAACTCCCTGGAACCTTCAGATGTTTAACTGCTCCTAAACATTGTGCCTCCTTTGCCTAAGTACATGATTCTGATATTTACACTTGTTCCAGTTTTATTGACTGCCAATAAAGAAAGGGTGAGTGGGTTAGTTTCATCAATAGTTCAGCCCTTCAGAGATTTTCATTCTCTCAGCAGCGGTGTCTGAGTTTCCTTCTCAGTACTACTTCTGTGAAAAGGAATTAAGCAAACAAGCTTTGTACTCATCTTCACAGTGAAGGTGTGGCAAAGAGAGACCCTCCAGAAGAACTGAAGAAATTCAGTTCAGATAACCAAGAAAGGGGTGTAGTTCAGATGCTTATCTGAACAGAACACAGCCTCTTTAGTGACTCTGGCTATGTCTACACTTGTTAATTTAAGTCGACTTAGCATGTCCACATTCAAAAATTAAGTCGATTTAGAAGGGATCCTGCCAAATTGGCCTAGAGCATCCACACTGGATGCCTAGGTTGACTTCTAGGGGCTAGGGGGACCTGAGACAGGTCCACGGTGGCGGGGGGGGGGGCACTCCTTGCCAAGTGCCAGGGGGCTCAGCCTTTGCCCCATTGTACCTGGGTACAATGGGGCAAAGGGGTACAAGGACCCTGGCAGGGCATAGGAGCAGGGTGGGCAGGGCTCTGCCCTACCCTGTGGGGGGGGCACGCTAGGCTGTGGCTGTGCCAGCCACCCTGGCAGGGAGGGCAGTGGGGAAGCCCTAAAGCCCCCTGAGTCGACTTAAAGTCAACTTAGGGCCACTCCACGCCTACACTGGCTAAGTCGACTTTCTAAAGTTGACTTAGCCAGCAAAGTCGACTTAAAACGAGGTTTAGTAAAGTCGACTTAAATTTTCCTTAAATTGACTTAAGCAGCTGCTTAAATCGACTTAAGGAAAATGTAGTGTATATGCAGATTAAATTAAGTTGACTTAAACAATCTTAAGTCAACTTAATTTCTACGTGTGGATGCACCCTTCATTCCTTACACAACCTAGAGGCATAAGGCAGTAATGACCTCTCAGAGAAAGTTATTTCTCAAATATCTGTGTTTGCATTATGTTTTGAAAATTCAAAAGTACTAAGGATTTTTGTTATACATAAATTACAATTGGATATTCAGTCAGGCTAGGGAAGGGGTATGTAAAGGATTGGATTGGACTAAGCTTCTCTTTTCCTATATTCAGTAGGAAGGTAAAACAATTCAGGTTGGTAATTGTGTTCCTGGGAGGAAGAGTTTTGAAATAAGGGGATTCTGCTTCTTAGCATGCTAAAGACTTGTTGAAAAACTGATATGGTTTTCTAAGCTTACTCCAGGGATGGCCTGAAATACACGTCATTTGGCTATGGGTTCACAAAAGCTTTTGTGGTTTCACTTGTGTGATCAATTGGGTGACTACGGAAACATGAAGAACCTGTGAATCCTTTTCTCTTTGGAACCAACCCACTCTCTTTTTCACTTTGATTATTTGGATGTTTTTTCCATCAAGCAGAGGGTAGGTAAGAAAAGCTACTTTGGCCATTTCCCTTAAACTAGGCCTGGTGACTGCCTTAGAGTCCTTGCTGAAACAGAGGCAAATCAGACGTTTACACATTGCAGCTGCACTTGCAAGTTGTTTTTTTTGTTTGTTTTGTTTTTGAGGGGGGGCACTATACATGGTAAATAAGCAGGCCTATTAATGAGAGGAATTCTAAAGAAGAGCATCTAGTTATATGCTTAGGCTAATGAAGTCATTGAATTAGACTGCTACCCCCATAATTATTTCATAAAAGTTTGAGATAGAAAAGACTTATTACATCACTGAGTCCAACTCCCACTCAGTACAGGATAATGTACATTTACCAGGCCTTTGTCCAGTCCACTTTTAAGTTTTCCTATGCACTGGGGCCTCCACCACTTTCCTTGGGGGAATGTTCTACTGCCTAATAAAATTTAAAGTAAGTTTATGTTAGTAAAGAGTTACTGTAGATGTAAGAACTAGTATTACTTGTAAGTAATGAAAGTACTAGTAAGTACTTTATTATCTCAGAAATCGGAAGAGGTACATCATACAAATCTAGGCTTTTATGAGTTTAAACAGCTGTTATTTTTGTCTAATATCTGTCAATTTGATATAGCCTTGTCCATGATATAAAATAAGAAATTTCTCAACCTGCCTTTTCTTGACCCTCCCAACAACACCTGCACATCACCATTGCCAACAGCTTTCGTTATGCTAAACCTTTTCAGATATTCTAAGGAAAAAGGAAAGTTAGAGCCCAACAGTTCACTTTTGGTTTCAAATTAAGGCTGTTTTTTATTTTGTCTGAACCAGATCAGCCACTCCTAGTACAAATATAAAAATAACTCTGACATTGCTGAACTGATTGTAACTGTATATGGATGTATGTCTCATCAGTTACAGAGCAAATGATATTTAGTGACACCATCAAGTACAGATAATCCCTCAAAGGGGACAGGTGAAGTTGGTGGGGCTGAATAACATTCTGGCTGCATGGGTAATTTTGCAGGAATGAGCCTCAACCCTCATTCAGAAAAACTTCCTCTAAAGGTGAGAGGGGACCATGATCCTCTCATTCTTTAATTACTCTGCTACAAGTGTCACCAAGGTGCCAATTGTGAAGGGGAAGTTGTCATTAGATTGACTCTTGAGACTAGGTCAAGGATTTTCAAAGATACCTATGGGATTTAGGATGCCATTTGAAATTCATTGAGAACTGGCAGTTCAGCCTAATTCCTCTAGGCTCCTTTAATAAATGAAACCAATGAGCAAACATTGTTTCCCACCAATTTCTGGTCAATAACTGCCTAGGCTAGATGATCCAGAAGTAAAAGTTTCTGGGTACTGTTACTAACACAGTGAACTTTTATCCTTTACTTAAATTGAATTTATATAATAATCTATCATTGTGTATTAAACCACAGTGTCCTTTCTGAGTGAGTCCAGCTACTGTGTTGCACCACTTTTAAAACCCAGAGACTGAAAATAACCCTTAGAGTCTCCCAACTTAAGAAAATCACTAGGAGTGAACAAAAAAACAAATACAGTGATCACAAACTTAGTCTGAGAGAGCCATGAAATAGCCTATGCTGTATTCATACTCAAAAACCCAAAGATATTATTGAGTTGGGTGGATCTCTCAAACAGGTGATCAACAGAGGGGTTGTGCCTGGTGGGGAATCACCCTAACCATATAGGGAACTATTTTTGTCCAGTATTATGACCACATATACCACCTTATGCATGTGCATGAGGGTCCCAATCCACTTTTCCTTATCTGTGATTCCACTCCCCATAAATTTTGGCATACCCTGCTCCTCATCAGTTGTTCTTTAAGTTCCCCTTAGTCTCATTAGCATTTCATTAGTATCTATGTAAATATGTTTCCATGGTAACCTGTGGTTAGAGCAATACTTTCAATGATGTTACGTTGAGGTGTCTCATGGGTACATTGTGACATAGGTTCCCCAACATCACCTATCAGCACATTCTTTATAGTAATCTTATAACTTTACTGGCACTGAGTTATTCCTGGGTCATCTGTTTAATGTCAATCCTTTTTAGGCTTGAGGCCTATTATGGCTAAGCTGCAATTTTACTATTTTATGTACCTAATACATATTCATCATTCAAAAATACATGTTGATTTTATACTCCTATGATCTAGTCTTACTGATATCTACATTTTATATTCTTAAATCTATTAATCACAAATGGATTAAATATGAAATAACGTGAGTTAACTATGACACTAGATAACACAATTAAATAATAAATGAAGTTGTTTGCTACAAACCATGGCAAGTAGTTCAGAACTATGCTTCTGGGCACAGCAGTGAGAAACCAAAGAGATTTCCCCAGACATATTTTGGAGGTAGCATGAAGGTTAAAAAGAATGTAGAAGGTGAACTGACTTCAGTTGCTCCCAAAATGATGGGTGTATCCTATTTCCTCGGTAGCGCAGTAGGAGATCAGAAAGAGAGAAAAGCTAAGGAAGTATCCAGAGAGAAAGTCAAATATTTCCGCTGAGAATGTTGGTAGCAGAAAAGCTGACTTTGAGGGTACGTGAAATGCCCCAAGGAATATTGATCGGAGTAAGATAACGTGAAGGAAATCTGCTTCAGAAAAAAGCAGAAAGGGTTTGAGAGACTGTAACTAAAATCCAAATAGGTTTTGTATCAACAAAGAAAGAGCAACAGAGGGTAAGGAGATTAAGCAAGGAGATGAAACATACTGAGTAATTTAGGTAGTCATACAAAAACAAACAAACAAACAAACAAACAAAAAAACCCACTCTCAAAGCCTTTGTTTATGGCTATAAAGTGATTTAAGAAGAAAGAGCCAGATCCTCCACTAGTGTAAACCATATAACTTCAAATTCCAAAGGGGTAGCC
>ML685785.1:12625415-12677596 GCA_007922175.1 Pelusios castaneus | reverse complement strand
TTCTGTTGTTGTTTTTCATGGGCTTCTCCTGCAGTAGTTGACTTCTGGGTACCCGTCTGGCTCTGTCAATTTGTTTCTTCACTTCTGCGGGTGGGTACTGTAGTTTTAAGAATGCCTGGTAGAGATCCTGAAGGTGTCTGTCTCTGTCTAAAGGGTCAGAGCAAATGCGGTTATATCTTAGGGCTTGACTGTACACAATGGATCGTGTGGTGTGTTGAGGATGAAAGCTCGAGGGATGTAGGTAACTATACCGATCAGTAGGTTTGTGGTATAGGGAGGTCTTTATGTGCCCATCGATAATTTGCACTGTAGTGTCCAGAAAGAGGATCTCTCGTGTGGAGTGTTCCAGGCTAAGGTTGATTGTGTTGTGGAAATTGTTGAAATCTCTATGGAAATCTTCAAGGGCATCTTTACCATGGGTCCAGATGATGAAGATGTCATCAATATAGCGTAGGTAAAGTAGAGGTGCTTTGGGATGAGACGTGAGGAAAACAGTTGTTCTAAATCTGCCATAAAGATGTTGGCATATTGTGGGGCCATGCGGGTACCCATAGCAGTGCCACTGACTTGAAGGTATAAATCAAATCTGAAATGGTTGTGGGTGAGTACAAAGTCACAGAGGTCAGCCACAAGTTTAGCTGTGTCATCATCCTGGATAGTTCTTCTAATAGCTTGTAATCCAAGCAGATTGAAACAGATGAATAACAAATCACAGCTTCAAAGAGAGACTGCAGAACTCAAACTTATATGCAAATTTGACTCAGTTGTCTTGGGGTTAAATAGGGACTATGGATTTTTCTCGCATTACAACAAGTGATTTGACCTCCCCCTCCTCTATGTGCTGTTCCCCAGTGTTTGAATCCTAACACCTATTTTGATTTGCTGTTACAGCCTGACCTGATGCTATGTCATACACTCCCCTGCATTTAATTTCCTCCCACTCTGTAACTTTCCTATCTTCAAAGCGTCTGACGAAGTGGGATTTTCTCCTACGAAAGCTCATGCGATTAATAAATCTGTTAGTCTTTAAAAGTGCCACAGGACTCTGTTGTCAATAAACAGTTAGGTAAGTGTGCTGTGAGTTAGAGCAGTTCATTGAGCTGCTCTAATCCATTCAGGTGCTACACCAGCACCCAGAACAGTCCAAAAGTTTGGAAGATTACGATTTCTATGCACAGCTCTGGCACAGACTTCCTGTGTGACCTTGGGAAGTTAGTTAAACCTCTTTGTACAACAGTTTTCCTGTAAATATAATAGAGCTAAATCTTACTTTCACTATTTCTGATATCTTCTATTTATAAGGGCAGGTGCCTCCCTTTCTCCTTTACACATCTATTTATAAGCTTGTGTGCCATGACTACAAAAGATTCCTTTAAAAAAGGATCTCAGAGTACTCCCGCAACTTTGTCCCCTCCCCTCCACCCCACATTTGTCTAGACAGGGTCCAGGGCTGATGGGGTGCCTTCCTGGCAGCTGGTGTTGCCCGGCTCAGCACCACATATTTGTCCACTGAGCCCTGATTGTCATCCAGGGAGGGGGGCTCAGTGGACTTGACGGTATGGGCTGAGAGGCCGGTGCTATCCTCCTCCCCCACAGGAAAGTGTGCAGCTCGGTGAATGAAAATTAAGTCGACTTTATTAAGCCA
Source organism: Pelusios castaneus (assembly GCA_007922175.1). Lineage (NCBI taxonomy): Eukaryota > Metazoa > Chordata > Testudines > Pelomedusidae > Pelusios > Pelusios castaneus. Next base: position 12,675,951 of record ML685785.1, on the reverse strand, counting down.
CCTTTCTACTCGACCTAAGGCTTAATTCGACTTTTTAAAGTCGAATTAAGCCATTGTAGCTCTGGGGTAGCCCTAAGTCGACTTAGGGCTACCCCATGACTACACCAATGCCCTCCCTGCCAGGGGTGGCACAGGGGGAGCCTGGCATGCCCCCCAAAGGCCAGGGCATGTGGGCACAGTGTGACACTGTCTGGATTTAGGGAAGCATTTATGATATTATTTTCTAGGGATATCTCATAAATGCTATAATCCATAGGAACTATGTCATGTTTGGTATCAATAGAAAGGTAGTAATTTGCTGGGAATGATTATATAGTTTATGTCTAGGAATTCTATTTCGATTACAAGTTAAGAATTTGATGTTATATCCATACTTTAACTTGTGTCATTCTGGACAAATGCCTTAGATGGGAGGGTGTGAACAACCATTGTCTCCTTAATGTTTAGGAATTTGCCAGGTAGAATGGTCCCAGGGAGTATCCTGATGAGCCATTAAGGACATTCTTTCCTGCCTATATAGTTACTGCTGCTTGTTGAGGATGGTTTAATTATGTCAACAGAAGAGCTCTCTCTCTCTCATCATGATAGAGTAGCAATCCTCTGATTGTCCTTCATGTGGGTACAAATGATGTAGGTAGATTCTCACTGGAACGTGACTATGCCAGGCTGGGGAGGACTCTCAAGGAAATAGAAGCTCAGGTGACCTTTAGTGGGATTCTGCCTGTCCCTAGAGGAGGACAACAAAGGTGTGAGAAGACCCTGATGGTAAACAGATGGCTCCGGCAGTGGTGCTATACGGAGGGCTTTGGCATGTATGGTCACTGGGAGGATTCATGGATGGAAGACTGTTCTCTTGGGATGGACTACACCTGAGTAGGGAGGGAAACAGACTTCTGGGAGGGAGATTAGCACAACTGATCAAGAGAGCTTTAAACTAGGGAGTCGGGGGAGATGGTTGGGAGATGCCCGAATAATCTCCTCACCTGATATTAGTGTTCAGAAGGAGGAAAATGAAATAAGAAAGGACACAGAAACAGGGAGCAACATGAGGGTTACGAAGAGGAGTAGTGAAAATGCCAGTCTAGTGAGTGATATTGTCTGTGGAATGACTGTGCTGAAACAGGCAAAGAACGTGAGTGAGGCCAAGCAATATAAACTAAAATGTTTATATACTAACGCGAGAAGCCTGGGTAACAAAATGGAGGAACTGGAGCTACTGGTAGAGGAAGTGAGATCAGATATTATAGGAATAACTGAAACATGGTGGAATAGTAGTCATGACTGGTGTGCCGGTATTGAAGGCTATGTGCTCTTTAGGAAAGACAGATATAAAGGCAAAGGTGTGGGAGTGGCATTGTATGTCAATGAGGAGGTAGATGGTCGGAAAATTCAAAGTGATGGAATTAACAAGACAGAATCAATCTGGGTAAAAATCATGTTAGGGGAAAAAGCTATTAAAATTTCTCCTGGAATGGTGCTTGGAGTGTGTTACAGACCGCTGGGATCTGATTTAGACATGGATAGGGACCTCTTTAAGGCCTTTAAGGAAGTTAATACTACTGGGAACTGTGCAATTATGGGAGACTTTAACTTCCCAGATATAGACTGGAGGACGTATGCTAGTAGTAATAAGAGGGTCCAGTTTTTCCTGGATGTGATAGCTGATGGTTCAAATGGTTACCGACCCAATGAGAGGGGATGCCATCTTAGATTTAGTTCTGGTGAATAGCGAGGACCTCATAAATGAACTGGTTGTAGGGGACAACTTAGGTTCAAGTGACCATGAGCTAATTCAGTTCAAACTAATTGGAAAGATAAACAAAAATAAATCAGGATCTTTGACTTTAAAAAGGCTAACTTTAGAAAATTAAGGGAAATAGTTGGGGAAGTGGACTGGACAGAAAAACTCAGGAATGTAAAGGTAGAAGAGGCTTGAAATCACTTCAAATCAAAGTTGCAAGAACTGAAGCCTACATTCCGAGGAAGGGGAAAAAATTCATAACTATGGACCAAGCTGGATGTGTAAGCATCTCAGAAAGGCGATTAGGAGGAAGCACAGAACCTACAAGGAGTGGAAAAGGGGAGAGATCAGCAAGGAAAGCTACCTTTTGGAGGTCAGAACATGTAGAGAGAGAGTGAGAAAGGCAAAAAGTCAAGCTGAGCTGGACCTTGTGAAGGGAATTAAAACCAATAGTAAAAGGTTCTTTAGCCATATAAATAGGAAGAAAATAAAGAAAGAAGAAGTGGGACCGTTAAAAACTGAGGATAGGGTGGAGGTCAAGGATAATCTAGGCATGGCTGAATGTCTAAATAAGTACTTTGTATCTATTTTCAATAAGAGTGAAGTTGAGCTGGGGGATAGAGGTAGGGAAGCTAATGGGAACGAAGTCATGAAAGTGGAAATTACCATACATGAGGTAGAAGCCAAACTTGAGCTGCTGGATGTGACTAAATCAGGGGGCCTGGACAATCTCCATCCGAGGATACTAAAGGAACTGGCTCATGAAATTGCCAACCCTTTAACGAAGATTTTTAATGAATCTGTAAACTCGGGGGTTGTACCGTGTGACTGAAGAATCACTAATATAGTTCCTATTTTCAAGAAAGGGAATAAAAATGATCCGGGTAACTACAGGCCTGTTAGTTTGACTCGGTAGTATGCAAAGTCTTGGAGAAAATTTTGAAGGAGAAAGTACTTAAGGCTATAGAGGATAACGGTAACTGTGATTAAAATACAACATGGCTTTACAAAAGGGAGATCGTGCCAGACCAACTTGATCTCCTTTTCTGAAAGGATAACAGATTTTTTAGATAAAGGGAATGCAGTGGACCTAATTTACTTAGATTTCAGCAAGGCATTTGATACAGTTCCACATAGGGAGTTATTAGTTAAGTTACAGAAGATGGGGATTAGTATGAATATAATAAGGTGGATAAGGAAGTGGTGAAAAGGGAGACTACAGTGGGTCATACTGAAGGGTGAACTGTCAAGCTGAAGGGAGGTTACTAGTGGAGTCCCTCAGGGATCTGTCTTGGGACCGATCTTGTTCAACCTTTTTGTTACTGACCTTGGCAGAAAAAGCGGGAATGTGCTAATAAAGTTTGCGGATGACCCCGAGTTGGGAGGTATTGCCAATACAGAGAAGGCTCGGGATACTATACAGAAAGATCTGGATGACCTTGTAAACTGGAGTATCAGGAATAGGATGAAATTTAATAATGGGAAGTGCGAGGTCATGCATTTAGGGACAAATAACAAGAATTTTTCCTATAAGTTGGGGACGCATCAGTTGGAACGGACTGAGGAGGACAAGGATCTGGGAGTACTGGTTGAATATAGGATGACTATGAGCCACCAATGTGATGTGGCCATGAAAAAAGCTAATGCAGTTCTAGGATGTATCAGGAGAGGTATTTCAAGTAGAGACAGGGAGGTGTTAGTGCTGCTGTACAAGGCACTGGTGAGACCTCATCTGGAATATTGTGTGCAGTTCTGGTCCCCCATGTTTAAAAAGAATGAATTCAAATTAGAACAGGTGCAGAGAAGGGCTACAAGGATGGTCAGTGGAGTGGAAAACCTGCCCTATGAGTGGAGACTCAAGAAGCATGGCTTGTTTAGCCTAACCAAAAGAAGGTTGAAGGGGGATATGATTGCTCTCTATAAATACATCAGAGGGATTAATATCAGGGAGGGAGAGGAATTATTTGAGTACAGCACCAATGTGGACACCAGAACAAATGGTTATGAACTGTCCATCAAGAAATTTAGGCTTGAAATTAGATGCAGGTTTCTAACTATTAGAGGAGTAAAGTTCTGGAATAGCCTTCCAAGGGGAGTTGTGGGGGCAAAAACCATAACTGCTTTCAAAACTGAGCTTGATAACTTTATGGAGGGGATGGTATGATTACCCTATTTTGGAAATTGACTGATATTTGGCTACGTGTGGTGGATATACAAGTGGCCTAAGAGGGGAGAGTACATGGGGTGGGTTCTGAGTTATTACAGAGAATTATTGCTTGGGTAACTGGCTGTTGAGACTTCCCCACGTGCTCAGGGTTTAACTGATTGCCATATTTGGGGTCGGGAAGGAATTTTCCTTCAGGGCTGATTGGCCTGGGCTCTGGGAGTTTTTCGCCTTCCTCTGTAGCACAGGGCATGGCTCACCTACCGGTGAATTCTCTGTATCTTAAAGACCTTAAATCATGATTTAAGGAAGTAAATAACTCAGTCATAGGTTGGTGGCCTATTGCTGGAGTGGGTGGGTGAGGTCTTGAGGCCTGCATTTTGCAGGAGGTCAGACTAGATGACCGTACTGGTCCCTTCTGACCTTAAAGTCTATGGCTATGTCTACACTTACAAAAACTAACTAATTCGAACTAATTTTAGTTAGTTCAAATTAACTTAATTCGAACTAGCATGGCCACACTAGAATGCTAGTTTGAACTAGCCATGGCCATGCAGGGTACTTGCTTAGTTCAAATTAGTCAATTGCATGAAGGTCAATCTGTGGATTAGTTCGAACTAAACAGTTAGTTCGAACTAATATGGCCACATTGACTTAATTCGAACTAAGCAATTGAATGGATTAGTTCAAATGAAGGAAGCCCTTAATTCAAACTAATGAAAGCCTACTGTGGCCAAGGCTTAAGTGAAGCTGCATCAGTACAGCTGTGCTGTTGAGGTGTCTAGTGTAGACAGAGCCTTAATCCAAATCCAATTTTTTAACCTCAACACCAGTCATTTTCTCCAATGTTATAGTGCCAGTAAGGTACTAGGTGCTGCATAGATGGGTATAAGGACAAAGTTCCTGCCCCAGAGCATTTCAATCCAAATATAAAAAAGATCTACAGTGTTAATTAAAAGGCAAATGACAAGTAAAAGCCCTGCAAATGCATGAATTTATGATAAATAGGCAAAGCCCCTCAAATAAGGCAAACATAGATTCCTTACATTCATGCACAAAATGTGCATATGCAAGAATATACATCCAACCATTTGACATATTGCCTTCTCTTCCCTCATCGAATATTTGGGGTTTAAAGGTGGCAACAGGTTTCACAGAAGAACAATAGGCACAGAGGTCTCCTCAGCCTGATTCCCATTTCTAGATTCTCTGAGGTTTCCAGCAATTCCTGTTCCTTCTATAAGGCTATGTCTGCACTAGAAAAAGTTAGATCGACGTTGTTAAGTCGACTTAATAAGGTCGACTTAAGGGTTACTCCATGTCCACACCATCCTTAACTCGACTTAAGGAGTCGATTTAAGGCTTAAGTCGACCTAATTTGTGGTTCTTATTAAGTCGACTTAAGCTTTCATTAAGTCAACTTAAGTAATTTCTTAAGTCGACTTAATGAAAGTCTGGTGTAGACAGGGAGTAATTTAGGTCAACTTAAGCCTCCTTAAGTCGACCTAAATTGCTAGTGTAGACATAGCCTATGAACCCACTATTCCTCCCCTCCAGATTCCCACCCAGCTACAACCAGCATCCACAGACACCATCAGATATTCTAGACTCCCTCCAGCATTATCTCCCCAACAGTCCAGCTACTCTTCAATACTCACTTCACCATTTCCTTCCAGTCAGGCCCAGAGTAAGGTCCAGCATCTACCCGCTCCCTCCGGAATACACCAATCCTAAAAGACAGCCCAGACTCTGACCTCTCCCAGAGCAGACACTGAGCTATGTGAATTAAGCCTCCTGTCTCTACCACTCCTCATTCCTTTGTGTAATGACCATATGCTGAAAAGTCTTCCCACGTGCAAAAACGCATAGCTCACTTTATAATTTTAATAAAAATGTCACTCATGTTACTTAATAAGACCAGGGAGATATGGGCTTAATCATACCTCTGTCCTCTCTTTCTCTCCAGGAGGTGCAGCATAGACTCTCACTCTCTGAATCCATACTGCACAAATTCATCATTACCCTAAAACTTATATTCTGACCACTGGTGTTCCAAAAAAGTCTTATAACACATCCCCTAAGAATATAGATATTGGCAGTTCAAAGTCCAAGTTGAGTAGCTATTAATCTGTTTGTCTAGATCTCTTGTGCCATCCTCTTCACCTAGTCAAGTGGAGACAGTATTTTTCATCTACTAACACTACACAACTCCTGTGTCCTTACATAGTTGCTAGGTACAGTTCCCACTCCCACAAAATTGGCAGCATTTCAGTGCTTCATGGAATATCCTGTATATGATATATGCACCCAGTTCTTTAAGAAGCTAAGCACATAGTAATTTAACATATATAAGTAGTCTCAGTGTATAATTGGATTACTTACATACATAGTTATTTGCATGTTTAAAGATTCATAATATGAGGACCTTGGTTTGTAGATCAGTAAAATATTATAGGTGCTCAGGAACTTTTTGTGATGTCCGATGCTAAACTATATCAATAAATGATTATTTTTAAAAAGAGTTTGAAAAGAGGAAATTATAAATTGAACAAACTATGTTTTTTTAAAGTCATTATTTGAAATTTATGACAGTTGGATTAGATAATGTCCATATGGATGATTAACACAAAAGCTCTTATTTCAGCTGTCCTTAATGTTTCATAGATAACTCTAAGTATATTTTTTAAATAATTGAATGCAATTTTCTAAGATGAGTAGTGATTTTTCTTCTGTGCATTAGTCAATAAAAAACTGACAAGAGACTCATTTTGTTTAAGTGTTGGGCTTTTGCTATTTCTCTTGGAATGCTATTTTTATTTCTTAGAGAGAGAGAGAGAGAGAGAGAGAGCTTGAACACTCTCTTCCTTCCAGCAACAGGCATGATTTCTCTTCATACACACCTAGGAATATTTATTGATGTCCAGATATATGTCAATCATAGATTTAACATGATGATCATTAATGGCTGCCATTATGTGACTGTGCCATATGCTAATGAAAAGAAGAATGACAGAACTCCTCTTTAGTTCTAGTCCAAGCTCTTTTATTCATCCATTGTGTGTGATAGAGGGACATTTTTTCCTCTGTTCTTGAGTTTTCCCACCTGTGAAATGGTGGACATATTACCCCATAGTGATATTGTGTGTCTTGAATCATTAGGACTTGATCCAAAATTGCTTATAGCATAGGGAAATGCTCATTAACTTTGGATCAAGCCCTAACGGTCTTTAAAGCCCTTTACATGCAAAAGAAAAAGAAAAAAAATTGTTTTCTCTTAGTTTGTTACAGATGTTTTATATTGTGTATCAAAAAATGAATTTACATCTCTAAGAAAGGTAATAAAAAAAGCATAGACTAGAATCTGTTGCCTTCCCTCTGTATGTCAGCACTGACTATCACAGGAAATACAGTGATTTTATGTTAGTAGATGATAAATACTGTTTGCTACTCACCAGACAATTTGATATCTTGACAATTCACTTTGCATTATTTCAAAACTACTCTAGGATTGATATAAATACTGGGTGAATATTTATTTTCCTTTATTTTTTTGTTTTGTTTTTTAATCTCATGATTTTAAGAAACACCATGATGAAAAAAAAATACTGGAAAACATATACGTGCACATTTAGGAAGAGTGGCTGTTCTAAATCTCATAACTCAAACAGACCAAAAAAAGCAGTTCTCATTGGGACATTCATAATGTACATGTTGCCTACAGTGAAACTGACATATTGAGAAGTGTAAAGAGTGACTGGGAATAAATATATACCAAATTATTTAAAAAAAAAAAAAAAGCCTACCAGCTATTAACTTCATAGTCACATTCCTCATAGTACACTCTTCCTATATAGAGGTGGATTGTAACTTAAAAATCTAACACAAGTAAATGCAGTACACAGCTGCATTGCCTGAGGAACAGGCCATGAATCATATTAATGCCTGGTTCCCACTTGCTCAAGTGTAGGGGAATAATCTCTGCCACTCCTTTTGCCCACCCTGGCTAGTCCATAGCTCCGCCCATTCCTCACTGCAACTTCATGGGAGATTAAAGTTGCCTACCTGTGGTGACAAGTTCCAGAAGGGTAGCCCTGTTAGTCTATGTCAGCATTTCTATTTCAGACTCCTGGTTTGTATCCCTGTAGTGGTCTCCTTTCTCCTCCATGCTGCGGGGTCCAATGATGCAGATAGTCTGAAAGGATAATTAATCCCTTATGTGGATGAACAATAGTGCTTATGATTGAACCCATAACAAACCATTCCATTTACCCTCTTTCTCTTTTCATCTCTTTAGACTGTGAGCTACTTACAGCAGACAATGCCCTTTTTTATTTGTAAAATATCTACAAATCCTGTGCGCCACAAAAATCAAGTGGTATCTTCTCAGTTACATTTCTTTCTTTCTGCCGTTTATGTCGGCCTAGAAGGCAACAGAACCATTAGAAGGGGGTGGGGAGGGGAAGGCCACTAGAATTATTCTATAATGGGAAAACTATTTTTACCTTATTTTAGGCAGAAGGTTGGCCCTGCAGGTTATTTCCATTCAGAGAAATTGACTATGTCAGGTATGTCTTTGATGCATGCCATTTACTTAAAAAGAATGTACATAAAGTCCTGTTTCCCTGAACACAGGTCGAACCAAACAATTCCAGGAACTTTCTTTGGTCACTATTCCAAGCCTTTTTCCAGCCATCACTAATCAAAAACCTCTCTCAGGGGCAGAGCCACATTTCTAGTACTATACAAAGATCCACTAAAACAAAAAACCCAACCCCGGCATTTGCATTTAGACCCAGGGAAACCCCTCATATTGCATAATTCAGACTTCCTCCAGTCACGTCTTGCCGATCTGTGGCTTGGCAGTGGCTTCTCTTGTTTTAGCTATTACTGAGCAGAGATGTGCTTAACTGTTCCTTCATTGAGACTGAATGGAAAGTGACTAGCATACACCCAATCAATTTAATAAATTTTGTACCTGCCTATAAATCAAATAAGAACACACACCCTGGAGCCAGCCAGCCTGCAACACTTTTATTCCATCTCCTTTCACTCTAAGGATGATGAATTATCATTATTCAAGCTTTCCAAAAAGAGACAATACTGAAAAGTTTTAGCCCAGTTTTAGCTGAGAAAGTTATAGTAACTGAATAGAAGAGGTTATAATCAGTGCTATGTGTATTTCACAATTCTTTAGCCTTCATCCTAGAATCAAACTGCAGTGTAAAATTTCATTTTAAGAAAATCTTTAAAACTTCATTTTAAGAAAGATTTTTTGTCTTTTTGAATCTGCAGATTACCTAAACCTGTGGCTCTGAGAGATAGGGCAAGAACTCCTAATACAACAGATGACTTTTAAAGTGTTAATAATTATTTCTTCCTCATTCATTTAAGCAGAAATATCCATCTATTGTTCTTTTCACACAATTCTAATTTGCATCACTCTTCCTGAAGTTTCAAAATCCCCAAGTGTCCCCACCTGCCAAAATCTCCTGCTTTCTCAAACCACTTCTGCAGGGAAGATCTGTGTTGTTAAACACAGAATCTCAGTCACATTGAAAGGTCAACTTCATTAAATATCAACACACCTCTCAGAGGAAACTGTTCTGGCCATACCGACTCACTTTCATATTTAATTCATTAAAACATTTTCTAACAGTTAAATGAAAGTGCTGTAAAGTTTCCTGAAGGACACATCAGAGCTCCATAGACAAAAAAAAGGCCCTTGCACCGGCTATAGGTCCAGTTTACTACACAATATGTGCACCCGGGGTTAAAAAAGAAATTTTCAAAGAATTTAACTGTAGTTTTCTCTGTAATATGATCATTTCAGTTTCATTCTGCATATAAACTTAATTATATAACATGACAAAGCATTTAGGGATACTGTTTTTATGCAAGATGCTATATAAAACAAAATTGTATAGCGGTTGCATTATTTCATCTAATCTCCAGCTGAATAAATCCTCTCTGATGTTCAAACCTAAACCCAATCTCTTCTTAAAATCTCAGTTGTCAGAATGGAAACAGATTTCTTCCTCATACCTTTTGGGAACTCTGTGATTATTTTCTTCCTCTAATTCCACCTTATCATTGCTTCCTTGCTTGAGAAAGCTGAAGAAGTTAAAAGATTCTCCATTTCCTGCTCCCTCCCACCCTCTGCTCCAAAAGTTATTCTCATAGGCTATGTCTACACTACAAAACTTAAGTCAACTTTGTTAAGTCAACTTTAATAAGGTCGACTTTAAGTCGACTTAAAGTCAACCTTATTAAAGTCGACTTAACAAAGTGGACTGAGTTGACTTACCTTTAAGTCGACTTTAAGTCACCTTAAGTCAACTTAATAAAGCCTACTTCTCAGTAACTCCATGTCCACATTGTCCTTAAGTCTACTTAAGTAGTCGACTTAAGGCGTAAGTCGACTTAAGGAGTGGTAGTAACTAAGTTGACTTAAGCTTTCATTAGGTCGACTTAAGGAATTGCTTAAGTCAACTTAATGAAAGCCTAGTGTGGACATGGCTTAATTTAAGTCGACTTAAGCCTTCTTAAGTCGACTTAACTTGCCAGTGTAGACATAGCCACACATACTTGCTGCAACCACATGCAAATTGGGGATTTGCCTGGGAATAATGAGAATAATAGAGAGTAGTATGTTATTTTACACACACAGCCATTTGGGGCTTAATTCTACATTCTTTGATGTCAGTGGCAAAGGTCCAGTTGAGTTTAATGGGGCAGTATCAGGCCATAGTGCATCAAGGATACTCCAGTTTTTGAAAAGCCACATGCAAGGATGCTGAATCTGTGTCTAAATATTACAGGCCAGACTGTCAGCTGGTTTAAAACAGCCGATTTACGAGAGAACAGAATGTGGCCCCACAACAACAGATACTTTAGACCAGCGATTCCTAATCTTTACCTTTATGTGGATCTCTATATCATCATCAAAAGCTTTTGTGGACTACCACCTAAGCAAGCTGTTTTAAACATTTTTAACATAGTCTATAGCTTACAGGAGTCAAACTTATATATCAAGGAGTATTAAAAACACATAAGGATGTTTGTGAACCAAATTACATTGCGGATAATAATGTAACATTGAATATGATACGTAAGAGGTACACGGGGTTATATTATATTACATTATCTTTTTTTTTTTTCTCCCATGGACCACCTGCAGTACCCTCACAGACCACAGGTTGGGAACCACTGCTTCAGACAAACTGACAGATTAGATACAATTAATGCATAGGAATATAAATATTATTACCATAGATTGCTAATGTATTTTGCTCACAAAACTGTACAGCGAAACTTCACTATAGCAGGCATTTTACTCCTTTTGATGTTCTTTTCCATTCTGTTTTGCAGAGATTGACAGCTGGGGAGCATTGCAGAACAGCAAGGGAAATGAGAACAGATGCCTGCTCCAAGCAGTTGAAAGCAGGGACTTCAGGACTGAGAGCCTGTAAGGTGGAGACAAAAGCCTCAAAGGAGGAATCAGTCACTAATCTTCTCTCAATTAAATCCATTGTTAGAAATCTGTTGTTTTGGCAAATGTTTGTTTCTTATCTTGAGGTCAGTGATGGCTGTACTTTAATTTAACTAAAAAAGCATGAAATTTGTCAGAATAAATACCCATGTATCTGAGTACTAATTGTTCTCAAAAGGAAGCATGGCTGAAATGGTGGCAAGAACAAGAAACAGGACATCAGAGTTTTATGCTAGACTCTTCACTAATTTGCTATGTGATTTTGGACAGATCTTCTACCTTCTCTATACAGTCCTGCTATAGACCTCTAAAAAATAGGGGGGAAAAGGCAGGTCATTCTCAATGACCTTCTATCAGCTTTTTGTGTAATTTGTATATAATCTTATTTATTTCATCTTGGCTACATTGCACTGGACTTTGCTATTTGGTTTAATTTACTAAAAATAAAAATACTCTTACAATTTTTAGATTTGAAAGCAACTTTAGAGCAGCTGAATATAGAGAAAGCATGGGTAGCATGAAACACAAAATGGGAAGAACAAAAATGTGTGCTTTTCCGGCCAGAGAGTAAAAATACCTGCTGCAAAGGTACTGTGGAAACACTTGCAGTTCTACAGATTCCCAGCAGAGGGGGAGAGAAGCTGCACCAGAAGAAATTATTTGCATATAAATGCAGTGGTTTAAGTAGTGCAGGGAAAGCAAAGTCCCTGTCTATGAAGAAAAGTGTATGTCAGAAACATTAGGCTTCTTGCTTTTGTATTTAGATTGGTAGACAAGGAAGTAAGCTGGAAAAGAATAGGACTGCACTGGTCATGCATGGTCAAGCCTAAGGATATGCCATATTCATATCTGGAGCCTGAAGAAAACATGAAAGCTAGAAGCAAGAATTAATCGAGTTCTGAATAAATTACCCACTTCTCATAGGTATTTGGCATTTTCCTTCTTTCAGGTAGCTGTAGCCAAGGCTGGGCAGGAAGGATATTCCATTTAATTTATAGACCTTTTTATAGCACACATCTGTGCACTGCATGGATGTTAATGACTTTATCCTTTCAACTCCTGTCTGAAATAGAGAAATTGTATTAGCCACATTTTACGTATGAAGGAACTCAGGTCCAGATATATTGATTCACCTACATTTTAAAATGGTTTCCTAATTTAGACACGCAACTTGACACTTAAGGTATTTCTACACCAGAAAAAGTTAAGTCGACTTTGCTAAGTTGATTTAATAAGGTCGGGTTTAAGTCAACTTAAAGCAGACCTTATTAAGTTGACTTAACAAAGTGGATAAAGTCGACTTAAAGTGGACTAACTACCCTTCAGTCGACTTAATAAAGTCAACTTAAGGGTTACTCCCCATCCACACCATCCTTAAGTTGACTTAAGGAGTCGACTTAGGCCTTAAATTGACTTAATGGGCGGTTCTTATTAGGTTGACTTAAGCTTTCATTAAGTTAACTTAAGGAATTTCTTAAGTCGACTTAATGAAAGTCAGGTGTAGAAATGGAGTAATTTAGGTTGACTTAAGGGTCCTTAAGTCAACCTAAATTGCTAGGGTAGACATAGCCTTAGAGCCTAAATTTTCAAACTGTCTACGACCCTGAGAAACCTCAATTTATTGGCACTGAGCTAAATTAATTTAAATTACTTGGCTAATGTGTGTGTGTCTGTCTCTCATCCACTGATACCACTATCCATCATGGAATCAAGAGGAGAACCCAGATCTCAAGTGCTAGACAAGCCCTTTAACCACAAAAACATTTTATTTCCAGTGATTTGCTGTCAAAATGTTAGCATGTACCATTACCTGGGCAAAATATCTCCCCCCACTCCCCCACCAAACACAGATAAACCCATCAATCCCATACTCTTCCCTTTCCCAACAGAAAAATACCATGTCCATTAATTCCAAAACTCTTTCCCTTCTAAATCTGTTAATCTATTAAAGAACTACCATAACCTGCTCCTTCTCCAGGCCCAGTAATGTTTGTTACATTACGCTTCCTTTCTCTTCCTCAGTCTGAATTGGAGCTCCATTAGGTGGCTTTTCCCAGTTGCAGAAGTGGTGGCAGGTGGGTTGTCCTACAGTCTCTGGGACTCTTGACTTATGGGGTGTTTGAGCAGATGGGAAGTGAGCCCCTTCTGAGAATATTCCAGCTGCTGAAGACCGTCATATTTTAAAGATAGAATAAAACTAAGGTACTGATAGATTAGGGATTACATTTTGTAAAGAAAGCAGGGTTCAGATGTTGCTCTGCTTCTCCAATGGTGGAATCTCCAGTGACTTAGTCATTAAGGATGTGTCTACACTTACAAATTAAGTTGACTTAACGAGGATTAATCGACTTAATTTACTCTGCGTCTACACTGGGCTTTCCTTAATTTGACTTAAGCTGCTCCTTAAATCAAATTAAGGAAAAGTTAGTTCGAATTAATAACACCTCGTTTTAATTTGAACTAGCACTTAAATCGACTTTATTAAGTCGACTTAAGCCAGTGAAGACACGGAGTAGTGCCTAGGTGGACTTTAAGTCAACATAAAACGTTAAGTTGACTTAATAAAGTTGAAAAGGGGCCACATCTACACTTGAAAAGTTAAGTCCACTTCTGTTGTTAACTTAATAAGGTCCACTTTAAGTCGACTTAAAGTCAACCTTATTAAGTCAACTTTATAAAGTCGACTTAACTTTTCAAGTGTAGATATAGCCTAAGAGATATTCTTTAAGCAAAAACTAAGTATTTCTACAGTAGTCAGATAGCTAGAATATTTCTGTTCTTTTTTTTTTTAGAGATAAAAAAAGAGAGATTTTTTCAAGTAAATATTTAGCAAACATGTTTTGAGTCTCATTTTTTAACTTCTCCAGAATTGTTGGGAGTTTGTTTTTGTGTGAATTTTTTCAGTAGCATAGAACATTTTCAGTTTCGGTTTCTTTCTATTTTTGATCGATGAATTTAGTCACGTGATTGGGCTTTTCAAACATTAAACATTTTCAAAAAATCAATTTTTGGAACATTTTGGTTTTTAAAAATTAAGAAAACACTAGTAAAAATGTTTAAAGTTGATCTAGTTCAAGAACCTACAGACTGTAATTGTCAACATTTTTTTGCAAATTAAATAAAAAGGGGAGATCGGAGTTTGACCAGGTTTAATAATAGCCCAGAACTTTGCCATAGCATTGTGACTTACAACCTTTAGGACCATTGTTCTGGAATACTTTTTATAGGCATAGATGTTTTCCCAGAGACAGACTGTCCCTTTTAATAGACATAATGCAACGGATTGTGCTGGACATTCTCACAGCACGTGCTGTTTACTATATACTGAAGAGAAAGGATAGAGGCTTGAAATCAATTATCTTCAGAAGTTGACATTTCTCTACCATGGCAAGGAATATTGAGAAAGAGAATCTTTACTGTGTCCCACATTTTACTAATCATGTCTGCACTGGTTGATTGTTCACACAGCAGTTAAAGGTTTGATCCAAAGCTCACTGAAGACCTTTTAAGCCTTTCCATTATTTTTAATAGGCTTTGAATACGGCCTAAAATTCCTAAAGCTTTATCTCAGTGTACAATGGGCCCAATGTAAAAACCTGGAAACAATTCTTTGGAAGAGCCAACCAGAGTTTTCCCCAAAGTTCTGGTCAGGAATATGGAAAAAGAAGTACCAGGTTTGTGGAGACCACTTGTTCTTATTGTTAAGAAAAAATTAATTGTTCCTGCTATTATATATGAGCTTCTCTATTCCTATTTGTTTACTTTCACTCGCCTGCAACTGGATGATATCATTTCTCATATAACAATTATAATGTTGGATATAAAGAACAAGGGCATGAGTTCCTGTAGGGAACAATCAATGCATGTGATTCAAGTTAGAGAAAGGTAACAGGATTTAAATTCACATATAGAATTACTTATACTATTTTTCTCACACAGAGTTTTCCCTTTATCCTAAATGCAAATGTGGTAATAAGTGCTGCAGTATTTTGGCATGAATTTTAGTCCTCAGGGTTTGAGAGTTCTGTTTTACAGCCACAAATCATATAGCTATGTGCTGTACATGCAAGCCTTCCCCAACATAGCTCTGCCAAAGATGTGGCAATACACAGTACTTTTGAAAAACCTTAATGAATTATATTTAAATACCTTTACGGTTCTATTGTACTAAATTAAAAGTTTATGTATTAGTATGGGCCAAGGTTGCATATAGCCTTTTTAGTGAGGAGATTTGATGTGAGGCCTGAATGGTCAAAAAACTATATTGAAGAGTGTGCCAGGAAAGAACAGACTTTTGGGACAACATACATGAAGCAGATTTCCTGGAAAATATCTAAAAGGTAGTGAGTGTGAATTACAAATATGCAAAATTACAACCTTCTGAAGCTACACCTTGAGGAGAGAATCATTGTCCGCTGATTACCTTTTCCTAAAGTCTCAGGATCAAAGGCCCAGACCATATAAAGGAAAGACAGAATGATTCATGAATGCTCTAGTTCTGAGTTTAGACAATTATGAACATGTAGCCACAGGAAAAACCCTTTGTGAGATTTGAAGGACTGACTCATACCAGACCCTTTGTTGGGGTGAGCTCTGCTAAACTTATCAGCATGTGTAGGATCTTTTATTTTTATATTTTCTCTGTAATGTTTCCATCATAAGATGGAATATGCTTGCCTAGAAAGAGCTGTGTGATAATTACAATCTTCAAAGAGAAAGTGAAGTGAAGACACTTGACTACTTAGGGATTCTGGCTTGCTAGGAAAAAAAAATCAGAGCATAGACAAGGAAATGTGAGGCTTGGAAAAACCCTGCTCAGGAGATGCACAAATGCTGGTCTCCTGGCAAGAGGAGTGATGGTTGAGGAGCCAGGAGTCTAGAGGAGTTACCATTGGTGGACCACAGAGGGGGATACAGGTGCCCTGAAATATGACATACTCTGCTAATCCCCAAATCCTGAACTGCTGTAAGATTAAGACCATCACATTCACATTCAGTTACAACTTTAATAGGATTTGAACTTTAATGTGTAGCAAAGAAAATGACATGCTCGATAAGTCCCAATGTCTCCTATGCACCCAGACGCCATTCTGATATAAATAAACCTTCATTGTATTCTTTAAAGGAAATGTTTCTTTAGACCTCTAGATGAGTATTTCTTAGTTACCAGAGATGAAACTCCTGTTTCTTTTAATGTTCTCCTTGGAAAAACTAAATACACATAACATTGAACAATTTGCAAATCCCACTGGCTTCATGTTCTCAATAGGGCTCTCTTCAGGGAATCTTGCAGGTAAATTGGCACGTCATTTCTTTCCGGCATATCTGTTAATCTCCTAGCAGGTTCAAGACCTCATGCCAGTAAATGACACTTGTCACATACTGTAACACCTATGATTTTCCCAACATCCAGATAAGACTGGCTGGTTTTTACAAGGTGAAATAAGTGTCTAAAACAGAGGGAAAGAAAGAGGAAAAAACCCACAGTTCTATTATGTGATGAAGAACAAAGCTGGAATGGGTGAGAAGCAATTATTTCTGAAAGTTACCGGGAAACCATACATCTGACCTCTTTTGATTTCTCGGAGTGCATGCACTCTGAGTCTCAAGTCTCTAGCTGTCATCTGTCTCTTGGGGTAGAATCACATGATTCTCCCATTCTCAGACTGGACCCAGATTGCAGTCCCTTTGCTAATTTACCTCTGCAGGTCTAACCTTATGTCCAAAACCTTCTGTTCTATTCCCTCTGGAGCAATGAGCATGATAATCAGTAATCAAACAGCTTCCTTAAAACAAATGATCATTTCTTGAAAACAAAAGCCTTTTAAAGAGAACATGATAAAAATAGACAGGACACATATCTATCTTATCATTCCTAACATCTGGTGAGGCCCAGTTTCTCTAGACTTCATCTGAGGAGTGGATTTCTCTGTCTCCCTAGACAGTTTCTGACAAGTGGCACCCTTCCTCTCCTCAGAGAACTTTACACAGTTTAGTATCCTTTGGATCTCAAAATTTTCAGCCTGGCAAGACAAGCTTGCCTCTTTCATGGTGACAGGATGCAAGGTCCTTGAAGCTGATAGGCAAAACTATTGACTGCTTGGGTGTTCTTATCTAGGGAGCCATTGTGTTGCTTCCTGGTTTGTTCTTCCCACAGCCTCCAGTATGAGTCAGGTGACAAGTGTGAAAAATCAGAACACTTTTTTACAGAGGTGGGATAGCTGCATATAAAGATTTAAGACCTTACCAATAGAATGTGCACAGAGGCCTACCTCATTCTGTAGATCACAGCTTTCAACAGCAGTTTCAGACTTCTTGGATGACGCTTCAGTTCAGTGCAGCATGAAGCTTGAGTCTCCCCGCATGGTGCTGAAGAAGGGAGAGTGGCCGCTCAACACCTCTGCAGTCAGAACAAAAAAGGATGTTGGTGGGTTACAGATTGTTGTAATAAGACATAAATACAGTGTCTGTTCAGTTCATGATTTTTAGTGTCTAGCAAAGTTATGAATTTAAGCTCCAAGGTTCATCTTTTGAAAGTAGCTTGCAGGTTTCCTTTGAAGACCTCTACCTCCCATTATTGTCCTAAGACTGCAGAGATATTAATGGATCACTCCAGCTTGTATGGTGTATTAAAATATGTGCTAACGACTTATGCTAAACAATCTTTTCCATCCTGCACTTAGCTGTGATGCTCAGACCTTCCCCAGACCTGAAAAAGAATTTAATGTTGCTCAAACTCTTGTGTCTCTCATCAACAGAAGTTGGGCCAATAAAAGATATTACCTTACCCCCTTTGTCTTCCTGATATCCTGAAACTGACATAATTACAACTATAATGCGTACCTCCCTGGTACAGTTACATACAATGTTTATACAATTGCTATATATCAGTGTTCATTTCATTATTATAGTGTCTCTGTGACAGCAATGAAGCTACTATCCACAAAAGGGATGGAGGTAACTAAAGCACATGGAAGGCAGCATGAGGCATCATCTTAATCTTACCTGAATAGATTAGGTGTAGATATAAAAATATAGGACAAGTGAATATGTATATCCCATTGACTTTAATTAAAGCCCTTTGCATACATCTGAAGACTAAATTAGCCACAGTTCTTGTATAAATTGCTTTGTAGTGTGCAGCTCATCAAGGAAAACAGATCTTAATTTGAAAACATAAATAGGAACTCTTGGTTATTCTAAGCTATTTAGATTCAGCTGTCTTGTTCTCTTGCTCCCCAATACTTCCCAAAGAACCTATCTTTTCAACCACTTCTATTTCTTTTACAATCTCATCTCATTTCCCTCTTTTATAGGTGACTTTTATTGGGCAAAAGTAAAGAGTGGCTGAATACGGCCCTAGGATCTAAAGAACAGATGTGGTTAAGATATTAAGCAACCTGAATCTCTAAGGCTGTGTCTACACTTGCAAGTTAGTTCGAATTAAGGAAGCTTAATTCGAACTAACTTAAGCCTTGGCCACACTTGGCTTTCATTAGTTCAAATTAAGGGCTTCCTTAATTTGAACTAATAAATTTGATTGCTTAGTTCGAATTAACGGTTAATTCAAACTAGTTAGTTTGAACTAATCCAATGGGGCCATGTTAGTTCGAACTAACTGCTTAGTTCAAACTAATCGGCAGATTGACCTTCATGCAACTGACTAATTGGAACTAAGTAAGTGTCCTGCATAGACCTGGCTAGTTCGAGCTAGCATTCTAGTGGGGTCATGCTAGTTCAAATTAAGTTAATTCGAACTAACTAAAATTAGTTCGAATTAACTAATTCGAACTAGCTTTTGTAAGTATAGACATAGCCTAAGAGTATGTCTACAATGTAAAACCATGAGGCAGCTTGTCTCAGCATAAGCCAACTAACTCAAGCTCATGCTACAGGGTAGCAGTGTAGATGTGCCCACTAGAACTTAGACTCTAACACCTGGTGAGAGGGGTGGGTCTCAGAGCCCAAGTGGGCACATTTACACTACTATTTTGAGCCCCATTGCATGATCTCTTGAGCCCCTGGGCTCTGAGATGAGCTGACACATTTTGGATGGCAATATAGAAATAGCATAATATACAAAGTATTGCAAGACAGATGAGATTGAACAAAACCAACCCTTTGGAGTACTATCCATTTCAGCTCAGCTCTCAAAAGGAATAATTAAACAATTTGGTTGAAATGCAAATGTACAGACTGAAACACCTAGCAGTCAGCATTAGCATAAATAATATCTTTGTATTAGATCACCCTCTGTATCTTTCAGTACATAATCTTTACTATCAATGGGATCAGATAAAAACTAGAAAGCAATTAGTGAATGCAGCAGGCAAATACTGATAATACTTACCTCTTCCTGTAATTAACAAACAAATACAACATTATAGCTTCTTCTAACCCAATCCTGCAAGTGAAACAAACCTTATTGCACCAGGAGACATACAGCTGTGCTGCTTCAATTAATATTAAATTACAATTGTAATAAAATGCACTGTCATGCATTATAATTCTTTAGAGAAAGAGGACTCTCTCCTTTACTTTTTAAAAAAAATGTACATGAATTAATAGTTCAAAATGTAGTTTTGCTTTTGTCACTTTCAGCCCTACAAAATAGGTGCCCACAAATTCTGATCTTAGGTCCACACACCGAGCTGAAATGTATATCAAAGGAATTGATGTGATAGGATATATTCTTTTCTTCATGAATGAGTCTTGATCCCATGTTCAGTCCTCCAAGTAATCCAGTTGCTGTGCTATGGTTACACTTCTAAATGGGTAAAAATATATTCTGTGATGGATACAGCCTTTATATTAATTTCATAGATAACCTGCTTTTACAGTATCATTTAATGATACTTGCAGTTCGATCGACTCTGAAAACAACCTGCGCAGAGCCACAATGAAACACACTTTATAACTAACTGCTGGGGAAAATTACAGATTATATACTCACATTTTTCCAATTTTTTTAACAGTTCCATATACACATAGAAGACAAATTGGGTTGCAGGTATAGTATTCATAACCATCAGCATTTTATGTCTGAGAACATCCAATGTAAATACAATTACTGAGTTCTGCTTGCTATCGTGGAATTGACTGTTGGACTATTTTGTTTGGCATCCTGGCTTATATTGGATCTTTCAGAGGAAGGCGAGAGAAAATGCAACTAAGGAAGAGTGCCACCTGAAACATAACACATACAATTAACTTCCTCCAATGCAGAGTTGAGTAGTCAGTTTCTCTGTGCCATTGAAGAAACACTGGATTTTGCAGTTGACCCCCATGAGTTTATATATCCATCTGGTAAATCTGAATGACATTTTGAACAAACCCTTTGGTGAAAAGAGCTATAGAAATTTGAGTTGATGTAATAAGTGAATCTATATACAAATTATTTGATTTATCAGCAGACAGATATTTCAGCAGATGAATATTTTCCCATATCCCACTCATTCTCCCTTTCCCACCTGTTAAAACAGTGGCAGAAATGTACATGTACCAGAGATCTTATCAGTTACCATCTTCTTTCTCTTTAGCAACATAACAATAGCCATACTTGGTCAGACAAATAGTCCATCTAGTCCAGTTTCTTGTCTTTCAACATGCCAGATGCTTCAAAGGGAATAAACAGAACAGACAACCATGTGATCCATCCCGTCAGCCATTTCCAGCTTTGGCAAACTGGGGGACACTTAGAGCATGGAGTTGCATCCCTGACCATTCTGAGTAATAGTCATGATGGATTATTATTTTTTGAAGCCTATTATAGTTTTGACATTCACAACATCCCCTGGCAATGAGTCCACTGGTTGAGTATGAGTTGTGTGAAGTAGTACTTCCTTTTGCTTATTTTAATTCTGCTGCCTATTAACTTTGTTCGGTGACCCCTAGTTCTTGTTTTGGGTGAAGAATTAAATAACATTTCCTTATTCACCTTTTCCTCACCAGTGAAAATTTTATAGACCTCTATCATATTTGCTCTTAGTCATCTGTTTTCTGAGATGAAAAGGTCCTGATTTTTTTAAATCTCTCTTCAAATGGAACTGTTCCTTACACTATAATTTTTGTTGCCCTTCTGTGTACCTTTTCCAATTCTAATTTATCTTTTTTGAGATGGAATGAGGAGATTTTCACACAGTATTCAAGATGTGGTTGTACCACAGATTTCTATAGAGGCATTATATTTTCTGTCTTAATAGCTGTCCGTTTCCTAATAGTTCTTAATGTTCTGTTTGCTTTTTTGACCGCTGCTGCACATTGGATGGATGTTTTCAGAGAACTATCCACGATGACTCCAAGATCTCTTTCTTAGTAGTAACAGCTAATCTGGACCCCATATTTTGTATGTACAGCTAGGATTATGTTTTCCAATGTGCATTACTTTACATTTGCTTTCACTGGGTTGCCACCTTGGTGAAGCTTGCGTGTACTAGATATCTTAAGAGTGATATGATCAAGAGTCTTGCACTCCTTGTAGAGTTATCCGTAGTGGCAAGATTGAAGGATTGATACCAGACAAAGTGCAGTCCAATGCAAAGACCTCAATGGCTGAAGTAGGATGGATGAAGTAGGATGACCTCTCAACCTGCTGTGAAGGTGGATGAAGGCTTCAACAGTAAAGAAACCTCTGGTCATCTCAGATCTCCTAGCCACTAAACAGAGGTGCCTCTTATGCAAAGATCTGTGTATCTGCTGATGCGCAACAGCTCCCTCATATTCAACTACTCACATGAAGGCTTCTTTCACAGGAAAACATCTACTTCATCTCTATTCACAAAAGCTTTACGGCAGTGGGTCAATGGTGATTGGGACAGGTGAAGTGGTCATCAGGGCTATGTCTACACTTGTAAATTTAGGTTGAATTTAGGTAAGTCAACTTAGAGGGAACTTACAAAGTCAACCTAGAGTGGCCACACTGGACGCTCTAGGTCGACTTCTAGGGACTAGGGGAACCTAGGGCAGGTCCACGGTGGCAGAGGGGGCATGACTGCTCGGAGCTCCACTATGAAAGTGGAAACAAGATGGTTGAAAGTCTGTGGGTTAAGTTTAGGGGAGAATGCAACAAGGGGGGTGTTGTGGTGGGTGTCTGCTACAGACCGCCAGACCAGAAAGAGGAGGTGGATGAGGCATTCTATGGCCAACTAACAGAAGTTTCCAGATCATCGCAGGCCCTGGTTCTTATGGGGGACTTCAATTATCGTGACATCTGCTGGGAAGATAATACAGCAGTGCACAGGCAATCCAGGAAGTTTTTGGAGAATATTGAGGACAACTTCCTAGTACAAATGCTAGAGGAACCAACTAGGGGCCTTGCACCTCTAGACCTACTGCTCACAAACAGAGAAGAATTGATCGGGGAAGTAGAAGTAAATGGCAACCTGGGCAGCAGCGACCATGAGATGGTAGAGTTCAGGATCCTGATCAATGGAAGGAAGGAAAGAAGCAGAACACACACCCTGGACTTCAGAAAAGCAGATTTTGGCTCCCTTAGGGAGCTGATGGTCAGGATCCCTTGGGAGGCTGATCTGAAGGGGAAAGGTGTCCAAGACAGCTGGCTGTATTTTAAAGAAACCCTTTTAAAGGCACAGGAAGATAACATTCCAATGTGCAGAAAGAACAGCAAATGTGGACGGCGACCAGTGTGGCTTAGCAGGGAACTCTGTAGGGAGCTGAAACATAAAAGGGAAGCTTACAAGAAGTGGAAGCTTGGGCAGATGACAAGGGAGGCATATAAAGATATTGCTTGGGACTGCAGGGATAAAATCAGAAAGGCCAAAGGACAATTGGAGTTGCAGCTAGCAAGAGATGTGAAGGATAACAGAAAGGGGTTCTATAAGTATATCAGCAACAAGAAAAGGATCAGAGGTGGTGTAGGTCCCTTACTGAATGGGGCAGGCATCCTCGTGGAGGATGATGTGGAAAAGGCTGAAGTACTCAATGCTTTTTTTACTTCAGTCTTCACAGGGCGGGCCAGCTCCCAGGCTGCTACACGGGGTAACGCGGAATGGAGAGAAGAGCAGCCTTCAGTGATGGAAAGTCAGGTTAGGGAACACTTAAAGAAATTGGATGTGCACAAGTTCATGGGGCCAGATGAACTGCATCCGAGGGTGCTGAGGGACTTGGGGGAAGTGATTGCAGAGCCGCTGGCCGTTATCTTTGAGAACTCGTGGCAAACGGGGGTGGTCCTGGAGGATTGGAAAAAGGCAAATATAGTACCTATCTTTAAGAAAGGGAAAAAGGAGGATCCGGGGAACTACAGACCAGTCAGCCTCACCTCAATCCCTGAGAAAATCATGGAGCAGGTCCTCAAAGAATCCATCCTGAAACACTTGGAGGAAAATAGAGTGATCAGGAACAGTCAACATGGATTCACCAAGGGCAAATCGTGCCTGACCAACCTGATTTCCTTCTATGATGAGATGACTGGTGTAGCAGGGTGAGGCAACAGGCCTGGGAACCCAGCCCCAGAAGACTCCTGCCCTCCGCCTACTGGCCAGAAGACAGCCCTGCGCGGGGCGGGGGTAGGAACTCCAGGGGCGGAGTCAAGGGGAAAGGGGACCGTATAAAGGGACAGACCCGATCTCCAGAGGGGGGGATTTCTAGGAGGCGGACCGAGCTACTGAGGGAACCTCCTCAGCGGTGGAGGGACTGGCCACCCGAGCAACCCCCCTGGGCAGAACCTACCAGCCCTCCCGAATCCTGGGACAACCAGGGGAGAGGGCCCCTGCAGTATTATCCCCCAGGGGAAGACCTGGAGGAACTGCCCTTGACAGAACTCCCAGAGGGCCGGGGAGAGCAGCCAGCCTGGGACCATCCCTATGACCTGGAGGAGCTGCCCTCTGCTGAGGAACCAGAGACCCCCTGCGACCTAGAGGAACTACCCCTAGAGGAGGAGCTACTGGACCTGCCGCCAGCAGACGAAGAGGGCCTCACTAGCCTCCCGCGGGCAACCTACCCAGACCCTTATTCCCCTGAGGGGGAGCCCAGAGGCTGAAGGTAAGGAGGAAGAAGCCCAGGGCGGTTGGCTGCTGCCTGGTGAGTGGCAGAGCCACCGAGGGTCAGCGTGTTTCGGCCGGAGCCCCACTGACCGCAGTGGCAGACACCTCTGCCACTGAATAGGGCCCCGGGCTGGGACGCAGTGGAGTGGGTGGGCCTGCGTCCCCCTCCTTCCCTTTCCCTTGCACCTATAGACCCTCTACCTACCCCTGACCACCTGAAACATTCACACCCCGAACAACCCTATTCAGGGGCTGTGACTTGGGCCTGCCCTGCCCCGCCTGGGGCCGGGAGGCCACTAACTCTTGGGCCTGCCCCGCCCCGCCTGGGGCCGGGAGGCCACTGACTCTTGGGCCTGCCCCACCCTGCCTGGGGTCGGGAGGCCACTGACTCTTGGGCCTGCCCTGCCCTGCCTGGGGGCTGGGAGGCCACTGATTCTTGGATCTGTCCCGCCCCGCCAGGGGCCGGGAGGCAACTGACTCTGGGGCCTGCCTTGCCCTGCTTGAGAGCTGGGAGGCCACCGAACACTGTACCTGTGCCTCGCCCTGCTTGAGGGCTGGGAGGCCACCGAACACTGTACCTGTGCCTCGCCCTGCTTGAGGATTGGGAGGCCACCAAACACTGTACTTGTGCCTCGCCCTGCTTGAGGGTTGGGAGGCCACCGAACACTGTACTTGTGCCTCGCCCTGCTTGAGGGCTGGGAGGCCACCGACCGCTGTACCGGTGCCTCGCCCTGCTTGAAGGCTGGGAGGCCACCGAACACTGTACCTGTGCCTCGCCCTGCTTGAGGGCTGGGAGGCCACTGAACACTGTACCTGTGCCTCGCCCTGCTTGAGGGCTGGGAGGCCACCGAACACTGTACCAGTGCCTCGCCCTGCTTGAGGGCTGAGAGGCCACTGACCGCTGTACAGGTGCCTCGCCCTGCTTGAGGGTTGGGAGGCCACCTTGACGCAGAGTAGGACAGACTGTGTTACACTGGATTTGTGGATGCGGGAAGAGCCGTTGACGTGGTATACCTTGACTTTAGCAAGGCTTTTGGTACGGTTTCCCACAGCATTCTTGTCGGCAAGTTAAGGAAGTATGGGTTGGACGAGTGGACCGTAAGGTGGATCGAAAACTGGCTAGATCAATGGGCTCAGCAGGTAGGAATCAATGGCTTGATGTCTAGTTGGCAACCGGTAATGAGTGGAGTGCCCCAGGGGTCGGTCCCGGGGCCGGTTCTATTCAACATCTTCATTAATGATCTTGATGATGGAATAGACTGCGTGCTTAGTAAGTTTGCGGATGACACCAAGTTGGGGGGAATGGTAGATACTCTGAGGGCAGGGACAGGATCCAGGGAGACTTGGACAAATTGGAACACTGCGCCGAAAGAAACCTCATGAGGCTCCACAAAGACAAGTGCAAAGTCCTGCACTTAGGACGAAAAAATCCCATGCACTGCTACAGGATAGTTGACCGATCGGCTAAGTAGCAGCGCTGTAGAAAAGGACCTGGGGGTTATGGTGGATGGGAAGATGAATATGAGCCAACAGTGTGCCCTTGTTGCCAAAAAGGCCAATGGCATATTAGGCTGCATCAGTAGGAGTATTGCCAGCAGATCAAGGGATGTGATAATTCCCCTCTATTTGACACTGGTCAGGCCGCATCTGGAATACTGTGTCCGGTTTTAGACTCCCCACTACAGAAAGGATGTGGATAAATTAGAAAGAGTCCAGTGGAGGGCAACAAAAATGATTAGGGGGCTGGGGCACATGACTTATGAGGAGAGACTGAAGGAACTAGGCTTATTTAGTCTACAGAAGAGAAGACTGAGGGGAGATTTGATAGCAACCTTCAACTACTTGAAGGGGTGCTCCAAAGAGGAGGGAGATAGGCTGTTCTCGATGGTAACAGAAGACAGAACAAGGAGCAATGGTTTCAAATTACAGCTGGGGAGGTCAAGGTTAGATATTAGGAAAAACTTTCTCACTAGGAGGGTGGTGAAGCATTGGAATGTGCTATCTAGGGAGGTGGTAGAATCTCCATCTTTGGAGATTTTTAAGGCCCGGTTAGACAAAAGCCTGGCTGGGGTGATTTAGTGGGAGTGGTCCTGCTTTTTAGCAGGGGGTTGGACTAGATGACCTCGTGAGGTACCTTCCAACCCTATTATTCTATGATTCTATAATTCTAATGGGGCAAAGAGGGATGGGGACCTTGGCAGAGCATAGGTGCAGGGTGGGCAGGGCTCTGCCCTGCCCTGGGGGGGGCATGCCAGGCTCCCCCTGTGCCCCCCTCTCCCCCCGGCAGGTTGGGCAGTGGTGGAATCCTGGAGTAGCCCTAAGTCGACTTAGGGCTACTCCAGGTCTACACTGGCTTAAGTCGACTTTAAAAAGTCGACTTAAGCCTAAAGTTGAACTAAAAGGAGGTTTTATATAGTCGACTTAATTTTCATTTAGTCAACTTTATTTTCCTTAAGTCAGCTTAAGCAACTTGCTTAAGTTGACTTAAGGAAACTGTAGTGTAGACGCAGGGTAAATTAAGTCGACTTAAGCAAGCTTAAGTCAACTTAATTTACAAGTGTAGACGCACCCCAGGAGTCCCTTGTCACAGACAAAAACATAGGTAATGGCTACAAGATAGTCATCTTGTGCCCCCAGACTGGGATGGGTGTCCATTTTTAGCAGCAATGATCATGACTGAGCAGATCTTCTAAGGAACTTCTCTGTTTACCCCATATAGGGAAGGGGCTAGAAAAGTGCCCCAGGCATAGGTTATCCCATCATACCCAACTGGATAACCACGTCCAGAGGGATAACTCCCAATGCAGTTAAAAACAATTAAAAAAATGTTTCTTGTAACCAGGAATGTCCATGTCTTATGAGATGTTTCAAAAGGTGAAAGAGCCAAATGCAGAACAGCAATTATTGCCTGAGAACTGCCAAGGTGCAACATTAATATTGCAGCTCTCAGCTAGACAAGAGATGCAAATAAAGGCCACTTGAGGGAAAAGATACTCTGTCCAGTGACAAGGAAATACTAAATTTTCTTCTAGAAAGGGAAATCATCAAATGATAAGCAAATACCTGGTGTTGGCTTTCCAATTAAGAACTTCCTAGTCAACCACCTGACTGAGCTCTACATCAGTGTCAATGAGTAATTTCTGACCTTTCCTATCCCATTGGTCAATAAGTCAGTTGCTATCATCATCAGTGCATACATATCAACACTTATCGTTGAAGGAGAACAGAAAGAATCCTGCTACTGACCTTGACAGAATTCCATTGTCCATTCCAAAAACAGACAAGATAATCTTCTTGGGGGACTTTAACACAAGAGTTTGCCAAGATTCTAACATATTCTGTGACATACTGCACTTCCATGTACAACCTTATAGTGTGATTGTGTATCTTTCATGTTCACCCTAACAGTGCAATTCTGTATTGTTTAATACAAAGTATGTCATGTGAGCTTTTTTTGAAATGTTCATGGAATACTGAATATTACTGCTATAGTAATATGTCTGTTGCAATGTCGAGTGTATGGTTATCAGGCTTTACTATGTAATATTCCCAAATATGTGTCTCATAGCTTGAGACAGATCTAAACAAAATCGTACAAAGCTGAAGGCCAATTCCCACCTGATTAAGGCATGCATAGAACAACCCAGTTCAACATTTCGGGAACAAAGGACTGGACTAGACTTCAACAAGTGAATCCATAAAGGACCACAATGATGCATGGTATGGAGGAAGCCATATAAGAGCATTGTCACCTGACCCTGAAGGAGGGGTCATGAAGGAACATTTTTTAAAAGGAGAGACATTTTGCTGCTCTCTTCCACTTCCATCTGCAAATGACACCAAGCATCTGAAACATTGATCATCATGGGAGGGCCTGGCTGAAGGGAGATCAATGAACCTGTGGAGAGAATCATCTGAGTATAGATGTATAGATTTTAAGGTCAGAAGGGACCATCTAAGCCTGACCTCCTACACAATGCAGGCCACAGAACCTCCCACCCACTCCTGCAATAGACACCTATTTATTATTGAGTCATTGAAGTTCCCAAATCATAGTTTAAAGACTTCAAGTTACAAAGAAACCACCAGCAAGTGACCCATGTTCCACACTACAGGGGAAGGCAAAAAGGGCCCAGGATCCCTGCCAATCTGCCTCAAGGAAAAATCCCCTCTTGACCCCAAATATGGCAATCAGGTAACTCCCAAGCATGTGAGCAAGACTCACCAGCCAGACACTAAAAAAAGAATTCTATGTGCCAAGTCATAACCCATCTCATTTAACATCCCATTACAGGCCATTTACATATTTACCACTAGTAGTCAAAAACCAGTCAATTGACAAACTAGGCTTTCTCATCATACCATCCCTTCACAGATTTATCCAGCTCAGTTATGAAGCCAACTAGGGGTTTTTGGTTTTGGGTTTTGTTTTTTTTTTTTTGCTTCCACTGCTCCCCTCAGAAGGCTATTCTAGAACTTCACTCCTCCAATGGTTAGAAACCCATTTAAGGTTGCTGAAAATGTTAAGCTTACTTTAGAATGCTTTTGGCTTTTTTTTATATCTTGACCAAATTTGACTTGTTTTCCTCTGACTTCTAATCAACTAATATCTTTCTGTACTTAATACATTTATTTTATCTAAAGCAGTGCATTTGGTTTAAATGTGTTAGGGATGTCATTTGAAGTGACAAGGCTGCTGCATATCAATTTTTTTGATAAACTGACAAACATGAGCTTTCAGTGTTCAGTGGGTAGCACTGATCACTGTAAAATGGCAGTTCCTAGGATTGAATCTGGAATTGGACGTATTGGCTGAGGTCATACCATCGCTTAATCCCATGAGTGTCTGGCAAAAGGCACTCACCCAATGAGTTGGGTGCAACTTGCTTGCTGGTGGCTGTGCATGAGCAGCTCAGGAGTGGGAGTAAGATGGGCTCATGGAATGGGGGACTGGGGATGACATAGCAATTCACTAGTCCAGATCTTAGAGGGGAACGTTACATATGGAGTGGCAACTTTGGGAAGGCAGGAGTGGGTAAGATAAATTCTAACAGCATTTTACTACTCAGCAAATGTACACAGCATGGCCCTGTAATCACAAACACAGTCTTCAGACAATGCAACAAGTACAAAATAACCCAGCAACATCCCCATTCAAAACAATGGGATCTTTTTTGACTATGTCATTGTAAAAACATGGAAACTAAAAGACATCCAAATTACCATTGTCATGTGAGGAGCTGACAATTGCTGGACTGACCTGGTGAGGTCAGTCATGTCCATCAGTATTGTACCAAAACATAGAAATCAATCCAAATACTATAGGTGGCAATATAACATCGAACGAATTCAATGCTCTGAGTACTAAAAGAATTTGCAAGTATATCTCAGTGGAAAACTGACAATATGTACACCAAGAAACACCAAACACAAACCAGAAACACAAATGTCAAAAAAGGCTGGGCAACCCTAAAATAGACCATCCATGCAGAATCTATCGGCCTTGCTACTCGCCACCATCAGGACTGGTTTGATGATTGAGATTACAGCACTCTTGGACCAGAAGAGAAAATCTTTCTGAAACTAGCAAAAAAAACCCATCATCTACCAAGAAGCAGTGCTCTTTCCATCAAATCAAAGCTGAGGTTCAAAGGAGGATCCAAGAAATTAAAAACGGTGGAGGGACAAAGCCAAAGAAATTCAAGCATTTGCTAACAGACATGAAATGCAGTGCTTTGGGGTGATAAAAAGACCTTATTTGGACCAAAATCATGTAGCCTCACACCTCTGAGATCTGAAGTTGGTAGTACACTTCTTAAAGGCAATGAATCTATCAAAGAGCACTGGAAAGAACACTGCCAAAAGCTTCTAAAATTAGGAATTGATTGTGATTGACAATATCATTGATTCTATCCCTCAGCATCTAATCTGGGAAACTCTCACCAATCCACCAACATTTAAGGAAGTCCATAACACAATTAAGCAAATGCAGAACATTAAAGCAACAGGTTCTTATGGAATACCAGCTAAATCACTGATAGGGAAGGGGGATGGGGTGGAAACATTGACAAACAAGCCCTACTTGTTGTTTCTCAAAATCTGGCTCATTGAAAAAAAATCTCCAGCGACTTCCGCAATGCTAACATCATTATCAATTTTAAAAAGAGAGGTCGTGATAACTACTGAGGTATTATCCTTTTCTCCATTGTTGAGAAGATTCTTGCTAAAAGATTACAGAACTGTTTCCTTCCTCTGTGAGAGGAAGCATTCCCAGAGTCTCAGGGTGGCTTCAGACCATCATGAGTCACCACTGACATGATTTTTGCAACTAGACAGGTCCAGGAAAAATGCCAAAGACATCATCAGAAGCTGTATATGCCTTTTATCAATCTGACTAAAGCATTTGATTTTGTCAACCATAAGGCTCTGTGAAAGTCAAATCAAAGTTTGGCTGCCCAAGTAAATTTATCACCACTGTAAGACTCCTCCATAACCAGATGACCACCTCCATCCTGTGTAGTAGTTCTTCTGAGCCCTTTGCCATCTCAACTGGCGTAAAGGAAATTTGTATACTTGCACCCATTCTCTTCTCCATTTTCCTATAAGCTATGAAAACGCTAATGCAAGACTGTCTGCTATCAGGCATTAGCAGACAATATTTGACAAACAGCAGCCTTTTCAACCTCTCTGGGTGCATCTACATTGATGCCTTAGGTTGACCTAAGGATACTTAAGTCGACCTACAGAACTCTGCATCCACACTGGGGGCTTGTTAAGTCGACTTAAGCCCTTCCTTAAGTTGACTTAATAACACCAGCTCTGAAGGTGGACTTAAGGCTTAAGTCGACCTTATTAAGTCAATTTAAGTCGACTTAAAGCCAGTGCAGATGGGTATGTCTACAGTACAGGCTCTGTTAAGTCAACTTAACAAGTGTAGACATAATCAAAGAGCTTGGCTTGTTTAGCCTAAACAAAAGAAGGTTAAGGGGAGATATGTCTATTCTCTATAAATACATCAGAGGGATAAGTACCAAGGAGGGAGAGGAATTATTTAAGTCCATCGCTAATGTGGATTAAAGAATAAATGAATATAAACTGACCATCAGGAGGTTTAGACTTGAAATTAGATGCAGATTTCTAACTATCAGAGGAGTGAAGTTCTGAAATAGCCTTCCAAGGGGAGCTGGGCAAAAAACAAACAAACAAACAAAAAAAACACTAGCTGGCTTCAAAATTGAGTTTGATAAATTTATGGAGGAAATAGTATGATAGGTGAGTTTAGCAATTGACTGATCTTTGCCTACTTATGGTTTGTATGTCAAAGGCCTGAGATGGGATGGGTTCTGAGTTATTACAGAGAATTCTTTTTTTGTATTTCTGGCTAGTTAATCTTGCCACATGCTCAGGGTTTAACTGATCATCATATTTAGGGTCAGGAAGGAATTTTCCCCAGGGCAGATTGACAAAGGCTCTGGGTTTTTTTTTTGGTTTTTTTTTACTTTCCTCTATAGCATGGGGCACTGCACAGTTTGGTGGATCTGTACCTTAAAGTCTTTAAACCATGATTTGAGGACTTGAATAACTCAGTCTTAGGTTAGGGGATCTATTACAAGAATGGGTGGGTAAGATTCTGTAGTCTGCATTACGCAGGAGGTCAGACTAGATGATCATATTGGTCCCTTCTGACCTTAGAGTCTATAATGCATCATACACTGGGAGACAGTCACTCAAGATAGGGAAAACTGTTGAAGATTTGTCAGAGAAGGAATGACCACTTCTGAGGAACATTCCCTAACTTTATTCTCAGAAAAAACATGAGAAAAGAAAGGACAGACAATTGTCCTTTAGCAATTGCGGATCAGCCCTGCCTTCCAACACCATCTGCAATGGCTGCCAATGAATCTGCAGATCAATGATCAGACTTCTCAATCACCAAAGGACCTTCATAAAACTATACCTGTGAAAGAGATCATCCTTGAGCACAAGGGATAGCAGATGACTTTGCATTTATTAACACTGAAAGTCATCTGCCATTTTATTACCCAGTTACCCAATTTTGTGAAATCCCCTTGTAACTCTTTGCATTCTGTTTTGGACTTTGAGTAACTTTATATTGTCTGCAAATTTTGGTAAAATTTGGTAACTGGCAAAGAAAACAAAATGAATCAGTTATTCTTTGATGTGGTCATAAGTCCCTGCAGCTTACAGGCAATATTTTAGGGTTAAGAAAGCATTAGCCAAATGCAGTCTGTGACAGGCTGTTAGCAGTCACCACCTGACAGGCACTTCCTGTTGGTGTTGCAGGGAATTATCTCAAGCAGGTGCCCTGTCTGCACCCTGTCTTGCATCTCTTCTTGTGCAGCTGCTCAGCCCTCTGGCTGGGCACCTTCAATATTCTCCCCTTCTGGGGCAGATTTTACTCTTCTGGCTCATCCACATCACTATCAGTGGCCACCACAGTTCCGCCACTACTCCGCTAATGGTCTGGGGGAAAGAGAGAGAGCACCGGGCCCACCCACTTCTCCAGAATTTGGCCCAGAACTCTACATGCATTGATCTCTACACCATCTCTTCCCCGCAGCTCCTCAACAGATTCCCTGAGCTGCTTCCCCACAGCTCCAGTACCTTTTCTGCTCTTGTATCAGGGCTCTGGTTCCTGCAAAGTCCCAGCAATCAGCCACTGTGCTGTCATGGGTGCTGGACTTCTTCAGTCAGTTTAGCAGTTAAACTTCCCTCCCTGAACTCCTGGAAGTTACTGCCTTTGGTCGGGCTTTACAGCTTCCTTTTAAATATGGAGCTCCTGGATCCTGTTTGGCTCTTGTGCTATTGCTCCCTTGCCTATTGCCTGCTCTTCGTAGAGTCTTCTTAACCCCATCCTAGCTGGTGCAGGGAAGCTGCCCTATCACATAGTCCTTTGATTATTAACTGAGTTCAATTCATTTTCAATATCTTCATTTATACATCCAATATATACACTATTAAAATCCAAACACCTTACTTATAGATCACAAGCATTACTTGTTCCCATAGAGCTGTGATCTTCCTTATCCCTGTGGCAGCCCTTCTTCTCAAAACCACGATTATAGCACCAGTGAATATAAATAGTCATACTCCTAAATTGAGGGCTCATTCTTGCATCCATTGAAGTTGATAGCAAATTTCCTATTGACTTCAGTGGGAGCTGGATCAAACTTTATATCAAGGGGAATCCTGCTCTTGAGTAGTCACCTACCTCTGAAAATGCAGAGTGAAGACCTGACTTTGTTGTTGTAAGGGGGAAACCATAATCTCAGTGGCCAGTAGTCTTAGAGAGAGTCAGGCCTAACATTTTTGGATGTTCATAAAAATGTGTCACTTTTTGTTGGGAAGACCCTGCAAGATTCAGCTCAGCTCTTCTGTCTCAGAGGAGAACTAGAAATAATGATATCTTATGAATTGATTAATGTAATATATTTAAAAATGAAAAGGATTAGGCTGTTGCTAAATTATTTAGGCTTGATTATGAATGTACATGCAAGTATAGACAGCTTTTATTTTTATTTTTTGCTCAAGGGCTTGGTCTTCTTTCAGTCATAGAAAAAAATAAAATAAAGCATGTCAAATGAGGATGAAATTGAAATCCTTCTCATTTATTTAATCCAGTCGTAGTTCCAGAAGCAGATGTGACCTTGGTTTTGCATCTCTTCCATTGATGATGCAACCTCCCCCTCCCTGCACACACATACTCACTTCTAACTTATCTTTCTGTTCAATTCCAGGACATATATGGTGGGAGTCCCAGGCACAAAAAAGCAATTTGATCATGATTAAAATTTAATGTAAAGGTGGTTGGGTTTGCACACAGACAGAGCTGTAAGCCATCATTAGATTGGCACTACAAGGAATGGTCCCAAACAGGCTATTCATTCCAAGCAAGTGACAGGTACATTTATTAAGATGTCTCAAATCTATAAATCAGATTTGCACTCAAGAAATTTCTGTATGATTGATGTATAAATATATTATAAGAAGAGCAGTAATGACAGCCACAATTAAGGTCATAGAGTGTTTCTATTCTAACCCTATGTTTTGAGCCACTCTCAACTTTACAATTTATTCTCATTTGTAGCTGAATTTTTCCCGGCTTAGCATCTGCTTCATTGTGATTATAGTCAGATACATTTAGAAAGTCTGAGAAGGAATGGCTCAGCTGTTTGAGTAGGAGTGTGAAAAATAAGCACAATTTACCAATTATGAAACATTCTTCCAATGATCTTCTGAACAGCTCTAGCATTGAAGCAGCATGGATTGTAAAGTAGAAATATGAAAGGGAAATAGCCCTCACTGAAAGGAAACTCATTTGTGCTGTAGTGCAGATATATTTCCCATGGAAAAACACAAACTTAAGTAGAAGCTTTTGTCCAACTCAGCTTGCTCTGTAAGACAAATCAAGACTGTACAAAATTGAGGCACACACAGACATTTTAGACAGCCTTTTATACATTGATCTTTGACACTGTATTTTAGTCATGGCAATACATTTAGAAGAATTGTATTTTGATACCTGAATTTTCCTTACTGGCAGCAAATCATCTACATTCAACTTTGAGCCAAGCCATTATGTACCGAGCTGAAACTTACAAGGTCTAGAAAGGGAACCCCAATACAGATAGGGCTCTGTTTCTCAGATAGCCTTTACTTCATGTATATTCTATTAACCAGAATGGGGCAGGAGGGAGTGGACAGACATTATAAAGTCCAACCAAAAACCCTTTGCAGTGTTATGGTGGGGACAATGGTTCAGTCATGATAGCAAGAGCAGTGGAAGCAAGAGGTCAGGTTGGAAAACTGTATCACACCCTGGCCAGTCCTCCAGTCCTCAGACAAACACAGTGAGTAGGTCATCAAAAGCAGTTTAGCACAAATTTCTCTGCAAAGTCTTTTGCTCTGTCATGATCTGAAGGAAGGTACAGAATAATAGAAAATGGAAGGGACCAGGAGAGATTATCAAGTCGAATCCCCTGTACTCATGGCAGGACCAAGTACCCTCTTAAACCATCCCTGACAGTTGTTTGTCTAATCTGCTCTTAAAAACATCCAATGATGGAGATTCCACACCCTGCCTAGGCAACCAGGTATGATCATTTTGCAACTGTTCATGTAGCAGCTGTGGTCCATTGCATCTGATAAATGCTAGCTGGACTTCATCAAGAAGAGTAGCCACACCCATCCTAACACAGAGTGTTTTTATAAACCCCAGCAAATTGTTTTATTCAGTATTAATGTATGCATGTCCCCCAAGAACTTATTTTCCCCTCACCTCATCTTTCTTTCCATAAGTGGAACTAAGAGCCTGTGCATGAAACATTTAGGCCCAAAGTCTTGTATCCAGTTACAGTAGTTCAAATCCTTTGAATTCAGAGTGTGGTATTACAGTCATTCCACTTGTTTTTCCATTATTTCTCTTAGATTCAAATTTTACATCAGGATATTTTGACTTTCCATGGCATCATAGTATAGATGAAAGAAATGGCAAAGACCTAGATCTTTTTGCTCATCCCTTCCCACCCATTTAGAACAGAACTTCCCTTTATTACTTGATTTCAAAATTAGGAATTAATGTGTAACATTCAGGCTGTCTTTGTTTTTCATTGCTCTTAATTATTCCTTGGACAATTGCAAGGACTCTCTTTCCCACCTTTAGACTGCTGTTTTACCATCAGCCCTCTCTTGCTGCTACCTGACTCGGATCCATCTATTCTAACTCATCCATGCTTGGTTGTGCTTGTATATAGAGTTTGGCACTCAGAGCATCTATATTAGTTCTTTCACTGTGGCTATTTTAATAGCAGCTTTTCCACTTAGAGCTTAAAGGGCATAGTGTTCATAACGAAATTATGCCTATTATGTTATACAGAGAGGATTTTTTTTGCATTTATTTTAATAGGCTTGCTTTCAAACAGCTAACCATCAGAGGAAATGAAAGCTCATTTTGGTCTTATATATATGCAAGAAACATTATTCTGATTATGAATCAGGACTTGAAAACTGGAAAGGGATTTTGTTGTTAGTCAGGCATGAACTTACTTGGAAGCTGATTGTCTTTTTTCCCATGCAAACACCACCATCTACAGTTCTCTATACAAGTCAGATGTACCATTGATAAGACTTGTCATGATTTCTTTCAACACCTTGTCCAAAGGCATCCAGAGATGCCAATGAGAGAGAGACAAGGAAAGGGAGCAAAGAATGGGGAACAATAGAAATCAAACAAAAAGAATGAAAAAAGAAGCAAAAGAAATTCTAATAAAAGGTGCAATAGATATACTACAATATATAGAGTGCAGAGTCGTGTTGTAGACATGTCTGTCTCAGGATATTAGATATTACCTTACCCACCTTGTGTTTCTAGTATATAGAACATATTCAAGGCAACCTAGTTTGTTGTTAAGATTGTGGGTTTGGGAGATGTCACCCCCAGCACATAGCATTCCCTATATACAGAAATGTTTTTACACCTGGTCAGGTTTTCGAAAGAATTTAACAAATAAAGAAGCCCTAACTGCTGTTTGAATTTGCTGGGAGTGCATTCTCAATCTCATACTCAAAACAAGTTCAAGGGCAACAGCTCTACTGGGAGAAATGATCAGAGCAATGCTGAGTTTGTCTGTTGGAAGCATCTCCTTGCATATCGTAAAGAGCTCTGATCCCCAGGGAAGGCAACAGGTGTGGAATAACATTAGTTCCTTTAAAACCCTGTGACAAGTTCCAGACGGGTAGCCATGTTATTCTAGTGGCACTCTTAAAGACTAACAAATTTATTTAATGCATGAGTTTTTGTGGGAGAAAATCCCACTTCATCAGAAGCTGAAACAAAGTTTCCCCCACTGTTTGCTTTGTTTTTGAACAGCCACTTGTGTGATATAAATACACATGGAACACTGCAGTAAATTAACTAGTTACACTTACATTTGGAAGTGTTACTTTGATTTGAAGCTACCACAGCATAGCAAGGGGATTTCATGAAGACCAGGCCAAGAGTGGAATGTCTATGTCCTCCCGATCAAAAGCAGAGGAGAGAGATTTAGATTTAAACAGGTAGTAAGGTTATATTCACCCTATTGTAACACCATCCCATGGAGTCACAAACTTAGGGGATCAATGGGCCCACAATGACCAGAAGAGAGCATTTCTTGTTCTTTGATCAAGGGCTAAGAATTGTAACAAAGCTGTGCAAATAACTGAGGGTTTTTTTCCTGTATATTTTTGTCTTCAAGTTTGATTTTGTCACTAAAAAAACTTTTGGTTTGATCCAAAACAAACAAATAAAAACATTGAATGTTTTAATGTAAAAAAATGAGAACAAAAATACAGCCACAGCACTTTAGTGCCAGGCTTAACACACACACACACACACACACACACACACACACACACACACACACTGCTCCCCATCTCCTATTGTCTGTTTTATAAACGTAATAAAATCTGAAGTGACAAGCCATTTTGAATTGAAAAATTGAAATGTTTCATTCCACGATTTTGATTGTTTTCACTTTTTTTTTCCTCCTTGGTTT
Organism: Pelusios castaneus; assembly: GCA_007922175.1. Classification (NCBI taxonomy): domain Eukaryota; kingdom Metazoa; phylum Chordata; order Testudines; family Pelomedusidae; genus Pelusios; species Pelusios castaneus. The sequence continues at coordinate 12,638,000 of ML685785.1, read as the reverse complement.
TGCTCGCCAGAACAGTTTAGTGAATTTGACAAATCCACAAAACATTTCAGTCAACCTGAATAGGATGTATTATTAATTATTATTACTATTAATAACAATAATAATTTTGCAAAAATGCTTCATCCAAAATGTTTCGTCCAGCTTCATTCATGACTCTTGGAGTGAAATCCTGGGTCTATTAAAGTCAAAGGGGAAAGGGCCCAAATTGAGTCCTGGGAAGGTAAAGATCACTGTTTATCCACAGATCAGGCACAGTGCAAGCACCCAATTCCTATAAGAAAAGATTCGAAGTAATAAATTTCAGGCCAGATTCTGCTCCAGTGAAAGTAAATGGGAATAGGACTAGGCCTATGTGATGTTGGTTGAATTAGGAGGAACATTTATGATATTATTTAACATCGATATATCAAAATTACAATAATTCATATGAGATAGGCCATATCAAGCACCATCAGAAAGGTTATATACTAAGTATGATGATATTTATGTGATGTGCATGTGTCATATTTGTATTATAAGTGATGGATATGTTTCATATATCTCTATTTCAACTTGTGCTGTGGTTCTGGGTGAGACCCCAGACAGTATGGCAGTAGCAAGGAAACACACATGTACAGTGGACCTGGAGGATGAATCACCAGGACTTACTCATGTGACCCTGGACTCCATCTATTTGTGTAAATTTCCACAAGCAGCATAGCAAAGGCCAAGGTTTTAAAAGGCAGTTGCACCACATCCATTTTGTCTTCAGTCATCAGTCTTTAGTTTTCATGCCTACCACCTACCTCTGGATCAACCCATCTCCAACTGCAGCTGTAAAACAAAGGACTGAGATCCATCGACATACAGGATGTTCACTAGAGGAACTATACAAGCTTGTTGACAAGTTCCAAAGGGGTGGCCGTGTTAGTCTAGGTCAGCCAAGAAAACAAGGAGTCCTGTGGCACTTTTAAAGTATGTGTACACTACAAAAGCTAAGTCGACCTTGTTAAGTCAACTTAACAAGGTCGACTTAAAGTTGACTTAAGTCGACCTTGTTAAGTTGACTTGGAGAGTCTACACCAGACTCTTGAGTCGACTTAGAGCCAACCTTGTTAAGTCGACTTAAGAATCTAGTGTAGACTCTTTAAGTCAACTGTCTAGGTTGAGGGAGAGCTGCAGCTCCCCAGGCTAGTGGAGCCCCGGCTTCCAGGGACAAGGGTAACCCTGGCTCCTCGGCAATCAGGGAGCCATGGCTGCAGCTCCCTGGCAGAAGGCCGTGGCTCCATTCTCCCCAGCCCTAGGTCGACTTAGGAAATTAAGTTGACCTAGGGCATCCACACCAGCTTTAGGTCAATTTAATGGGTCGACTTAAGCATTGTCGACCTAACAACCGGTAGTTATTAAGTCGACGTAAGGGCGCCCTTAAGTAAACTTAATGGAGGGCCGGTGTGGACTTGGAGTAATTTAGATTGACTTAGGCATCCTTAAGGCGACCTAAATTGCTAGTGTAGACATCCCCTTAAAGACTAACAAATTTATTTTTCTCATGAGCTTTCATGGGAGAAAATCCCACTTTGTTAGAGTGTCTGACGAAGTGGCATTTTCTCCCATGAAAGCTCATGCGATAAATAAATTTGTTAGTCTTTAAAAGTACCACAGGACTCCTTGTTTGTTTATACAATCCTGAAAACTTCATGGTTTTACTGAAAACGTGCTATACATGGACTTTCAAGTTAATCTTTTAACTTTTTCTTATACTTTGTTTCTTTCCAGTTCTAATAAACCTTTAGGTTTATTTACGAAACGATTAACTGGCAGTGTGGTATTTTGGATAAGATCTGAATTTACATTGAGCTGGTAATGCGGCGGACCCAATCAGGGGAACCTTTTTGGTAAAGAACATACAGTTTAAATAACTTATCTTTTTACTAGACTTAGTGGCAGATTGGGAGCCAGAGACTGAAATGCAGTAAAGGGGGTTGTGTATATATATTTTTAGCTTCTTGATAACTAGTGTGGTGAATCAGAAACATTGCTTGTTGTTCGTTGGGAAGTCAAGACTTCAGTGTCATCCACTAGTGCTGGGAGAATCCGCACTCCTTTTGCACCCTGACCCAACCTTGATGATTTCAGGGCTAGCATAGACATGGGCAGTTTATATCCTGTTCCTCTGGGACTGCTGAATTCCTTGCTATTCTCCCTACACATTCATAGGCACAATTTCTTGCTATTAGTCATAATTGTACCCTAAACAATTAATCTCCCTCCTTGGTGTTCTTATTCTCCAAACCCTGGGAAGTATTTGTCCTGTATGCCCATAGTCATTATTTGGCCAAACTAATCTGTAGATAGCTCTCTTCTCATAATTCAGTCCTTTTCAAAAGGCAGCATAAGCCTATAGCAAGCTCTTTCTGACACTGATCAGTAGCCAAGCCTCTAATTGTATTTTCTTTACTATGAAAATGCAATAATTTAATGAGTGAATCTAGGATAGGATTTTCAAAGGCACCCAATTAATTTAGCAGCAGAGATCCCACTAATTTCAAAGGGACATGTGGACTGAAAATCACTTAAACCAAAATGACTAAAAGGCATGGAGGATTTAAGAACTGATTTTATGTTTATTCAGTTGTCAGAGTTAGAGCCATTGTGCCTTTTAGAAACAAGTCTATGTTGAAGGGGGTGCACAGTCCTACCACAAATTCTCAGGGGCACAATTTTTCCAGGGAACTTGTAGGTCAGCAAAAACTCTGCAACATATTCCTACAAGGGTGTAACTCACTGCCCCTGTTTAAGATTAGTTCTATTCTTTCACATCCTCTTTTGAAGCACACATTCAGTGCTTGGGCTCTTTGAAACATAAGTTCTCTGTCCAAACTTGCTTCAGATACACCAAGCCAGACCCACAGCTGGCATAAATTGGTGTAGTTCTTCTGATTTGAATGGAGTTATGCTGATTTACAGCAGCTGAGGAACTAGCCCAGTGATTGGCAAACCTTTGCTGACTCCTGTGCCAGCCCCTCCTTCTCAACTCTCAGCCGTGCCAGCAGCCCCTCTGCTGAAAGAAAAAAGGTGGTTCACACCTGAAAATTCAGCAATGGCTAGTCTGGAGCAGTGGGTCCCCACAGGCCACAGAAAGAAGCCACTGGAACAGCTCCTCTCTGTAGCCTGCCTGGTGAGAGGTCCCCAGGCACACCACAGAAAGGAGCCACTCCTGGCAGCTTCCCCAAACATACTATGGAGAGGAGCTGCTCTGATGGCCTCTTTCCATGGCATGCCTGGGGACCCCTGCCCCAGCCACCACCAAAAGGAGCCACTCTGGGTGATTTTTTCTATGGCAGGAGCATCTCGGTGGCACCACAGAAGGTGTTGCATGCTGCTCTGAATGGGCTCGTGTGACACTATTGACACATGTGCAGTGGGTTCCTGGGCCCTGAAATAGACTCAGGTCTCTTGTTCCTACAGTCAAGACAAGGACCTTGGTAAGTGGGCTTGTCAACTATTTTGTAAGCCTTTCCTGCAGTTTTTTGTACTGAGAGAAATGTTGAAATTAACAGATTGCATGTGGTGTGCCATCACCACAATTGATGCCTTATTGCTCAGTCTGTGCCATTAGTTATGCTACTAAAGTGGGTGAGATGTTTCTATAAAGCAGATTACAATCTAATGTCGTCCCCCTCCCACCCACCCCCACGTTTTGAGACTTGGAGGATCTTTATAAAATCACATCCTGACTTTCTCATCATTTCTAACCAGAAGCTAAGGCAACATTTTCTTATCTATCTTTCCATATCTGTGAAAGGAAAGTTTGATTTTTTAGTTAGATGAGGGATGGCATCCTCATAATGAACTGTCTGTTAGAATGTGGCTCAATCATGTATAACTTACAGCTCCGCATCACAGCTAACACTGCATTAGTTACCATTGATTGTCTCCCAGCTCTTTCTCAAAGCAATGGCTAAGAAAACATAGGGCACAGTGGCAAGTGTCCTTGGAGAAACTATAAAGGCAAGCTGACAGAATCAAAACACATGTGCGCAACGAGGGAATGTGTCCTTTTACATCCAAGCTGGTAAGCTGTGGTATTTAAATTAAACTGTCATCTTCCCCACTGCACATACTGATGGGTTTATAAGCACCTGTTAGAAAATGGTTTTCTTCAACAAGATGAGGGCTGATGTCAAGCTATTGCAAGTGGTACTAATTTGCAAGGAGGAAAGAAAGTGGAATGTATTCCAAATTATTTATATATATATATATATATATATATATATATTTTTTTTTTTTAAGAGAGGTGGGGGGGGGGGAGAGAGAGAGAGATTGGCAGGAACAGGCACGTGCTTGTAGTCTCAGTGAAAATGAAGACAACAGAATGTTATGTTAAAGAATGTCAGGTCGGTTTACATATCCTGCAGAAAAGGGGAACAGCTGCTCAAATTCATGCTCCAAATATAACCAATCACAATGGTCTTTAGCAGTCCTATACCCAGCAGATATAGGACTCAGATCATAACTTCCTGCACAATGACCACTCCCACTAGACATAAAGAAATACCACATTGGCTTCCGTTAGTAGCAGAGCTTTTAGATTCCTTTTTTTAGGCCAGCAAAGAAAGCGAGAGGAAAGGGTGACATCATGACCATCTGATAAATACTATTCCATCCAGCAGAATGCAGTTAATCCTAACATTTTACAAGATATTGTTAGAGAAGATCACATTCTTCTATCTCAAATGTGCCCTTAGAAGCTATATTTAATAAAATGAAGCACACGTGAGAAATAAATGGGAAGATTTCTTATTTAAAATTCAGATATTTGAGACAGAAATGAAACTGTTTCCTTTTCTAAGCCTAAACCATATACTGCTCCTTGCCAACTGTGTTGTATCATTTCCTTCCCTCACTTCCTTATTATCTTTCATAATTTCCAATATCTCATGAGATGCCAAGGGTGTAAATATTAAAAGAGCATTTAAGTGATTTGGCCACGGATATGTAAGTAAGTGGCAAAGGTGGAATTAGAAGAGAGAATTCAAAAGAATCCTCTGTTTAAATACTATGCCAGGTTCTGGTGAAGAAGCTCAAGGGTTATAAAACATACTTCTAACAAGACATGAAAATGGTTCTTTGGCAAGGTGTATGATGAGCCCATGACTAGAACAAAAAGGTTGATTGGATTATTCATCATTTGTGTGTGGTTAGGCCTTACATGCATAAATTAAACAAAGGAAAGAGAAGAAGAGAGAAGCCTGCCAAGGAAACTGGTCATGAAGCTTAAATTTACTCTTAAATGTCCCTAGCCCGTGCATGAGGTACTGCAATCTAGGGGCTGTTTTCACATAGAACAATTAGTTATGGTTCCTGAGAGATTGAAATTTCTGCCTACAGTCTCCCTGCCTCTCCTTCTCCTGCTCCCTTCATTCCCAACATGCCCAACAGAGAGAATGGGTGGCAACTGCTCTAGGATCCAGCTCCGTCAACTTAAAATTCATATTTGCTAAAAGAATTCTCAGTTCGACAACTCTACTCCTCATAAGGTATGTATGGGTCACATCAGAGGTGGATACTTTGACCCACAAAACATATGTGAACCATTTTTTTCCCTCTCCATCCAGTGTTTACAGAGGTAGACTCAAAATCTGCGACTCGGCCCCTTTTCTTTCTCTGGTCTTTGCTTTCCCTTACTGAGCTGTTCGGATTTCTTGCTTATAGAACGCACAAAAATTTTAACTTATTTAGAAATGCATCTGTACACTGTAGACAATGAGCTTTAAAATCTTTGTTCCTTGACGAAGTGGGCTTTGTTCAACCTTCGTTTCAATTTTAATAGATGGAGGAATTGTCTTATGAAACTCCAATTTCATGTGCTTGAATTCCCCTTTTTTCTCTTAATCACTGAAACTAAATAATATACTCTGTGCCAAAGAGCTTATTTGGTGGAAAGTTGAAAGGGACTTTTATACAATTCAGCTGCAAGATTAATTATGACCTATTAGACATCACTAGCTTGTCTCCCAAGATAATACGTTGATCTGAGTAAATGGATAGTTTGACAAGTTTCATGTTTTTTCTTCTTTGTCAATTGCTCCCAAACAGAAGATTGTATATTATTATTACTCTAAATTATTAGGCAGAATTTCTGCAAATAACTCTTGGTCTCTAGATTGTCCACAAGCAGTTCATTTTGAGTTGTGAATATTTGTGATTTGAGCCATGTAATTGGTCACTTAAGTCACATAGTATGATTCTAGAGCATTTCTAAATACTGAACAATGATCCCCATTTCTCATAGATAGGCTTTTGTTAAGGAGGAGAACATACAACAGGTATGCTCGAAAGACAGAACGCACAGCTAGCAGAGTTAAAGAGAAATATGCTGTCCCATGAAAGGGGTCTCAGGACCGTCCTTGACATCTCCAGCATCTATCTCATAGCAATAACATTACAAGCGTGGCATGAGTTCTGTGAGATGAACTGTGCTTCACAGAGTTGAGTGGGGAGGATGTTCTGACATATTGGCTATGTCTACACTTGTTAATTTAAGTCAACTTAGTGCGTCTACACTTAAAATTAAAGTTGACTTAAAGGGGAACTTAGAAAGTCGACCTAGAGCGTCCACACTGGACACCTAGGTCGACTTCAAGGGGTTTAGGGGGACCTAGGGGAAGTCAACAGGGGCAGGGGGGCACCCCTTGCCCAATGCCAGGGGGCTTAGCCTTTGCCCCATTGTACATAGGTACAATGGGGCAAAGGTGGTCAGGGACCCTGGCAGGGCATAGGAGCAGGGTGGGCAGGGCTCTGCCCTGCCCTGTGGGGGGGCATGCCAACTCCCCCTGCACCCCCCCCCCATCAGGGAGGGCATTGGTGTAGTCCTGGGGTAGTCCTAAGCAATGTTCCCTCTAAGGTTTGGCGGCTTGTGTGCAAAATTTTCAAGCCGTGTGCAAAACTTTTTCTGAATAAAATTTGTGTGTAAACTCACACGACAGAAATTATAGGCATTAATTGAAGTTAAAGTAATTGTAAATAGAATTAATTAATTGTGTTTAATTGAATTTGAATGAATTTTGAATTGAAATTTAATTTTTAGAAAGGTTTTTATTTAAAATTAATTTTTAAAAGGTTTTTTTAAAAAAGGAAGGAAAAAAGAAGGGAGGAAGGAAGGAAGGAAGAGAGAAAAAGAGAGAAGGAAGGAAGAGAGAGAGAGAAAAAGGAAGGAAGAGAAAAAGAAAGAGAAGGAAAGAAGAGGAAAGAAGGAAGAGAAAGAAGAAAGAGGAAGGAAAGAAGAGAAAGAAAGAAAAAAGAAGGAAAGAAAAAGGAAGACAAAGAAGGAAAAAAGAGAAAGGAAGAGAGAGAGGAAGAAAGAAAAAAAAGGAAGGCAAAGAAGAGAAAGAAGGAAAGAAAAAGGAAAGCAAAAGAGAGAAAGAAGGAAAGAAAAAGGAAGGGAGAAAGAAAAAAGAGAGAAGGAAGGAAGAGAAAGGGAGAGAAAGAAGGAAGGAAGAGGAAGAGAACGAAAGAAAGAAGGAAAGAAAGAGAGAAAGAAAAAAGAGAAGGAAGAGAAAGGAAGGAAGGAAGCAAAGAAAGAGAGAAAGAAGGAAAGAAGAGGAAACAGGAAGAGGAAGGAAGGAAGAGGAAAGAAAGAAAGAAGAAAGAGGAAGGAAAGAAGAGAAAGAAAAAAAGGAAAGAAAAAGGAAGAGAAAGAAGAAAGAGGAAGGAAAGAAGAGAAAGAAAAAAAGGAAAGAAAAAGGAAGGCAGGCAAAGAAAGAAAGAAAGAAAGAAAGAAAGAAAGAAAGAAAGAAGAGGAAACAGAAAGAGAAAGAAGGAGGAAGGAAGGAAGAGAGAAAGAGGGAAAGAAAGAAAGAAGCAAGCCAAGGCCGCCGGCAGGGGAGGACCCTACCGCGGCCCTGGGAAGCCGCCGGTGGGGGGGGGGGAGCATACCCCAGCCCCGGAGGCTGATCCCGGCCCGGTGCTGGGAGGCCGAGGCCGTGGATTAGCCCGGCCCCGGGAAGGAGGCAGACAGCGGGTGGGAGCCCGGGAGCCCGCTGCTGCCGCAGCCACCCCTCTGGCCCGGCCGCGTGGGCCAGGCAGGTAGGCCTGCGCTCCGGACCCTAGCCTGAGCCTGCCTGTCCCACCCTGGGGGCGGGGAGGGCCAGCCCAGAGGCCGGGCGCAGGCCGGGTGTGCTGCGGCAAAGCGACTGCCCCGGGGGTTGGAGGGAGCGGCAGGGGCTGCCGGGCTGCGCAGCTGCGCACCCGCGCAGCTTAGAGGGAATACTGGCCCTAAGTCGACTTAGGCCTATCCCATGTCTACACTGGCTTAAGTCGAATTCAAAGGAGGTGTTATAAAGTCGACTTAATTTTAATTAAGTTGACTTTATTTTCCTTAAGTCGACTTAAGCAAGCTTAAGAAAACTGTAGTGTAGACGCAGGGTAAATTAAGTCGACTTAAGCAAGCTTAAGTTGACTTAATTTACAAGGGTAGACCCAGCCATTATGAATAAACAATGTTATAGGGTAGAGAGGTCAATGAGTATGTCATGCAAGAGCCATAATATTGTAATATCTAGAATTTTGTAAGGCTTTTGACTTAGTGTCACATCTTCCTGATTACAAAGTTAGCACTATGCAACATTAATAAAGTATGCGTTAGGATTAAGAATGACCCAGTGTAGGAATCATCATCAAATGAAGGTGCCTCTAGTGCACTTTCTGCAATGATTGATACTAAATCCAAAGCTATTGAACATTTTCATAAAATGAGCTGGAAGGAAACATAAACTCACATCTCATGAAGTTTGCAGATAACATAAATTGGTGATATGGACTATGTCTACACTGATGGCAGCAAATTTGCCACCATCAAATCGATTTGGAAGTCGATTTAATTAAAACACAGCAGGTGGCATAGCACTGTGCCACCAGGAATGCATTTCCCTGTCAATGCAGTGCATTGAAGATAGCACATAGCAGGGAAGTTACGAAGTCAATGGGAGTTATGCAAGCTACTGTGCATGGCTTACATAATTCCCACCGATTGCCACTGAATTTTGCTGGCTGAGTAGGCCAGGCCAAATAACGATGCACAGAACAACCCAAACCACACTGAGTTATGTAGATCACTTGGTAAGCTGTACCCGTTCAAACAAAATGCATTTTAATGCAGTCAAATGCAAAGTTATACAGCTAGGAACAAGGAAAGTAGACAATACCTACAGAATGGGAGATGCTGTTCTGGACAGCTGTGACTCTGAAAAGGATTTAGCCTTCACCAAGGACAAACAGTTCAACATGAGTTCTTAGTGTACGGCTGTGGGAAAAAAAGTCTATTTTGAGAACTGAATGCATAAACTGTTGAGCAGTGAGTAGGATCAGGTGGGTGATTTTACCTCTGTATGTGACACTGGCCAAGACCATTACTAAAACACTGATTCAGCTCTAGTGGTCTTATTTTTAAAAGGTTGTTGCAAAATTGAAAAGGCAGCAGAGAAGACCCACAGAAGACCCCATTGAGGACTAGAAAAGAGTGCCTTCCAGTGGATGACTTAGAGCTCAATCAGTTTAATTTATCAAAAAAAAAAAACAAAAAAAACCCCCAAAAACAAAAAAACTCCACAAACACCCTATTGAGAAGAGATTTGATTACAGTGTACAAATATCATCCGGGGGTGGGGGGAAAATACCAGGTACTAAAGAGTTCTTTAATCAAAAGTCAATGGCTGGAAGCTGAAAGCAGACAAACTCAAAACAGAAGTGTTTATATATATATATATATATATATATATATATATATATATATATATATATATATATATTGTATCTAACAGTGATGATTGACCACTGAACTAAATTACCAAAGCAAATGATGGATTCTCAATTTCTTTATGTCTTTAGACCAAGATCGGATACCTTTCTAAAAGATATGCTTTAGCCAAACACAAGTTATTAAACTCAGTACAGGGGTAGCTGGGTGAAATTGAATTGCCTGTAATACAGATTAAATCAGATTAGATGCTCTAATGGGCCCTTCTGGCTATAAACTGTATGACTTTATTATTATTTTGCTTGTTAAGTGACAATGGACTTGTAGATGTACAAGACCCAGATACCAAGACAATCTCTGCCCCAGTCAGTTTACAATCTAGAAGAAAGATCATGCAGGACAGCATGCAGTAGGCAACCAAGAAGAAATTGCTTCTTTGTAGGTTCTTTTTCTTCTCTTTAACACCACAAATTCATTTATTTCATCATGTTTTTAACCTCTCTGAAATAGTGGAACTACAGGAGCTATTAGATTGAATGCCTTACGCTGGCAACAACTTGTTTTCATGTGCCAAACATCCTTCATGAAGTATCTCAGGATGCTGTATAATTAGCCATAGCTGAATGATCAGCCCTTAAAATTACTTACGAACTATTGTAATCATAACTGGAGACAGAATGAGCTTCTGTAATCGTCACAGGCATTGAATTCCAACATAATAGTTATCCTGTTTCTGATTGAATCAAATTTATAACAGAGGAAACCGAACAACCTAGATCTAATACTGAGTAGAGTCACCCAGAAGCTCTAAACTGTTTCTGGACTGAACTTTGAAGACATTTCGTGCTTGGAGAGGATGAAACATCTCTATCAAACTATAATTAGTGTTAATAGGCAGCCAACAAGGAGTCTAACCACCGTCCTGTACCTCATTAGAATCCCCTACATCCTACTTATAATTCAGGGGAATTTTTTTTAGGAAAATCAAAATGTATGCCTGGCTGTTTAAAAAATGTTTATCCTCCCTCATTCTCTCAAATGAAGAGTGAACCTGGCAAAGTGTGCAAGCCAGACTCACTGCTGGCTTTTCTTTTCTATGGTCATTTACATCTGTGCACAGTGGGTTTAAAATGCTACCAAATTAGAATGGCAGTGTTTTGCTCTAGTCTACACAGGTGTAAGTGACTCAACAAGGTGCCTAGCAGTAAAGAATGAAGCCCTAGGTTGAATAGACAGAAATTCTGCTATGATTATACTGCTAGTTTACACTGTCTGAAGCAGGTTTTCCCCAGTAACCAGAAAGCCTGACTTCTGGCAGAAAAAAACCCCCACCAGTGCCATATTTCTTTGCTGTTCCACAGAATTGACTACTTGTCGCACCTTGTCCTCTGAGATCTGACTGACATATTCTCACTGAAGGCAATAACAATAGTAAAAATCATTGATTTGAATGGGAACCATTTCAGCATCCCAAATACACAGTAAAGGTACTGTCTTCAATATATGTGTTCAATGGCAATAGCAGTCATCCTGGGTGCCCATGTGTAAACAGCGGCAGTGACTTCTGGCATCAATCAGAGATCTGTGTCAGTACCACTCCCTCTCACTCACCTTTCTGGCCTTGTGATGGCCCGATTCAATTCTGTTTAGCCCTCAGGCTAAATCCTTCCTAGTCTGGACACCTTCAGAGGTCACAGAAGCACAACCAAAAACATGTCAATGCAAAAGATCATTCTATCCTGTCTTGGGCTATCCTCCAGTCCAGTCTTTAGGCTCAGTCAGGCTTGTACACTTCCTCCAGAGGGAACCCTCTGCTCTGGGTTCTGTCACAGAGATGTTATGTTGAACAGCTAGGACTGCTTCTTCAGATACTCAGCTGCTTCTTTCTCCCAGTTCCTTACACTGAACACCTTATGCTGCTTCCTGGAATCTGTGCTTAATACAGCCTCTCCTCAGGCCTCTGGCTTCTCTATAGGTCTTCACATCTCCTTCTTTCTCCATTAGAACACTAACCTCTTACTACTCTCTCTATCTGCCTCATCTCCTTTCCAGGTCCCACCCCAGGGATTAATTCTGTCCCTGTGACCTTCTCTCGTTGGCCTTCCCCAGGTACTTCTCAAAGAAAGAAAGAAAGAAAGAAAGAAAGAAAGAAAGAAAGAAAGAAAAAGAATTTGCTATCCCCTCTTGAAGCCTCCTGTTCTGTGTTTATGTAGCCCCCTTAGAATCTGTTCCACCCCCACCACACACATCCCCCAGCTGTGGTCTTGTTTCCCTACCACATTCAGCAGGGGGGATAGCTATCTGGATAAAAGCAAGGCTGAGAATGACTCTACTTTACATGGCCATTGAAGTTAATGGAATTCCACCATTTTTACACTCATGAGAATGTAGAATTGGGTCCTAGAAAGGAAGCTAAATATGTATCAACAGAATAAGTAACTACCAGTACCAGAAGTACTTGTGATCCAAAATTAGACCAATTACAGTTCTCTGGAAGGATTTCTTGTTAAAGAATATTTTCAATGCAGGTAAACATTGCAGGAATAAATTGTTCTCTGTTCTGATTATTCTTTGCAAAAAATATAGGGAGGGAGCTTAGTTTATAATTTGATTTACAATAAACAAACATATCCCCCCACTGCTGCAGGTTCTGGATGAATTTCTAGTACAATTAAAAACTATTTATTATCACACTGCTAACAGCTGAGTGCAAAAGAAGAGCCTTTACATTTACATCTACTCCTGCTATCACAACACTGACAAGGATAAAATCCAACCCACTACCATTATCAATACTAAAAACAAATAAGAACATAAGAACATAAGAAAGGCCGTACTGGGTCAGACCA
>ML685785.1:12578548-12615415 GCA_007922175.1 Pelusios castaneus | reverse complement strand
ATTCTAACAACAAACAGAGCAGAATCAATTTACAGGTCAAGACAGGGTCAGAACAAGACAGACTCCATCTTGGATTTCCTTCTCAATTCTTCCCTTTTGATCAAGAGATGTAATCTCGATGATCATATAGAATAGTTTGCGTCCAGAAAATGGCGTTCAGCGATCAGTCGCATCTGGAATTTGATAAGCTGCAGGCGGGCCTGCTGTCTGAGTGGACGCCGAGGGAGGAAGCTGGGGAGGGAGGCCGAACAGTGAAGACAGCAACAAAACAGAAAACCAAAAATAAGGAGAGCAAGGCACACAACAAACAGGTGCTTAAGCCACCCCAAGTTAGGTAGCCAACTGGTTAAGGAATCCCATAAATTTTTAAAGCCCCAGGAAGTATCATCGTTACTGATTTGTTGGAGAAGCCTAATCTTATTTTGAATAACATGAACATCTGTCTTAATGCGTCCTGTTTGATCCAAGAAAACACAGCAACTGGAGTTTAAAATGGCACAGACACCACCTTGAGCTGCTAAAAGATAGTCAAGAGCCAAACGGTTTTGCAACTCCACAGTAGACAATTGCTGAACCTCTGATTGTGAATAACTGATTCTGACCAACTTTAACCTTCAACACTCTCAGTATCAAATATAAAATTTAGGAATAGTGTGGGGTCCTGATCCAACACCCAAATGTTCTGGTTCTGTGGATCCTGCCAAGACTACGCCAATGTGACCAGGGCCTCCTGGGATACCTTCTTGGACATGCAAAAATCAGGGCAAGCTGCAAAACCGGGAGCCAAACTCCCCAAACACTGATGGGTGGTACTTAAACCAGTCTCCCTATCAGTGACAACCAGGCTTCTGGTTCCCCACACTGGGTACCAAGAAATCCGCCAAAATAGAAACAGCTCCCTTTATTGCACTCCAGCTCCTCCGGCTCCCACCTAGCCACACGGTCCCTTAAAGATATAGGATATCCTGACCCCAAAGGGCCAGCCACAGCACACAGGACAATATAGGTTTGGATCTTACCCAAAATACCACACTGGTAGCCAATCCTTTAGCAACTACAACTAAAGGTTTAATATAAGAAGAAAAGAAGCAAATATGAGAGATGTTAAAGGGTCAAAGCGAATCACATACATACAAATGATTTAAAGTTCATGAAAAGCAGTTTGCAGGTTTGTTTCTCTGGAGTTTGCAGGCTTTTTTCTCTGGTAAACACCCAGCATTAGGGTGGGCCTCAATCCTTTGTTCAGTCTTAGAGGAATAGTTCCAGAGATGGGTGTTGGCTGTAGACTGAGGACTTGAGAGCCAGATGGAGTTGGGGTTGCTGCCTTATATCATCTCTGACCTTCTGCATGCTGTGTGCAGTTCTTTCCAATCAAACTGGAGTTGAGTCACATGTTTAAGTCCTAGGGGCTCAATAGGTTTTCTTCTTCAGCCCATTATACTGGGGAGCTTCTGGCATAGTTCCTATGGATTATAACAATCATAAAATATTAATACAAAATAATATCATAAATGGTTCCTTAAATCCTGACAGCATCACACCCCCACCGTCAGAGTGATGCAGAAAGGGGTGTCACCTAGACACTGCTGAATGCATCACAAAAGGGTTAAACCTGGTTGTATACCATTACAGCTCTTAACAAATTTTAAAGATTTTACAACATACAAGCATTGGATACATTTTTCATCCCTGGGTAACAAATCAATTACAAAAGTTAACATCAGCACAAACATTGACATCCAGTTAGCACAAATAGTGTTTACAATTTATTTTGTTAGGTCTTCCATACAGATAGTTTGTCATTGGGGCAGTTTGTTTAATGCCCTCTTGGATTTTTGAACATTTAACAGGTTGATTTTGGTTTATCTACTTGGTCTTGGTAGCATAGGACCTTAATTTGACTACATCCTTGGGGTTTGGATATTCCAGAGTGAACCCCATTCTCACATACACAGGATGAGATTTCTTTCCCTCTTTTGTCTTCCCTGGCATCTGGAAACCTGGGCTCTGTAACTTGATCCATTGTCTAGCTAGGTGTGCCTCCCATGCTGACAACTCTGAGGCTTATTCTACACGATCAAATTAGAGCGCAACGTCTTAATTGCGCTGTAAGACTCACGTGGACTTTAGTGCGCTGCAGCTTGTACACACGTCACTCCTTGCTACGTCACAGGATTCCTCGCTGTGATGCGCATTATCGCACTGAATTCTGGGCACGTATCCCAGCGTTCCATTTTCCCTGAGTACGCGCTTGGAGTCAGTCTGCAGCTTCTCGTCTTTCTTGTAAGGAACTGCTGACAGCCACTCCCCTCACTGTCCTGTTCTTCGCTGTAACCTGAGCCAGGGAGGGTATTAGCATTCCCTTTGTCATGTAAACCTACAGGCACTGTGCTACAGAGAGTTCTGAGAGTCTGAACGCTGTATCATGCTTCACATCTGAGCATTCACAAAGGAACATGGTATACCGTAATTGGCATCAAATCACACAATTATACTGAAAAACTGAACAGAAAAGTTATATAGGTCATGCCATAGGGCTGCACGGATGTGCATGCCGTCACATCTCCCTCTGTAGGCGGGGACAGTTTCGTCACTGCCATACAGAGGGTGGGGGGAAGTACAGACAGGACGACTTGGGAATGCTGGGACAGTTCAGGACTCCAATCAATGCGCAGAGACAGTACTGACGAGCAGAAAGGCGCAGCAGATGATCCGAAACAGCTGTTACCACTCTCGGCCAAGTGGTGGTTGGAATGCGCAGCAAGAAGGCGCTTAGTGCGAAGGAACAACATTTCACGTCTGTACAGTTCGCTTATTAACGCGCGGTAATGATTTTTAGTGCGGATTACGGTGCTCGTGTAGGCAAGCCCTGAGTCTGGGCAGATCTCCCCACCCCAGTCAATTAGGTAAATTTCCTTAAGCCACACACTAGCTTGCTCAATAATGTCCAAACTTTCCATCATGGCCAATTTTAAGTTTGGAATCTGTCTCAAAGATATACCAAACATCCAAACTAAGATCTCACAAACAGGGATATGATGTTCCATTCCCAAACTTTCACTCCACATGCCCTTAGATCTGAGTCCACCCAGAGACTCCAACTCAGGGTTAAAAGCTGGTCTGCTTCCCTTTGTATGTCAAAGATATCAACTGCACAGCTGTCCTGCTCTATAGCTCGAGCTGTCCAATTACTCTTTTGACTCTGAGACATCATTTGTTCACTTACAAAGTTAGCCTCATGGAGACAGTCAGGTTTTAACATTACTGTGTCTCCAATACACTGATCAAGCACAGCCACTTTGCTACAGGGCTGTTTAAGCTTCCCAGTAATTCCCACTTCATCTGGAACCTTTTCCAAGGTATTTTTACTAGATCTTTTTAAAACCAAATTAGTGAATTCATCTACAGATGGAACACTTTGGCAGTCAGAATCTGAAACAAATCTCTTAACATCCAGTCTGCTAGATGTTACTGCAGAAAGTGATTCATCCTGAGATACCCCAATCAGTTTACCTCCACACTCTCCTGTTGCAGCAGACTGCTGCTTGCAAAAGCCATCAGGAGACCTTACTTCTTTGGGAGAAGTCTCCAGCATCAACTTCTTTTCCACAGAAATTCTGCCCTTTCCCTGACCAGAAAAAGGTTTCTGTAAAGAACTGTTTTCTTGAATATCAACAGAGCCCTTCTGGGTCTTAGCTAAGTCTAGAACTAACTCTGAGACAAGTGGCAACCCCCCAGTCAGCACAGACTGAAAGGCACATTCTGTCTGTCCCTCAGGTAGCAAACTGGAAACAAAACCTCCCCGAGCAGTCAAACCTCCACTCTCCACATTCACACAGCTTGAAATCCCCTCCTCATTGTCCCAGCACACAGGGCTGTTTCCAGACAAACTTTTGGAGGCTGGGGTGGCTTCCTCCCTGGGCAAGTCATCACCCCCAGCACAGACAGTCTCAGGAAAATTCCCTTCCTGAGTCTCAGTTGATACCAGACCCACCTCTGGCACAACAAATAACTCCTTAGAGACCAACTCTCTGTTAGCAGACACACTGCTGTTTTTTCCAGACACACCTTTAGCACCTCTCTGCTCCCTGTTATTTACAGACAGTATATTAGGGACACACACTCTACTAGCAGATAAACTGCTGCCCTTTCCAGATAAACCCTTTAAAGTTTTCTGCTCCCAGTCCCAGTCCTTTTGGATGTTTGTGTACTTACACTGGGAGAGAGGGCTGTCCTTCTTAACAGACAGGTATTTAGATTCAGTTTTTCCTTTAGTAGACAAATTGCCTTTTTGAACTAGCAACCTGCTATCCTTCACAGTCCTAAGGCTAGAGACATTTTCTTCCCTGTCACAGCATTCCTGGTTATACACAGATAATTCTGAATCATGCACCCCCGCTTCACAAATTTCCCCATTGACTTCAGGTAACACAGAAAATTTACATTCCTTTTCTTTTTGAGGTTTATCTAAGATATTCATTTGGTTACAAATATTCACTTTATCAACATTAATCATACCCAAATTGCTAGAAAATGGAAAGAGTTCCTCCCAAAGACTGTTAAGAGGAGACTGTTCCTTTTTCTCTTGACTTTCACAATTAAGTTTGGCAAGTTTTGCCTCCATTTCCAATTTCTTCTTTCTGCGTTCTTGGGCTCTCTTTTCAGCAGCTTCTATCATCTGCAGCTCCTCCATTTGCCTTAAACGAGCTCTCTGTCTATATGCCACTTCCATCTCCTGCATTTTTTTGTTCTTCATACAAACAAAATTTGGCAAATTCTTTCTTGAAGTAAGAACTTCATTTACCTCTCGGGTCTTTCGACTTGATAGCTTCATCTGACTGTGGAGGAGTAAGGATGGAGGGGGAGGTGCACAGGGGAACAATTCCTCAGAATCTCTATTCACAGTAGAATACGGTGGAGGTTTACTATTTACCAGAGAAGGCATTGTAATTCTAGTAAGATGCTTAAAATTCTCAGCAGCATTAGCCCACACATACCAACAATCCATTTGTTTAGGGTGCGGGGTTTCCAAGAAGCCCCTTAGGTACCTTAATTTGGTTTCAACGAACGTTCCTGCCTGAGGCCATTGCAAGTCTTCCCTTTTTCGAGTATACTCTGGCCAGACTTCCTGACACAACTTAATCAGTTTGGATTTCTTAACAAGATTAGTTCCAGAAATTGTTTCCCAATTAGACAGAACAAATCCAAGAGGACTGGTCTCGGGAACTACCATACCCTGACCCATTGTTCACTCTCGGCGGGTACCCTTTTTTTACAGAACACAGAACCAGATATTTCAATACCAAACAGAATACCAGATATTTCAATACCAGAAACAAGCAATATTATTGTCTTCAGAAAATATAATGCGCCTACAGGATAGGGTTGAGAAACACCGTACTCACCCACTTCCCAGCGCATACAGGATAGGGTTGAGAAACACCGTACTCACCCACTTCCCAGAGGATCACACGCCAATAGAATAAGAAGCAGGGTCACCTTATCCTCTCTGTGGCTCGCAGTGTCCCCCAAGGCTCTGATAGGTGAACTCACCACTGTTGCCGGCTAGAGCGTTGAAGGTCTCTGCGATTCCACACTGAGGAGCTGGAGGACTCCTGGCTGGCTCGCCAAAATTGTTGGGGAATTTTAGGGGGGCCCTCTTAGGTCAAGAGGACCTTGATAGGCACCCCCCACCCTGAGGCTCGTTCTCCAGCTGAGACCAAATAGACAGAGACCGAGGGCGTGTGATCAGGCTTTATTCAGCTGAATGGCAGTCTGACACTCAGAGTAAAACTCCAAGGTAGAGAGCCCCAAACAAAGGCTGGCTTACACTTTTTATACATTTTTGGGTTACATTTGCTAAGATTGACAGAAGAGAAGAAGACAGAACTGAAACTCTTTGTTCTATAACTATGAGACATATACATGTCAATAGATGACGGATACATGCAAGATGTTTTTACTAAAGGATAACATTTGTTCACCGGTTATTCTCACAACTTGTTCTAAACACTCCTCAATGTTATTATAATTTACGATACTCAGTAGCCTTGACAAACTTTTACCGGGTTGATGGGGAGGGAGTCATAAAGAAAAGGATTCATTCTAGTTTCTTAACTATGCTTAATGACTAAAAGGAGACAGTAAGTCTAGCATCCCCATTATTCTAACAACAAACAGAGCAGAATCAATTTACAGGTCAAGACAGGGTCAGAACAAGACAGACTCCATCTTGGATTTCCTTCTCACATGCCAGCAAGTCTTTTGTATGTTTGCCCCACTAAACCTTTTACTCCTTCATGTTGAGACTCTCAGCTCCTGCAAGCTGATTAGTCCCCAATGGTGGTTAAAGTCTAAGCACTTTGGCCAGAGCATTCAGATACCATTGTTGTGCTCAGTCATAAATTCAGACAAGAAGGAAAGATTATCTGAATCTTATGAAGGTCCCTGGACCCTCTATTTTGTTTTCATCACCTTAAAAAAAAAAAAAACAGATTTTTCCCCTCTCCACTCTGTCTCTTCCATATTGCTAAAGTTAAGCTTCCACATTGCACAAAGGAATTTGCAGTTCACACTAAAGATTAAGGTGGCCTTTAGCAGAGTTGTACTCTTCTGCATATGTTATTGCCTGATGATATCCCCTAGAGATGGAAAAGTTCAAGTAATATAAGTCATTGTATCCACTCCTGAGGTAAAACAGGATGGCTTCCAGTAGTATGTATTAGGCTTGGGAGCTATACAACCAATGTTGCTACAATAAATAGCACTACATGCTGGTAAAGTTATAGAATATATTTAAATATAAATATTTCAGTATGGATTGAAACCAACTGAACACACAGCCATTTTTTTTCAACATTCAGCATGCTATATGCTCTGCTCTGAGTTTAAGAAGTTCTTCTACTAGTTAAAACAACACTTCCTTCCACTGTAAAGTCTAAGTTCATCTCCAGAAGAAAGTCAGATTAAAAAAAGCCCTACCCCTCCTATTGATTATTTCTCTCTCTGCTTGGGCTTTAAATGCGGGCCGCCTCTTGTTTTTCCCTCATGGAATTTATTACTGACAAAGCCAGGATTCTAAACTAATTTATAGGTAAGAAAAAATGCAGAGTTCTCAAAAGGAAAATCCCACAGTTAATAGACAGTGTGCTATGACTTAGGGAAAAAAAAATCCAGACATTATGTGCAATCCTATAAAATAGCTTTTAGGAAGATATATTTTTTTTTAAAAATCATGAAGAAATCAAATATTTATATTAGTTTTCATGGTACTCCTTTGGCCATACTATAGTCACATGATAACATATTAAGCAAGCTAAATTATTTTCAAAATTTTTCCACATTGACAATCTGTTATATTACATTCACCACGGAGCAATGAAATATATTTTTCAAGAAATCAAGCAGCTGTAGTAACGTAAATGTAAGCATTACATTGTTGAAAACAAACTAAAAGACTTAATCCTGCAAACATGGGCAACCAGACAAGTGCTCACTACTGTGAACAGTCCTACTGAAAACAACGGGACTGCTCAGAATAGTAATTACTATGCCTGGTTGTCAATGTTTGCAGAATATAAGAATGGTCAGAATGGTCAGACCAATAGTCTATTCTAGCCCAGTCTCAGTCTTTTTGATCTGTCCTTCGATCAGAGTTTTTCCATATCCCTAATGAGTTTTGTTGCCCCTTTCTATACTCCCTCCACACCCTCTGCAATTCTAATCCATCTTTTTTGAGATGGGGCAACTAGAACTGCACCCAGAATTCAAAGCGTGGATGTACCATGGATTTTTATGGTAGCATTATGATAGATGTTGGAGGCCCAGTGCAATTTAAGTGGCCTGAGCACTGTTTCACAGGGTTGGCATAGCTTTAGTTGCTTGGATGGCAGTTTTGACCCCTGTAGCTAACATCTTCCAACTGGCAGAGATGAATAGGATCACTGAGTAACACCTCTTACGTGTTTCAGTTTCTGCATACCATGGCACACAACAAGATGAAATACATAACATATGATTGTAGCTGCACATAGATAACAGTGATGAGAACAAGTTATCCCTGAATGTCTGGGGGTACAGATTTTGCCTAGGGGGATATTTACACTGTCCCGCCTATTACCAGATGTTCTTTTGGTGACCCCAGCCATCACGGTGAGAGTGGAATGTACTAAAGGGCAAGAATTTAATTGAGATAATTAGCATATATGACGAGTAAAGAGGTAATTAAGTGAAAGCTTCTTTATGGAAGGGTATAAAAAGTTATTATTTACACAAAGGGGCATGCTCCATTGATACCTGATTTCCCAGGAGGTGCTGCCACCTGGACCAGAGGCCACCAACTCCCTGGCATATTGTTTCAGAGAGCTATCCACAATGACTCCCAGATCTTGGTCTTGAGGGGTGCATATATGTTTATACTTTTTGGCTCTGCAATCAGAGGCCCCAATCCTGGTTTCTGTAAGTCTGCACATTTGGAGCTACACCAAAGTCATTTTCAGACAAAAGTGTGGTTTTACAGTTGGTCCCTTTAATCATGTAGGTTGCAACTTATTGCTATTTATTAGTGCACACACTTGATCTCACAGGTTTAAATCTTCAAAACTTTATTTTAAACCCTCCTTTCTTTATGCTTATGTCATTTCCTTTATTGAAAACTAGCTGCATGCCAAGCTGAAGTTACAAAGTTTACTTATTTTTTAGGAACTCCCTTATTATGTGGTGTGATCCACCATTTCAGAAATTGCTTAAAGGTCTCTGTGCTTCCTGAAAAAAAAGTTATGTGATTAAGGAGTTAAGTTCTATTAGCACATTATCTCCATTAAACATCTCTCTATTCCAGTAGTTTCACTCTCTATTCACCACCCATCACATTCCCTATTCAGATCCATCACATTGTCTGCAGTCCTGCTTACAAATTTCCTCTTAGGAACACAAAGCAGCCTCTCCCAGCTTCCAACTCCTCCCCCTTTGGGTGGCTGAATGGAGAGAAAAGCAGAGCTGTGATTCAGAAGTGCCAAAATCAGGTAAAGCTACACGAAGATAGTCTTTAAAAGTGCCACAGGACTCTGTTGTTTTTCTACAATAGACTAACACAGCTACCCCTTTGGAATATTAACAGATCAGTAATGGAGTGATCAGGAAGACTGAAGTGTTCCCCTATTGTTTTTTTTAATGTTATTTCTGATATCAGATTTGTACCTATTTATTCTTTTGTGCAGAGACTGTCCTGTTTGTCCAATATATGGGGGGGAGGGAGGCATATCTGGTACATGATGGCATAAATGGTGGATGAGCAGGTGAATGAGCCCTGGATGGAGTAGCTGGCTTGACTAGGTCTTATGATGGTGTATTTTGTGCAGATATGTGGGCAAAGTTGGCAACATGGTTTCTTGCAGGGTTATATGCCTGCTTTAATGTTTTTATTGTTAGGTCTGTAGTTGCTGGTGAGTAAGTGAGGAGAGGTCTGCTGCTCAAGACCTGAGAGAGTGAAGGATCATCAAGCATCTGATTAAGTGGGATTTTCTCACAAAAGCTCTTGCGATAAATAAACTTGTTAGCCTTCAAAAGTGCTACCAGACTCCTTGCTTGTTTTATTCTGTCTAATGTTACTGCATGGCACTACGTTGGTGATGGGAATGTAAATAAGTCACATGAAGTTGTTACTGAACAGAAAGAGTGAGAGTTTCCTGTGGCATCTGAAGATGAGCGTGGAGCATTCCTGGTTATTCTGCTCTCTGAAGGCACTGGGATGAGTGAACTGGGGATGCTCTGGTCTACCTAGGTTTTTCCTGTACCATGCCTATCACTGTAGTATTGGAGTATAACATGCACAGATCCCCAGGAAGCATAGTTCCTACAGAAGGTAGGCTTTTCAGATAGCAGAATGAGTCAATGGGGGATCTGTGTGAAGAAATCTTGACCCTATGAGCCTCTAGGCTCCATGATTCAGGATAGCAGGACTCCAGGCTTCTTTTATGAGATGAGACAATAAGCTGCCATATTCAAAAAGAAAAATAAAGTAGAAAGCTCCACACAATGAAAACTGGTGTTTCTTCCTAACCTAGGGGAAAGGCAGGGCCCTGAGTGTCCTACAATAATTTCATAGAGGATTGTGTGCAGGTGCACTTACCAAGGCAAGTGGTAACCTTGATGGTTTGCTGCTAGTCTTTCACATTGGTTTATTATTCACTCTATAAAAACATATGAAACCAACTTTCCCTTGAAGATTTGGGGTAGTATAGTTCAGATACAGGAAGGCAGAGGACTTGTGGTGAAAATGTTATGAGAATAATGAATCTGAAGCTTAAACAGATGTCACAGTCATACCATTGCTAAGATGCGACATGGGGTCAGGAACCTATAACTCTCCCTCTGTGAGCTAAAGTAGAATTTTCATTAATTGCTTTTCTCCTTAAAGTGGGTCCCCAGGGAGTAAACCACTGTATAATCACAAATTCTTGAGCACTTCTGATTTCTCTAAGTTAAATGAGAGCAATGTGCACGTCTCCACACATCTGCATGTCCTGGACATTACAAATACATATGACAAGGCGCCTTGTTAGGAACTCAGCGGCTCTTTCATTTCCAGACTGACTAGCCAGATGGGATAGAGAAGAAGGCATCACCTCTCTGTTCTTCAGACAGTGAGAGACTAGTGACAGCATTCAGAGGAGGTCTATTTCTACTTTTACGAGCTTTGGCCTTAACTAGGGAAACAAAAGAAGAAGAAGAGAGTGGCCTCTATGAATTAGTCATGAGGCCCTTTCACTAACACAATTTGGAAGGGGGACAAAAAGGAAGATATTGTGATTTCATGGGGCACTAGAATGAAATGTGGCAACGTTATCATGACATAGCAAAGCAGGTGCTAAAAGCATTAGGCTGACAGTCTCACATTAGAAATTGAAGAAAGCAGTTGTATGGATGTGCAAGTCAGGCCTGATATTGTGTGCTTTTCTTTCCTGCCCTAAGAGATCCCAATGTAGCTATTAAGCTTAGCGCTTCTTTCTGACCCTAGGGTTGTAAACCTCATTTGCCTTATATGTATTCTCATAACCATTCTTTAAACAAAACTTTAAAGTTAAAGAGGTGAAGGGTTATTTAAGTCATTAAATTCTGTACAAAAGTTTAATCGATTTTTAAATAATAAATCAACTCTGGGTGCTCTTAATAATCTCTGTGTAACATATTTCAATCCAGAGGCATTACTTAGTATTTACCTTTAATGAATAATAAATGGGACATTGGTATTGACCGGACAGGCAATTAAATATTCCATCAGTAACAGAATACTGAAATAATTTTTAATTATTAATAAGCTATGAAGTTTGCTTGTCAAGTGCAATCATCTTTTGACATGAATGACTTATTTTCCTTGCTATCATCATACGGCGGGTGAATTCAAATTACAATTAAAGCTAGTACTGGACACTAAATACACAGAGTTTCCATCATCCCAACCTTTGAGGCAAGAAAGGAAAAAAAGAAGTATTGTAGAATATGCCAGAGACCTTTAAATTGACTCATTCGCTCAGTGTCGCTGAGCTCTTATGCCAGGGTAGGCAAACTTTATAGCCGGAGGGCCACATCTGCTGTATAGAAGGCCACACACAGGGGGGAGGGAGGGGTACATAGAGGGAGAGAGGCCACCCCTCCTAGCCCCGCCTCTGCCCCCATCCTTTTATAGCTAACATACATATTAATAACATGAACATAAAACCTACTCACGATCCACTTTTTTTGCAGTTTTGTAGTTCACTTTTTTTTACTTTCTGCTTTTTTTGCAGGCCCCCCCCCCCCCGCCCCTTTTTTAAACATTTTTTTTTTCCTTTTTGTCCTTTTAAATGTTTTTTTTCCACTTTTTTCACTTTTTTTTTCATTTTTCACTTTTTTTGGTATTGTGGAAGGAAAAGAGTGGAGCCAGAAGGTGGGAGTTTAAACATTTTTTTTTAAAAATTGCACTATTTCGGTTGTTTATTTTGTTTTCTCACTGTTTTGGGTACCATGGTGGGGGGAGGGGTGAAGTTGGGAGGGGTCAGCTAGATGTGCTGGGCCCTGGCCCCGGGGGACCTGGGCACTGTTCTCTGGCCAGGATGCCGCTCAGCCCTGGGGGAGCAGCCACACATTGGGCACTGCTGGGATGGCCCATGAGAGAATGGGTTGGAGCAGAGATGGGAGAATGGCCACCCCGTACTCCGGCGAGAGTGCCATTGTGCTGCCTGGGGTGGTGGGGCTGGGAGGGAGAGGGGAGTGGCCACCATGCTCCAGCCAAGGTCCTGCTGTGCCCACCTGGTGAGAGAGAGACAGGGTTTCCCAACCAGAAGGGAGAAGCAGCTGCAGCAGTCCACTCTCTGGGCTGCTAGCCAGGGTCAGCTGATGGGCTGGATGAAAGCATCAGGCAGCCTGTAATTTGCCCATCCCTGTCTCAGGGCTAGCCTTCACTGATGGCAGCAAATTCATCTCCATCCACTTGATCTTCCCAATCGACTGATTTGGTCTGTGAAGACCTACTAACCGATGAGGAAATCAATTGCCGAAGACCACCCTGGCAACTGGAGTAGTGCTGAGTCGAAGGGGGGGGGCATTTCCCATCCCTTCAACTCAGCACACTGAAGACACCGTGGCTGCGTCTACACTAAGTCAACTTAATTTACCCTGCGTCTACACTACAGTTTCCTTAAGTCGACTTAAGGAAAATAAAGTCGACTTTATTAAACCTTGTTTTAATTCGACTTAAGGCTTAAGTCGACTCCCTAGAGTAGACTTAAGCCAGTGTAGGCATGGGGTAGCCCTAAGTCAACTTAGGGCTACCCCAGGACTGCACCAATGCCCTCCCTGCTGGGGAGGGCGCCTGGTATGCCCCCCCACAGGGTCCCTATGCCCTGCCAGGGTCCCTGTCCCCCTTTGCCCCATTGTACCTATGTACAATGGTGCAAAGGCTGAGCCCGCTGGCACTGGGCAAGGGGTGACCCCCCTGCCCCCGTGGACCTGCCCTAGGTCCCCCTAGTCCCTAGAAGTTGACCTAGGTGTCCAGTGTGGACGCACTAGGTCGACTTTGTAAGTTCTCCCCAAAGTCGACTTAAAATTTAAGTGTAGACTCACTAAGTCGACTTAAATTTCCAAGTGTACACATATCCTGTGGTAGGTAGTTGAAGGGAAATACTCAAAATATTTTAAGTACTCTGTGTATCTCCCTTCGACTCCCACCAAAATCCCACCTTGGAATAAACCTGCTCTTAGGCTCTGATTCTCCACCATGTCTTAGCTGCAGTTGGACAGAGGACTAGCAGGTATAGAGAGCTAGCAGCCCTTATGCTTAGCTGTCCAGCTTCAAATGAAATTAGAGCAGCCGGGGGCCTTCTTTAACTTCTGCCACTGACACAGAGGATCCCTCCCATCGTTACCACACTCCAGAATGCTCTTCGGATGCCCCTCCCCCCCTCCAGTTAGTGACAGGGTGTGAAATAACTATAGCAGGAATTGCAGGGAGAGGGAATGTATCTCAATAATTTTCCCTGAGCAAGGAGAGTTCTCCACTTGCTATTTTCAGCCATTGTAATGTCACTGTGCACCACTTCCATAGCACAAACAAGTCTTTGCAGACAACAGAATCTGGCTTTTACAGTCACGGGTATTGTTTTCCAAATCAGACATTGTGTAGGGAGTGTATGTTCCCTTCACAGATTGAGTGAAGAAAGCAACCAGCAGTAATTGCCATAATGAATACTTCACCTTTATTTCATCGTATTATGGTTTACCAAAAGCAGGCACAAGCCATATACCCATTAAAAATTACCATCTAAATGTGAGATCACTTTTATGTCCCTAATCTTATGTACTCAAAGGAGATCCATGTTTAGTACAAATATAAGACGTGGGATACTTATATTAATGGTAAGACACAGTTCAGCATAAATTGCCCCTTATTAGTAGTTTATGCTTCCTAAAATATCTTTGAATGACATCTATGGCTTTCATGATAGAACAAGTTTTCACTCTTGTTAGCCCTGCAGAGCTAGAACAGCTATGGGAACATGAGCTAGATTCTGTTTTGCCTCATGAATCACCCAAATTCTCATCTAAGATTCAATATTCTCTATTATGACACAGGCAGAAAGTTGCCAGAAAAGGTCATGTTGTCAAAACTGAAGACTTCCCCTGGAAAATGTTGATTTGATGAAATTTTTTGTTTTGAGAAAATACTGGGGGGGGGGGGGGGGAGCATTTTGATAAATTTGAAACATTGATACTTTTAGAACAAGATGTTTTCATTTTTTAGTTCAAAATGATTTTTCATTTTGGAACTTGTTATATAATACAAATGATCCAAACCAAACTAAAACACTGGCCTCAGATAAATTTTTTTTCAGATATTGTTTTGTGGGAAATTTAGAAATCCTTCAGTTTTGGTCCAGTTCATAACAATAACTTTAAAATCATAGGCTATCCTGAAAAATGGAAATCCTGACTCCTGGACAACTCTAAATATCTTTGTCTGATGATGTGATGTGCCTTTTACCCTACATAGAGACCTCTTAAGCAGTGACTGACTTTAGTTAGGCTATGTCTGTACTCTAGCCTATGTCAACAAAACTTATGTCACTCAGGCGTATGAATATTCCTTCCTGAGTGACAGAAGTTACACTGGCAGACATGTTAGTGTGCTCTACGCTACATCAGGAGCTTTACCAGACAAAATAGTTTATCCTGCTCACAGAAGTGGCTCTTTTTATGCCTACTCTTGCTCATCAGCAGAGAGCCTCTTCACCAGACCTGCTACAGCTGTGTACATATAGACATACAAAATTCAAGTTTCCCAACAGGAACTTTTAGCCTGCAGTCCCCCAAAGTTTAATCCCAGTCCCCAGTTTCAGATCCTAGGATGAATTTGTGTTATTTGCAGCTAAGAAAAATAAAACTGTTTATAATCTTATCGGGTTTGCTCTACAATAACAGGGAATAAATGTTATTAGCTGAATGAAATCTTATGGGTTGAGTTAAAACCCTGTTGAACTAGACAAGTGAATGGTGAGTTCACACCTAATGAACTAATTGCAAGTCCCGCCTAAGTCAAAAAGGTATGTTGGAACACACATAGGAGCTTTTAGCTGAATATTATTTTGGGTATATGTGGCCAGGGTGGCGGGATAGAAGAAGAGATCTCGCTCACTCATTTCCACTCACACCCCAAAAAGAAGACCAGAGGGAGATGGAACAAATCCAAAACAGGAGCTTGCAAGAACTCACTTGTTTAACTCCACTCTTGTCACTCAGGTCCCTTTATCTGGCATTGTGACTGAATGCACCACAATATTCACAGCCTTCACACTATTGTAATGATCTCTGTACAAAATATGGGGTGAGGTATCATTTGAAAAAAATAATTCACTGGTCAATAATGTCATGGTGAAATATGTGTAGGAACATCATATATGAAGTTATTAACATAAGCTGAAATTATGAGAAATGTATCTACCCAACAAGTCTGGGGAGTGTATAAATCAGTTTGTCAAAGTCAAAGGACAAACAGACATCACTAGCCAGCTGTCAGAGTCAATTGGCAATCACATGTCAAGTGACCATTGCTGGGCCATGAAGAGGGTCAGGAAGAGATTGATCTTCATTCTAGCAAACAAAATGGTATCTTGTGATGAAAGAGATTCCATGTGATTCAGGTTGATTAACCATTGGAAGAAGTTGCCTAGGCAAGTTGTGGAATCTCCATCATTGGAAGTTTTTAAAAGCAGGTTAGATAAAAATCTGTCAGGGATGGCTTGAGAGGGTATTTGGTCCTGCCATGAGTGCAGGGGCCTAGACTTCTTGACCTCTTATGGTTCCTTCCAGTTTCTATGTTGTCTGCCTCACTACTGCAAGGAACTTTAAAAAGGGATAACCCTCAGGAAAATGGAATGGACTATAAAAGTGAGGAACAAATACATCCCAAGGATTCCTTGTTGCTCTCTTTCACCTAATATAACAAAGGAACCTACTTTTGGACTTTGGAAGGGATTCTGACCTGAAAACTTGGTTAGCAGTGTTATTAGGAACATAGGGTAAGGATGTCACCCTTGACCCATGACCCTTTTCAGTTGTAGTTACTGTTTTATCTGATTTCTCTATTAACTTACTTTAATACCTTATATTTGTACTCACTGAATTTGCCTGCAACTAAACAGACTTGTTTTATTTTTTGAATCAAACTAATTTAGTGTTGCTTAAAACTGAATTGTTTGGTAACTCCAATTAAAGTAGAAAACAGTTATATATGGACCTTTTACGGGAGCAACAGACCTCACATTTTATTTTTGGGAGACGGCTGGAAAGTGCAGAACACACACTTCGGTGAAAATTTGGGACTGGAAATATGATGGGGTCCCCCTACAAGTGGTAAGAAAGGAAGCCTGTGTGTGACTGCAGTGTTAGTGGCAGGCTGCAACTATACACACATGCTCACAGTATGACCTGTAGGTTGTTTGCGAAGGGCACAGGTTAGGAGCTACAGCAGCAAAGCACTGGGAGGCACTCACGATTGTAGGACAAATGGTGACAATCCCTCAGTAGTCTAGATTGCACTCCTCAATGTGACAGGAACAGAGCAAAACTACTCTGAGTTGATCAGAATCAAGCATAAGAATGGACATAGGGCATGCAACAGAGCCAAAATTACACAGCAAACCTTCTTTGTGTATACTTACGGGTTACGTTGCATTGCTTGGTCACTTTGTAACCTTACAGCATTCTCTGTCCATGCTCTCTTCAGGTGTAATTTACTCTTTACCTAGTTTTTACATTCCTGATTTATCTTATCCATTGTTTGGTTCTCAGTAAGTGGTTCCCAGGGAATTCTTCCTCTTATTTTAGCTAACTCAGACATCCTTTTAGCATACTGACTCATTTGCTTATCTTTGCATTTTGCTTTCAGCCTGCTGAATTAGTTCTCCCTAATCCTGTCTTCCTAATACTAAGGACTCCCTCCATGTTAAATTACTCATGTCAAAGCAGGCTAACAAATGTAATCCCAGAAAAAGCTAGAGAGGAAGTTTTGGGGGTGGAGGGTTGGCTAGGTTTGAATAAAAAACTGCTCCTTTGGTTTTGGTTTCTTCTGTATTCAGACAGAAGACTTTGCACATTCTTTGACAATGGACAAGTTTACATTTAAAACAAAACAAAACAAACAAACAAAAAACCCCACAACTCACCCCACAGACTTCAACGGAAACATCTTCAAGGTCCCAGACTTGGACTTAGTGACCTCATCTTTTATGGAGTTCCTTTTCCCTTTGACAATCCAAGTCTGCATTGCTTATACATTCAAAACTCCCGGATGAGAACCATGCAAAATTTAAAGTTTGCAAGGAATGCAGGAACAGGACTTTTGGGACACCATATGGTTCAGTGAATAAGGTATCAGAATAGTAGTCCAGAGAACTGGGTCCTTTTCTTAGCTCAGCCATTGACTCCCAAGGCACCTTTCAACAACCCAGTTGACTTCCCTGTGCCAAAGTTTCCCCAAATGTAAAGTAGGGATAACATGTAGCCACTTTTGTAAAGTGCTTTGTGTTTATCTCTAGAACTCAAATGCACTGAATTCATTATTAGTTTACTAGAGGGGATTTACTGAAGCATTTACTATTAAGAGCTATCAAAAAGAAATTAGGAGCATCATGCTTATTTTTGCAGGATTTCAACTCAAATAACTACTTATGAAGGTTCTTCCCATGAGTCATTTAGCTGTTGCTGATGACATTTCACAGCCTGCTGATCACAGCCAATTCCCTTCCCCATCCATGCTATAAATATACAGATTAGGGGGGATAAGAGAGAAGGTCACCTATTTTCAGTGTCTAAAAAGATATTTTCTAATCTTTGTTGTATATTGGCTTGGATATCTTTATGCACAGTCTATGGGAATTGTTGCACAGCAAGACACACTTAAAAATATACACTCGCAAATCAATCAGTAGACTATATTAAAATAGTCTGTTGAACTGATGTCAGAACACTGGATTTGTGCAATTTGTCTGCTCAGCTTTACATTTTTTCTGAATTTTCTTTTTTGCATATTGGTGATTCTTAGGGCTTGTAAAGTGTACAAAACTGACATGTCTGGAATTGAAATACAATTCTACTCTAAAATGTGACTCTGTATAAATGGTTCTTTGGTTCAGTGTTTGTGGTTTTTATGGCTTCAGCTCAAATGGGTTCATTTTTCAGGTAAAGGGGGAGAGTTGACCTGCCCTTAGAAGACTGTGCAGAACAATGGGGATAAGGATAGACAAGATCTTATCCTTCTGATCCTTCTTATAAACCATGCCCACTTGGTGTGGTACTTGCCATCTTCAGAAGGAGAACAGAGGCAACCTAAAGATTGATGGGGCTTGGCTAAGAGAGGTGAATGTTTTGCTTTCAACATAGAAGTTTCTGCATTAAGAACCAGGGGTCCCAGATTTGATCCCCACTGCCAACAACCCACTCAGGACATGGTGGCTATGTCTACACTTGTTAATTTAGTTTGACTTAGCTAAGTCGACTTAACAAAGTCGACTTTAAGTCAACTTTGTTAAGTCGACTTAGCATTTCCACACCTAAATTTTAAGTCAATTTTGGGGGGGACCCTACAAAGTTGACCTAGAGCGTCCGCACTGGATGCCTAGGTCGACTTCTAGTGGCTAGGGGGACCTTGGACTGGTCCACGGTGGCAGGGAGTGCACCCCTTGCCAAGTGCCAGGGGGCTCAGCCTTTGCCCCCTTGTACCTGGGTACAAGGGGGCAAAGGGGGACAGGGACCCTGGCAGGGCATAGGGGCAGGGTGGGCAGGGCTCATCCCTGCCCTGTGGGGGGGGGCATGCCAGGCTCTCTCTGTGCCACCCCCCCTGCAGGGAGGGCAGTGGGGGAGTCCTGGAGAGCCCTAAGTCGACTCAGAGTCAACTTAGAGCTACTCCAGGTCTACACTGGCTTAAGTTGACTTTAGAAAGTCTACTTAAGCCAAAAGTCGACTTTAAATGAAGTTTTAAAAAGTCGACTTAATTTTCCTTAAATTGACTTAAGCAGCTTGCTTAAGTCGACTTAAGGAAAGTGTAGTGTAGATGCCGAGTAAATTAAGTCAACTTAAGCAAGCTTAAGTCGACTTAATTTACAAGTGTAGATGCACCCGGAGCTATTACACTCTTTTATCCCCTGGGGGCACACAGTAGCTCAGAAACTGGGACTTCATGGAGAAGAAGATCCTTGTATACAGCTGCACTTTTGCTGTGCTGGGAGAGTCGTATGAGACCATACACACGAGGATTGGTTTGGATCAAAACAGATATGGTTGGTGTAAGTAAAGGGAATAAACAGAACAGAGGAGATAAGAGGACGCAAATAATGTGTGGAGCAGCTGCTATTGTTGCGCAAGAGTGCAGGGTGTAACTGCAAGGACCAAAATTCACCCTCTATTCTGTAAACCAGGGATCTCAAACTCAAATCACCACCAGGGCCACATTAGGACTAGGATCTGGGCCCCAGGGCCATGTCACTGAAACCTTTTCATACAACAATACAAAAGTATAGTTAAAAATGAAAAAAATGAAGAGTAATAATAATATAGTATGCTATTAAAACTCATGATGGTGGTATCATCAGAAAGACAGAGTAAGCAAATAAACACTTAAAATTTTACATTATAAATTATAATTATTTTACAAATTCCAGGTGTTATTGTGGGCTGCAGGAAGGAGCTCCATGAGCCACATGCAGCCCGTGGGCCGTGTGTTTGAGACCCCTGCCGTAAACCATTATTCTGGACTTCATGCTGCTGTCAACACTAGGCTTTTATTGTTGTTGGAGTGATGTCATGCAAATGCAACTGATTTAAAGTGTTAAATATAAGCTCTTTTGGGCTTAGAAAGAACAACAGATACAAGAAGGATACACAAAATGGAGGGCAATTTTTTTTTAAATCAGACATGCCAGGAAATTGAGGCCACAGCAAAATCTTTTAAAGCAGACCCTTGAGCACTCACATGGATGTGACAAATACAAGTCACACAATAGTGCAAGTATGCATCTTTGCTAAGAGGAGTAAAAAGAATCTTTCAAATACATTCCTCCTAGAAATTCACTTATTTTCCCTGCATTTATAACGAGTGACATTTTTTAATGTAACCAGGCCAACCTGTTCTGAAAACATTGACTCACAGGGGAAAGGGCATACTTCATTTTATAAGTTTCTTTTAGCTCAGGAATGCTGTAACGTTGCCAATACTCATGATATCATTGTGAGGCTCCGTGTTTTTCCTGAAGCTCCCAGCACTTGGAGCAATATAATTACAAATCTCAGCTGTCATTTTTTAAGTAAGCTACCTATGGACCAAATGTGAAAAAATCAGGACAAGGAGTGGGGATTAATAGGTGCCTGTGTAAGAAAAATACCCAAATATCAGGACAGTCCCTATAATATTTCAGGACATATGGTCCTCATATTTTATAGGGCAGAGAAAAGCTTGAGAACAAGACCCGAGTGAACAATAAAGGCTCAAAAACCTAGAAAAGCAAATAGAAGAAGCCCCCTAACTTAATTCTCAAAAGCTCATTTCGTGACTTTAAGCCAATCATATTAATTTTGGGGCAGGGAGCTGACTCCTGATTTTTTGAAAGTTTGCTGTTGGTGATACTACACTGGTAAAAGGATTTGAACATTTGTAGCTTACAGACTTTCATGTATGAAACTATAAAGGGTGTCCACAACCCCAGCAGGTCTCAGATTCCTGCCACGGTTTTGAAGCTATAGGGTGTAGCTATAGGGTGTAGCACTTCACACAGCTATTCACATCCCATTAGGGGGATAAGTGCATGCTGTAGAAGTTTGACCACCATGGGTAAAAAAGAGCCCGCACTGCAGTCTCATTAGCATTTAAAGAGATAGTCCACATTTGTCACTTGCTGTTAATTTATATTCCCTTTATGCATCTGTTCAAAAATAATTAGGATTTTCTGCCATAGTAAATATGCTTGTTCGTCCATTAGTGCAAAGCAGAAGATTAATTGCATTACAATGGGAATCAGTACTACAACATTCAGAACTACAATGATAACAGTGACAGCTGGGCTGCCTACAATACTTTGCTCTGATAAGCTTCAGAAACAAGTATAGATGAGAAAATAATGAAGTCACTGACAAGGCAACATTTGCCCAGTTCTTGTTCTGTGAGCAATCTGCAATACAACAGCCAGGGTGAATAGATTACTCCCGCCCCTCTAAAACTATATATTAGCAACATTCCATGCATCTTTCAATACTATTTCAATAGAAGTGTTTATATATTCACATCCACATGGACTATTGCCATGTATCTATTATACTGCCATCCAATATAAAAAGAGAGGGTCAAGTCCCCCCCATAATTAACAAAGTTCTGTATTTTAACATATTTACTCAGTAATTCAGCATAACAAAAAGGACTTAGCTAAGGATTGCTCCCCTATCGTATTGCTAGAGCATACAGTGTAGTGCAACCCCTCATGTTGTGATGCGGGTCTTCATGTTTTGTCTCAATAGCATTTTATGCTACCACCAAATATGTTCTGACACCAAAATTAAAGTGAGGGTTTTTATTTTATTGAGACACAGCTGTGGGGGGGGAAAAAAAATCAGGATGTCTGAATTTTGGGACTTATGGCTGGAAACTCTTTGCCAGTACATTTCCCTTGTTAACACCGTATAGACATTGCCAATATGGTACCAAGTCGGTTACTTATCAGGTGCTCACTCACACGTAGGGTGACCAGATGTCCTGATTTTATAGGGACAGTCCTAGTATTCAGGGCTTTGTCTTATATAGGCACCAATTACCCCCCAACCCATTCCAATTTTTCTCACTTGCTATGTGGCCATCCTACTCACACAAGCTGAATGACCAGGGCCAATTTCACAAATCAAAGAGGAAGAGAGGGACATGAAGTTTGCACATCCTTCCCCACATTCCAAATCAGCCCCAGGAATCATTTCAAGACAGGATTGTGGTAGTTTTGCTAGAAGCTGAATGGTGAAAGAGGAGAAACAGGGCAATAACCAGCATAGGACAGATAGTGAAAATCTAGAATATTTTTCTGGCACTAAAATTCATTCAGTTTCTCTCTCACACATGAAGCAGAAGACTTGTATTATCTAATTTTCACTGAGACACTCCAGGCCTGAACATATAGTATTTTCACTATTTTATAAAAAATAAAAAACCATAAACCCCCACAAGGGCCAGAATGTATCATAGGTTATCTAGTCTGCCTCTTGTATAGACAAGCTATTTAATTTTGTCAGTCAGTCCTTCACTGAGCCCAGTAAATTGTGATTTCAAGAGATGGAGAATCCATCACTTCCCTTGGCAGTCTGATCCAATGGTTAATCAGCCTCTTAAAATGTTTGCCTCATTTCTAATTGCAATGGCTTATTTTAAGCATCTTATTTTAACTTCCAGGCACTGGTACGTGTTATGGCTGTCACCATTAAAAAGACACTTAAGGCATTTTCTCCCCCATTAAGGTATTTATATAATTTTCATACTGCTTCTTAATCTTCTTTTTGATAAATACTTCAGTTGGTTTAATGTAATCTGTCACTGTAAAGTATTTTTTTTTCCAGCCCTTAGGTTATTTTTCTGGCTGTTTTCTGCACACTCTCCAAATTCTCAGCCGCCTTTTTAAAATACAGAAATCAGAACTGGACAGAGTATTTCAGTATCAGTGTCACCAATAATATATAGAGAGGTAAAGTGTCTAGTCCCACTCTCTACCCCATTTATATACCCATGGATCACATTCACCCTTATTACCACAGCATCACAGTGAGAGACTTTAATGACTGCAGGGTTTGGCAGTGTTAATATGTACAAGTTGAGACACTAACCATATTTTTACATCATGCTTAACACATCTGTTTATTCTGGGAGACCTGAAAAAGGCCAAAATTTATAGTTTGGCAAAAAAGGAGAACATTTTCTTTGGATAAGCTTTGTTATGGTATTTCAACCACTGTTCCAAACTGTGCATTGTATGAGTCACCAACAGAGCAGCTGGCGTTGCTCACATAAACAGAGACACCTGTGAAGGTTTCCAGTAGTAGAGCTGATAGCAGTGAGAGGTGGGGAAAATACCGCAGTACATTTTGGGGCTAATAAAGCACTGACATAATTCAGGGCATTTCCCTTCTCTATCATTAACTCATTTTACAAATCAACTGAAATTTTATAAAAGTGAAAGCTTCTCCCAATCTGTTCTCTAGAAAGCTGGGAGAAGAAGCATGAATCACAGCAAAGCAACTAGAATAGAGGACTACTGCTTTTTTTTTAATTGGTATGTCTAACTTTAGGACTAATTCCCACCACCAAGATGGGTTTCACAAAGTCTTTAGAGCTTTAAATCTGTGGATGAGGGCTTTGCATGGGATTAAACCAATGGAAAAAACAAAGCCTTTTGGGAGAGGGATCACTTTGATTCATGTGTAAAACAAATTGTTGAAGCAAAACCTTTAAGAGAAGGATGTGAAAATAAGCATCCTGTAGGTTGAGGGATGAATACCAGTCCCCGCGCTCCAGCGTTGGAATTATACTTGAAAGAGTGACCATCTTGAATCTGTGGTTCTTCACGAATTTGTTTAGACATCTTAGATCCAGTATGGCTCTCCATCCTCCACCCTTCTTTTGCACTCTATCCTCCTGGGCCTTCTGTATTGTCCTGTGAATCAAGGGTATAGGTGGGAATGCATAACCTAGATACCCATACCATTTCATGAGAAAAGCATCCCCTAGTGATTGATCTCCTATCCCTGCCCTGGAGCAGAAGGCTGGACACTTCCGATTTGCCTCTGTAGCAAAGAGATCTATGTCTGGGAATCCCCAGAGGTAGAACATATCCTGCAAAACTTAAGTATTGAGCTCCCACTCGTGCTTGCTCACAAAAATGTCTGCTGAGTGTAACTGCTATTGTCAAAAGCAACCAAGCTTCAATGGAAGCTATGCCATGGCAATATACCAGCCACCAGGACCTACTCCAGTAGAGTAATTTGAGGAAATAAAGCCTGGAAATTACTACCCTGGCAATTTAAGAGAAGGTTGCAGAACATTTAACAAAATGCCCTCTGATGAATGCTGAAGTCATCATTTAACTTTGTTTGATTACCACAGACTCTTGCTGATATGTTTTTAAGTGACCACAAATCTCCTGTTTTGTAAATAAATATTGTTTGGGCTAGAAGGACTACTGGAACACCTTGGAAAGACTTGTGGCTATGTCTACACTAGAAAAAGTTAGCTCGACTTTCTTAAAGTTGACTTAAAGCCAACCTTATTAAGTCGACTTAACAAAACGGACATCCATGCCATCCTTAAGTCGAATTAAGGAGTCGACTTAAGGCTTAAATCGACCTAATAGGTGGTTCTTATTAAGTCAACTGAAGCTTTCATTAAATCGACTTATGGAATTTCTTAAGTCGACTTAATGAAAGTCTGGTGTAGACAAGGAGTAATTTAGGTCGACTTAAGGGTCCTTAAATCGACCTAAATTGCTAGTGTAGACATACCCCTGAGCAAGATAGTACTTTCCCACAAAGTAACTTAGAGAAAGGAGGGGGTCAGCAGATCTTCAGGTTGCTTTCTGTCTGTCTTTCTCTTTACTTTATATCCACTCCAAGTTATGGGTCTGAAGTTTCAGAACATAGAGGTTTTGAATTATGTCAAAGTTCTATAGATATTGTTATAGTTAGTTTTGCCTGCTCATTTGATACTGACTCCTATCACCAGGAGAGATGGGCAAACAATGGCACGGTCCTCCTATACAACCTTTATCTCAGATAACCAGGGATTCTGCTTCCCCAACAGAACCGCAATGAGTTCAGCAAGTAGTTTAAAATAATCAATCACCGCCTTCCGTTTGTCAATTAGGTGCTTTGTTTCTTCTCCTTTCTCCAGTCTTCTTTAATCTCCAGACCTTCTATGAGGTGCAAAGCAGAATCTGGTCCAATCAAATTACTTTAGTATCCAACGAGGAAATGTGAGATCAGAATCTAGCACACAGTGCATACAGGGATACCTGGGATTGCTGGCAATAATGACTGCACTAGCACTGAAGACTTCCAGACTCTAGAGAATTGTTTTTGCTACTCAAGTAATGCAGCTTCCATTTATGTGATTCTGATGAATTACCAATTCTGCCAGTTGTAAAATCAATTCTTGCAGGCCCAAGTCAAGCCACTACTTTTGACTGCAACACTAGCACTAATTCTGTGTACCACAAAGAGATAGCTCAGAAAAAGCCTCAAAAAGAAAGCACTGAATCAGCCACCCTACCTGACCAGGCCATCAACAAATTATAAGCACCACAAACCTAAAATCTTTTAGATACAGTTTGTAAATTCATTTCTTAAAAGGCAGTGCTTTCCCTAAGTAAATGTCACACATTCTCTCAGTGCTGGCACCGTGAAAGAACAGAGCTGGATTATAAAATATTTATCTACATTGTTGGTTTGCTTTTTACCTGCTTGGATTTCTGGCAGGGAGATTCCAGACCAGTTAAAATCAGCAGTATTCATAGACTTGAAGATAATGATGATGTACTGCAATGCTGGGGGAGGTGGGGAACACTACATGACCTAGTATATTTAGTGGAAGAGACTAGTGTTAAGAACTCCAGAATTTCAAACATCTAGGCAAATTAAATTATGACCAGGTGCCAGCCTCTACCTCAATTTTTAACTCAGTTGTTGGATCTGCTGGAGCCCTACTGGTGAGGCTGTACCCCAGGACAGTATGAATGTCTTTGCGCACACAGCAGAATTAATGAAGGTGCATAACTCATCCTTCCTTCCTCACCTTCCAGTAAACTTCTGGCTAAGACTTTTTTTTTTTTTTTTAAACTGGATGACTGACACTCATTTGCTGGATTGAGTAATGTTGATATGTTTTAATTTGGAGGCAACCCAGAAAAAAGTTTTTCGGACTCTGGAGAGATTGACATACAACATGAGGAAATAAAAATGTAAAGAATTAAGAATGTCCATCTTGGTGATACAATGGCTATGAGAATACAAAATTCATCTATAAACTATCTAATGGCTGCAAATGAGAGTTCTACACTTTAAAGAAAAAAGCGTATCTTGTTGACAAGTGCTGCCAACGAGTGCAGCAGATTGAGTGCTGAATATGATTTAACTATAAACATGGAGAAGGACAAACTACGTTTGGCAGCATTTTGAAAGCTTGCTTTAGTGCCAAATGTAGTTTATTCTTGTTAAGTCATGTTATACACCAGAGCTACAACCAGGGCTGACACCTGTTATCAACAATGGTTCATTTTCAGAATGCAGAGAAGGACTTAGAGTGGTACACGAGGATATAAATAACTTAGAAAAGGCAGAAAATTAGTACAGAAGGGTACGCCTACACAGATAACTAGGGGTCCCGGGGGTGAACTGTTTCAATGCTTTGTAAACCTCTGGGCTCAGACTTGAGTTTGAGCTCCAGGATCCTCCCACCTCTCAAAGTCCCAAAACTCAAGTTGGCTGGCATGGGACAGCTGCAGGAGTCTAGCTGTTGTGTAGATATAGCCTGAAAGACAGTGTGTACCTTTATACATGAATGAGAGGGGTTGATTAATGGACTTGGAAAAAAATAGGCTAGTTATGGGCTGGGGAACATTTATATGCTTAAAAATATTTCAACAGATGAAGTAAGAGCCTCATCATTTGCAGGGCCGTCCTTAGGATGGGGTGGGGATCAGGGCCAATCAGCCTGTGGGGGACCCACGCCCCTGGCACTGGGGGCGGTGGGGAGGGGGAAGGCCTGCCCTGGGCCAGAGGCTGGGCTCTGTGCTCTTGCCCTGCCCCTGGGCTGGCTGGTCTGCTGCTGGGGGCGGGCCATCAAGTGTTCACTCTGTTCTGCTCTGGGGATGGTGCGGAAATGCTGCTTAAGTGCAGTGCCCCCCACTGCCAAAGGCAGACTGGGATCAGGGGAGGGAGTGCAGGGGCTGCTGAACTGCAGGTCCTGGGGCAGTCACCCCATTCCCCCCCCCCCCAAACCAAGGACAGCCCTGATCATTTGACAACTATATTGTGGGGGAGTAACCTTGCTCTAGAAAGGAAGATGCTGTAGAAAAATGGAGGTTACTCACCTGCGGTGCAGTAACTGGAGTTCTTTGAGATGTGTGTCCCTGTGGGTGCTCCACTTCGGGTCTAAGCGCGTCCTCGCACGGCAGATCAGAGATTTTACAAGCAGTGCTCGTCGGGGCCGCGCGCGCATCCCAGCAGTCTCGCGCCAGTCTTTGGCGCCTTTTTGTCCTGCGCGCGGCCCGACCGCTGTCAATTCCTTCTCTAACCCAGAAGCAAACAAGATAGAGAGATAGAGAAAGCTCCGAGTTAGAGAGGGGAGGAGGGTGGGTAGTGGAGCACCCACAGGGGGACACATCTCGAAGAACTCCAGTTACTGCACTGCAGGTGAGTAACCTCCATTTCTCCTTCCAGTAGTGTCCCTGTGGGTGCTCCACTTCGGGTCACTCCCAAGCAGTGTCCTATGAGGTAGGCGGGACTTTGGAATGTCTGTTTATTAAGGTAGAAAGAACTGAGTGCCCGACAGATGTGTCGGATCTGGCTACGGTGTCTAAAGCATAGTGTTTGATAAAGGAATGATGGGAGGACCAGGTTGCTGCTCTGCAAATTTCTTGTAGAGGCACATTGTGGAGAAAGGCCGTAGTAGTAGCCATGGCTCCTGTGGAATGAGTGAAAATTTGTGCAGGAATAGGGCTGTTGTTTAGTTTGTAACTCTCAATAATACAACCCGATATTAATTTGGATAACCTCTGATTGGAGATGGGTTTTCCTTTGCTCCTGTCTGCTATGGAGACGAAAAGTTTATTCGTGCATCTAAATGGCTTTGTTCTTTGCAGGTAGAATGCTAATGCTCGACGGAGGTCCAGAGTATGGAGGACCGTGTGGTTTGGATTGGTGTGCGGTTTCGGGAAGAAAACAGGTAAGTTTATTGATTGGTTTATATGGAAAGAAGTTGATATCTTAGGTATGAATTTTGGGTGTGGCCGGCCATCAGGGCTCCTAATTCACTTACATGTTTGGCTGACGTTATTGCTATTAGAAATAGGACTTTCATGGATAAGTGAGTTAATGAACATTTTGCCAGGGTTCAAATGGTGGCCGAACAAGTCTGTTGAGTACCAGTGATAGGTCCCATGGTACAGCAGGAGTGTGTACCTCCGGGTATAGGTTCTGCAGACCTCGTAGGAAGCATATGATAATGGGTAGGGAAAAAAGTGTAGTTTCTGAGTCCTTTGTATAAAAGGTAGAAATTGCTGCCAGGTGTACTCGTAGCGAACTTAAAGATAGATTTGAAGATTTCAGCAAAAGGAGGTAGTCAAGTATTTCTGGAATGGACGCTGAGGACGGATGTATGTCATTAGTCCTACATCATGTCGAGAATCTGGTCCACTTTTGTAGGTAAGTACGTCGAGTGGTAGGTTTTCTGCTGTTTATAAGGATGTGTTGAACTGGTTCAGAACACTGGATTTCCTGTTCATTGAACCATTGAGGTTCCAAGCTGTCAGCTATAAGCCCTTGATGTTGGGGTGTATGGATTTCCCCATGTTCTGAGAGAGTAGATTGTATAGCATTGATAAGTTAAATGGTTTCTCAGTGGACATGTGCAAGAGAAAGGGGAACCATGGTTGTCTGGGCCAATAGGGCATTATCATGATAACCCTTGATCTGTCCCTCCTGATCTTCAACAGTGTTTTGAAGATTAGCGGTAATGGTGGGAAGGCATAGAGAAGGTTGTGATGCCATTGGCGAAGAAAGGCATCCCCTAAAGATCTCTTTCCTATACCTGCTCTTGAGCAGAAGAGGGGACATTTGTAATTTTTTTCCGTGGCAAACAGGTCTATTTTTGGCTGACCCCATTGCCGGAATAGGGATCTCGTGATGGATGGGTGAAGTTCCCATTCGTGGTTCCTGGAGAATGTCCTGCTGAGACGGTCGGCCAAGGTGTTGTGCATTCCTGGTAGATAAGCAGCAGAAATTGTGATTTGGTGTCTTATGCACCAGTTCCAGAGTTTGATAGCTTCGATGCAAAGGGAAGAGGATCTGGCTCCTCCTTGCGATTGATATAAAACATGCATGCGATGTTGTCTATCATAATTTTTACATGTTTTCCCATAATGTGACGCTTGAAGTATTGGCATGCTTTGAGAACTGCACGAAGCTCTAGGATGTTGTTATGGAGATTCGATTCATAGCATGACCACCAACTGTTGGCAGTTATGTTTTGGAGGTGCGCTCCCCATCCCAGAAGGGAGGCATCTGTTGTGATCATTATAGTGGGAGGTTCCAAAAAGTATGGGACTCCCGTCAACAGATTTGTTGGTAGAGCCCACCAGAGGAGGGAGTCCTTGAGCTCCCTTGGTAGCGACAGTATTTTGTGAACTGAGTGTCTGTTGAGCTTGTATGCTTTGGCAAACCAAAGCTGTAGGGGGCGCATTTGGAGTCTGGCGTGTTGTACCACAAATGTGGTTGATGCCATATGACCCAACAATTGGAGGCAGGACAGAGCATTCGTAATTGGAGATGTACGAATTGTGTGGACTAACTCTGAGATCATTGTGAATCATTGGAGAGAAAGATATGCTCTCGATGACTGGGAGTCTAGAAGAGCACCGATGAACTCTATGGATTTTGTTGGTTGTAGAGTAGACTTTGACATATTTATGAGAAGTCCGAGATGATAAAATAGGGACATTGTGCGGGTTAAGTGCTGTATGGCCTGCGAGTGGCTGTTTGCTTTTAGAAGACAGTCGTCTAGATATAGAAATAGTGTGACGCCCTGCTTGTGGAGATGGGCCATCACAACTGATAATACTTTTGAAAATACCCTTGGTGCAGTTGAAAGACTGAACGTAAGGACAGTATATTGGTAATGTTCCTTGTTGACAACAAAACTGAGGAATCGTCTGTGTGATGGGTGAATGGCTATGTGGAAATATGCATCCTGAAGGTCGAGGGCCATGTACCAGTTGTTGTGTTCCAGAGCTGGGATAATTCTCACTAAGGTAATCATTCTGAATCTTTGTGGACGAATATATCGATTCAGTTTCCTGAGGTCTAATATTGGTCTCCACCCACCAGTTTTCTTTCGTGTCAGGAAGTATGGTGAATAAAAACCTCTTGCCCGGTATTTTGTTGGTACCTTTTCTATGGCTCCTATGTCTAAAAGTCGTTGAGCTTCGACTTCCAGGAGCTGTATGTGAGTTGTGTCCCTGAAAAGGGACGGGAAGTGGGGGTGTGTGTTTTGGTGTTGACACGAGTGGTATGGTGTAACCTGTGCTTATGATTTCTAATACCCACTTGTCGGATGTTATCTGCGCCCAGCGATGGTAGAAGGGGCGGAGTCTGCGGGAGTATGTTGCAGATGTTATTGGCTCTGGAAGAGGTACGAGATTGTGTGGACCCTTGACCGAACCCTCAAAATTGGGGCTTAGGTGGGGGCCCCTGAGGGTTTGAGGATTGGTTGGTAGGCTGTCTTCTGCGCTGTGGTCTCTGTCTACCTCTGTATTGATCCCGTTGACGATTATTAGTTCTGTAGGGCTGTTGTTGATATTGGTACCTAGAATTATAGGGATGGTATCTGTATTGCTGTCTCCTGATGTATGGGGTGTAAATACCATACTAACGTAACGTTGCTCAGGAATCTTTTGAGGTGTGCATCATAGTGTCGGTCTTGTCTGAAAATAATTTTCTTTTTTCAAAAGGTAAGTCTTCAATTGCCGACTGTAACTGCCTTGGGAGGTCTGCAGCATGAAGCCAAGAAGCAGTCCTCATAATGATCCCTGTGGCTATGGTTCGAGTGGCCATGTCAGCAACATCCAGAGCTGCTTGAAGTGCTGTCCTCGAAATTAGTTGGCCTTCCCGAATAATTGATAGAAACTGGTGTTTATTGTTATCTGGAATGTGATCTATAAAGTCCGCTAGTTTTAAGTAATTATCATGATCGTAATTTGCGAGCAAGGCTGAGTAATTAGCAATGCGAAGCTGCGGGGTGGATGAGGTGTAGACCTTTCTGCCTAATAAATCCATCTTTTTATCCTCCTTATCTTGTGGTATGGATTTGTTGAATGTTTGTTTGTGTCTGTGATTCGCCGCCTCCACAACCAGTGAATTGGGGGTTGGATGTGAGAAGAGATATTCAGAGCTCTTTGCCGGGACATAATACTTTTTATCTGCTCTTTTGCAAGTTGGTGGTATCGTTGCTGGTGTTTGCCAGATATTTTCGGCTGGATCCATCAATACTGAGTTCATAGGCAGGGCGATTTTTGAAGTATTCGCAGCAATTTATGCTGAGGCTCAGCTACCTCCTGGAAGGAAATCTCCAGGGAATCAGCGACTCTTTTAAAAAGGTCCTAAAACTGCCTGAAATCATCAGAGGTGGTTGGTGGGGATGGGATAATAGCCTCATCCGGTGAAGAAGACGAATTATGAGGAGGCGATGGAGAATCTGCAGTGTCCCGTTCTATAGCGGACTCAGCTGGTTGAGTAATCCCCTGGCTAGATGTCACCTGGGTATGTTGTTTCGCAGTGTGAATGGAAGATCTGCTACAAGATGAATATGGGGAGTATGGTTCATATCTATGCCCTCTTGAATGGTAGGGGGCATGGGTGCCATGCCATGGAGGGCCATAACAGAAGTGTGGTGGTAGGTCCCTGTAATAGCATGATCTATGCCTCGACTCATGAGAAGGGTATGCTTGAGGTGAGAATTGTATTTGTGATATTCTCTCTTCCTCACCCTCGCTAGAATAAATTGGTGGAGGTGTAGAGTGGCCAGGGATATTTCCCCTGAAGAGAGGTCAGATCTGGAAGCTGGGGAGGCTGGTGGAGAAGCTTCCTGTATTTCAATGTGCCTTGACTTTCTTGGGTGCTTCCTCAGTGCCGTGTGAGTCTGCGGTTGAGTTGGCACCGATGGAGATGTCACTTGTGGTGTCGAGGATTGTGCAGGATCCGCTGTCGGTGCCGC
The DNA here is from genome assembly GCA_007922175.1 of Pelusios castaneus. Classification (NCBI taxonomy): domain Eukaryota; kingdom Metazoa; phylum Chordata; order Testudines; family Pelomedusidae; genus Pelusios; species Pelusios castaneus. The sequence continues at coordinate 12,583,380 of ML685785.1, read as the reverse complement.
GCCCGTAGTCGGTGCCGTGGTGGTCATCGGTACCGGTGGTGTTGGGGATTGCAGCGGTACCGATATTGGTGCCGGTTGCTGCGGTTCCGACGGTGCCGAGATTGTCGTCGGTACTGTTGAAGACTTAGGTGCTGAGATTGGTTTCGGTTTAACGGTCAGGGACTTAGATCTATGTCCCTGCGTTGGCGGTGCCATGGAAGTTTGGTAGGCCTGACAGTCATCATACCCGAAGAACTTATTGCTTCTTCAGTATAGGTCATTTTAGGAGAGGAGACTGGTGTTTTTCTCCTTTTCTCCAAGACTAATGAGGAGGGCCAGGTTGACCTGGGTCTGAGGCCGGTCGTAATGACTTCTCCATGAGTAAGAGTTTTAATCGTAGATCTCTATCCCTCCTGGCCCGGGGACATTTTGCTGAAATATGTCCCTCACCTAAGCATTTGATACATGTGTCATGGCCATCAAAGGCCAGCATTGTATCTCAGCATAAGCTGCATCTCTTGAATCCGGGGGAGCCGGGCATGGTGGGGCCGGAGAGAAAACATTTTGTTTGTTTGTTTGTTTGTTTGTTTGTTTTTTATAAAGGTAAGGAAAAAGAAAGGAAAAGGGGAATAGGGAAGAGAAAGATAGGGTTTTCAGAGATTTTTGAGAGATTTTTAGTCAGAATTTTCTTTTCTAGACGAGCGAAGTGAAGAGAGTCCGTCTGCAGCCGCGGACAGTTGAGAAGGAACTGGGGGCGGTTGGGCCGCGTGCAGGACAAAAGGCACCAAAGACTGGCGTGAGACTGCTGGGATGTGCGCACGGCCCCGACAAGCACTGCTTGTAAAATCTGCCGCGCGAGGACGCGCTTAGACCCGAAGTGGAGCACCCACAGGGACACCACTCAAAGGAGAACAAGTCTTTTCCCTACCTACAAGTTTTAGAAAGTTCATCTAGTCAATCAATAGGAAATAGAATCCAGAAGTCATGATACCCAGTTCCTGGTTTTAACTATGGTATTCCTTTACTATGTTTACTCAGTCCCATTCCCTATAATTCTCCCCTTTTTTGTCTCTTTCCTGCACCTCTCTCCCCAAACTCCATATGATTCATTTACATCCTGATGCTTGGCTCTTTCAAGCCCTAAAACAATTATATATGTCACAGTAATAGCCAAAAGGTTGGAGACCCCTTCTGTAGATGAAGAGCAATATGCTAGCACAGCAATATTGGTATATGAAAATATACAATATAATGCAATTTTAATTTACGAGAGAGCTATAAAAAAAAGATGAGATGAGCCAAAACTGGAAAAAAAAAATCTATACTTTAGGAAATGCCATGTGATAGAAATTCAATAGTACAATGAAGCCCATTTAGACAAATGCCTAGTAATAATGAAATTGTTAGAAGAATAAATGCAATATGTGCCAGTATATATTTAATTTTCTCCTTCACTCTAGACCAAACTCTCTTTTAAATGAATATGGTAAAAAAAAAGTCAGTTATTGCAAATGAAGTTTTAAAAAAGTAATAAGAGATCAACTTAAAGATGAGAGTAAACTTTTAAGTTATTATAAAGATGTTTAAGATCCCTGTTAAGCATTTAGACAAATCTAGAAAAATAAGATGCATTTGGGGTTCAGCAGAAAGTCCATCAAATCATGAAATTTATATGTATCCCCAGAACCTATTCATTAGATGATGAGATGTAGGAGAAGGCTAAACCTAGAAAAGGAATCAGCTTTTTCTTAAAAACATATTGCAGCATAAAAATATGGAAGAAAAGACTCAGGCCCAGAGGGCATGAGGAAGTACATTGCAGTGACCAGATCTGCTTTGTGTTCATTATGATGGTTCTGGAACAATTAAACCAGATAGAGCCCCATCGGATTCCATTCTGGAGTCCTGTACATAACATAGTATATGCTGGGATGTGATCCCTGTCCAGATTCTGACCACCTCTAAAATTTCTCTCGCTACTGGAAATTGCAGCAGTCACAATCATCTGAGATGTGTTAGTCTGGTAACAGTTCCTTGGTTTACATGGGAAGGAACTATTGGCAGAGTAAGCAAGCTTAATTCTGGAATATATCTTGGTTCACCAAAGCAGAGATCTGACAACCTTGTTAAGCTGGTCTCTAGTTTGGAGGACAGGAAGAGGGACTCCAGAGGTTTGACAGTGGTCCAGTTTGTATGGATTTTATTACATTTTGTGAATGAGTGCATTTTCAATACATCTCAATAAAGGTAAAAGCAGCATGAAGCCAGAGGATGCATTTAGTAATGATTCCTGTTTTTGACTTAAGTATCTAGCCTCAGTGTGCTAACACATGACACTCAATCTGGATCATGGTAAATCTGACTTTGGCTATGAACAGGCCCTAAGTGAGGACTCTAGAGGACACATACTCATACTTGTGAGTACATGTATGTGAACAGGAGAATCACACCCTTAGCTCATAATGTAGACATAGGCTTTGCAAAGTAAAATTGGGTACATGTGTATTTCTTTGTGTCCTGTCATAACTTCACAGAATCCAGATTAAAATGACTGTAGCAGTCTTGAGCACGTGACTCACCAGCAGGGCATCTCCTGGTGGTGTTTTTGGGGAATGTAACTCACGTGGTCCCCCTGCCAGTAGTGTGTGCTTTGCCTCTCCACGCCAGATCCTGACTCCAAGTCCTCTTGTGGGGTCTTAGCCCTCCGGCTAAGCCCACTAGTCCACCCCTTCCAGGTACAGCTCTTCTCCCACACCCTGGCCATGAACAGCAATGGCCGGGGAGACCTGCTGGCTACTATGTTAAAATAAGTTTATGGCCAGTGAGCTTGTGCCACTCCTGGCATGCTGGAGGAGCGAGGAGGGACCTGGGCCTGCCTTCTTCTCCAGGCCCCACACCAGGGACCTTAGATGGCTCCACTGAGGCTCTGCCTCTCTCCCGTCTCTCCACCATGGTTAGCATCAACTCCCTTGGCCACTTCCCCTTCAGCCCCCAGTCACACACCACTCCTCACCACTCTGGAGTCCAGCCACTCTCCCTCTGGAACCCTTGCCCTGGACCACTGCTCAAGCCACTTGCCACTGTTCACTTCCTTCAGGAGCTTCAGTCCCGCTTGGCTCCTGCTGCTGCACCACACTCAGAGCTCTCTGTTGTCCTGACCCTGAAATCTGCCAGCCTGAGAGAGACCATCTCTCTTCAACTCCCTCTGCAGACTGAGACCTATGCCCTGCTGCCTCTCTTCTTATACCAGGCTGCTCGCCCCTCATTGACTCAGCCCTGAGCAGCTGATTGGCTGCCCCTCTCAGGCCAGTTAACCCCTTCTGAGCTGTAGCGGTGCCACAACACCACTACAGTGACTTTTTAAAAATAAAATGTCTTCATATTCTGAAAGTATCTTTATTGTATGTTTCATTTACTAACTCAAATGCAATTTAATTTGCAAGTGCTTTTCAATACCCAAACAATTAGTTTTTCTTCTCTTCTGCTGAGTTTTCTTAACGGGCAAAGGAATTGGAGACTCTACTGATAACTATTGTATTCTATTTTTACAAGCCCATATTTCCTCTGTGGGAGGGCCAAGTCCCAGATATATTTATAGCCAGCTTTAACTGTTTCCCCATCTTGTCCCCCAAACATCTCTATGGAAGCCTGTTTATTTCAAAGGCATTAAAAGGATGGTTTCAGGTGCTCTGCCATGATATTTCAAGGAGAAGTGTCCCAGCATAGCACAAAGAGGAATAAAGAGCTACTCTACCTCTCTTTAACCTCCATCTTTGGCATTGCACAATTGACTATCTGTATTATGAGACGCAGGGCTTCAATCAGTATTAACTAATCTATGCACTCTCCACCAGCAGGTTATCAGATTTGAAAGACCAGTGATCTTATTTGCTTGTGGCACATGTCATTTTCTAAATAAATGCTGGCATATACATAAATTTACCTGAAAGAGCATGGATTGCCATCCGCTAGCATTTGAAAATCATGAGTCAGGCCCTCCAAAAGCCTGAGATTTAAAACATTAACATATTTTGGCATATCTCTCCACCCCACCTTCTCGTTTCTGAGTTTTTAGGTCATAAATGTTGTCATCACATTTTAATCTTTTCTCAGTAACTGTGTTGGCTAGAAATTTAATTTTGTTAAACAAAATTCTACTCTAATCACACATTCAAAAACTGGGACGAAGGTATCATGAGGCTTGTGATAAAAGTCACAAGAGTTGGTAACACAGCATGGCACTGAGTTTTCATTACTAGAAGGGAAGCAATATTGTTTAAAAGTCAAAGCAGGGAAAATGGAGTCAGGATTCCTGACTTATATTCCTAGCTCAGCCAGACTTGCTCTCTGAATTTGGGCAAATGAAGAGACTTTCCCATATCTCACTTCATCCATTTATAAGAAGATAATAGACCATCTTCTCCTCGGTGAGGGACTGTGATAAGTATTGTATGTGCAACATTAGATAGCTCAGATGAGTGCTATTCTCTGTCTCACAAACACACCTGTGCACATGCTTGAAATAAGGCTTTTTCTTTGACTGTGTGTGCAGCAGTCAAGTTTTAAATTAAAATAATCAAGACAATTATGACTAATGAATCTGCAAAGAATTAGCCTGAACAATTTATCCAGTCAGAAGATAAATTTCTGGGATGTGGATGTGATGTACTCAAAGCATACTCCATACAGTGTGCGGAAGCGGTCAAAAAAGCAAACAGGATGTTAGGAATCATTAAAAAGGGGATAGAAAATAAGACTGCAAATGTATTATTGCCCTTATATAAATCCATGGTACGCCCACATCTAGAATACTGTGTACAGATGTGGTCTCCTCATCTCAAAAAAGATATTCT